>CM057457.1:336950000-337260000 GCA_016271365.2 Neoceratodus forsteri | reverse complement strand
GCTCATTACTGTGATGCTCTCAGCTTGATGCCGCCAGAATTCCAAACCGCACAGCTTCACAGAACAGTGTAAACTACTGCCTGCAGCTAACTCAACTACCACTGAAACACACTCTCACTTGTTCCTCAAACTCTGATTCTCACCCATTACAATTACTGTGACAATTTCAACTTACTGCAGCCAGAATCCTAAAAGCACAATTTCACAGAACACTCTGCACTCTGCCTGCAGCTAACTTAATTACCACTGAAAACAGTATCAGCTGTTCTGACACTCAGCCTCTCAGTTCATTACAATTACTATGATGCTTTTAACTTCACTGCAGCCAGACTGCTAAACAATACAGCTTCACAAAAGTATGTTTCTCATTCCTATCTAAAACTAACTCATTTAGCATTGCAAAACACACACTTGTGTCTCTCAGAGTTTATAACAGTGCCAGCCCATTCAGAAAAGCTCACACAGAATGAGCAAACACATAAATGGAACAGAACACAAGACAGCATAACAAAACTTCTGAAACTCTTGGCCCTATTGTATATATCGAATATATGATGGGCAGATCATGTGCAATGGCAAATATTGTCACTCCTGCATCATGAGCTTGGATATCTCACTCTGCAGGAGTGACAATATTTGCCATATCACACTCATGCCCATCATGTATCCTATATATATATATATATATTCATGGCAAAAAACTCCATTTAATACATCAGTTAGGGTTGTTCCACAGCGACAAAAGTGAGGAAATTCGCCATTAGGGTTGAAAACCCTAACTCCGAATCCCCCCCCCAGCATGACACACACACACACACACACACATGCAAGTATGGGGGAGGACCAAGTCAACACAACCAATGACAGACATCCAGCAGCAGGTGACAGAAATAACAAACAATTGTCTAAATGTACTACGAGACATCCCCACCCACCTGACCAGGTACTGCATGCTCAGTGGAGATCAACAGCAAAACTGAGGCCATGTACACCAAACGTACACATCCCTGATTGCAGCTGCACACACTACCACACTTAGTAGTTGCATGGCCTTACCTACCGATGCCCCACACCAGACCACACCACTTGTGGTGGGCCACTGAGCAACAGAGTTCAGCAAAACCAAGGAGTTGTACAGCTATAATATCTCTGATTATAACAAGGGTTTGAGAAATGCAGCTTTCTAATTGACTGTAAACATTGTAACAGCCTTATGTTAGTTTTATTAACATACATATGAGAGCCTAACCATATGATGAACATGGTTTAATGTTGTTTAAAAACAGTTTTATTATGATAGCAATAAGCCACTCCAGGTATTATGTTAATGGTCAGTTTATCACTGTCTAGCGACATGTAGCACTTTCGGCTATGCCTCATTCAACATTAAACCCCTACAGGGTGATTAACAGACCATTTAACATAACTGTTGGTCATGCCTTATTGCTGAATTGTCTTTATGAGTAGATACTCTGCCTCTGCTAGGCACTGCAGCAGCTTTGCAACACAGTGTCCCACCCAGTTACACCATACACTGTCTAGTTACTGGAGAATGGCTGTGAATATGAACTCATGAAGATGAACAGTGTAACTTGATCATTACAGTCATGAAACCCTAGTGTGATTATAACTGACAGAGTCAGTGATGAGGATAACCCCTGCTGTCCTAGTACACTTACCCCATTGTGGTTAAATCAATACTAAAAGACATTCAGTTTATATCTACAGCATACCTACTTATTCCTGTTGTACCACAATTAACATAGTTATCAGTTTGATCTCATCAGTGACAGAAGTGTGGCAAACCCAAATAGTAGGCATACAGCCTGAGTATGAAACTGTTAAAAAAAATCACACTGTGTCCATAAGTGGCATAGATCACTCATTGCAGCAATAGTAAATGTATTACTATTTGAATAAGTTAGTCATCACAGATGCAATGAGATTGTGTTTATCGGGTACAGCATACTCAGTAAGTGTCTACAGCAAAAATCTCTCCTATATACATCTCCGATACAGGTACATCATTGTTGGATCAGTAGTGCTATGATATTTAGAAGTTGCTTGCCTGATCCATGCAATTATAATGTTTCTTACAAAGAATATTTACTGCATCTTTAGTATTGAAACACACTGAAGGTCTATGTATGTACATCAGCAGTACACCTTCATCAGTAAGAATTACATGTGATACTGGCAGTGCAGATTTCACAGCGTTGAACAGGCAATACTTTTCCATATGTTTACATCAGCCTCTCTATGTTGAGTAAACCACTGCAGTAAATGTACTACTATGTAAATCACCTACTAAATGTATCACTACTTTTATCTTGAGCATGCTAGTGTCTTGTAGTTAATTTATGTGCTTCTCTTAATGTATACTCACTAGTGTTAAAACCTTTCTACAACTGTCATCATGCACCTTCAGCATTTATACTGAATAATGGCACAGTACCAGTTGTTGTGTGGTGTGGGGCATCGGTAGGTAAGGCCATGCAACTACTAAGTGTGGTACATTGTGTGCAGCTGCAATCAGGGATGTGTACGTTTGGTGTACATGGCCTCAGTTTTGCTGTTGATCTCCACTGAGCATGCAGTACCTGGTCAGGTGGGTGGGGATGTCTCATAGTACATTTAGACAATTGTTTGTTATTTCTGTCACCTGCTGCTGGATGTCTGTCATTGGTTGTGTTGACTTGGTCCTCCCCATACTTGCATATGTGTGATGTGTGTGTGTGTGTTGTGCTGGGGGAGAATTGAGTTAGGGTTTTCAACCCTATTGGCAATTCCCTCTCTAATAAGCGTGGAACAACCCTAACTGCAGTATTAAACTGAGTTTTTGCCATGAATATCCTGTACTTTTTCAGAACTGTTACTCAGCATAGTACATGATTTATAGTTGTAAGAATAGTGCATACATAAAAAAAAAATGCCAATATCAGAAATATTTTAACTCTTGTGGTTGCATTTACTATTATTAACAGTAACAGTAGTCAACTGTGAATCATATTGTTTTTATTACTTTATTAATTGTAATTTGTCATTGTTATTCCATGTAATATTTTTTATGTAAAAGTGTCCTACTCCTTTTGTTTGTGAGCACATATGTAAATAAAAAGATGTACATAACTAAAGGACAATATGACATGACAAGGACACCATTAGTTCGTCTACTGAACAAATGAATATGCTACTGTAGTAACTTGAGATTTGATAGAGTGCTTGTACTACCAACTGAGGTGGTACCACCAATCATGTGAACAGCAGTGGAAGAGGTTTGCTCGTACTGAATACATAAATTTGTTGTAAGTATGGCAACACAGACATTTCACTGTTGTACTAGCACATACATACTTATCTTCATCATGATACACATACACACATTCTGTAGCACTAGTTGTATGAAACAACAGTGTGCACAAATAATAGTGTAATGTAGCATTGTCACATCTAACACTTCTATGAGAATCAACTCTAATACCACAATAGTGTGGTATGAGGTTTCACCAAATGAGAAAATCACAGTTGTATTAATCTTGTTAAAACTATTTTCAAGAAACATCTCGACTACACAATAACATACCAAACACAAGAGAGTATAAATTAACTTTTTTTTACTATAAAAATATTTTATATATAAAAAATTACAAACAAAAATATTTTTCTTCATATAAAAATACAAAAATATATATTAACACAAATAATATTCGTACAGGGGAAAAAATAATTAAAATGTGTATTGCATCATACACAAAAATAAATTATTCAAAAACATTTTTCTCAGATAAATAAAAATATATATTAAAAGTCTTGTGTTCTTTTTAAATTTTGTGCAACACTTGCGAGAGGTGTATGCACTGCTTGAGGCAATCCAGGCTAGAAACTGGATTCGATGTGGAGGCGCAAATGAAGTGGAAGCTGTTACGCCCTCCGGAGAGATACCGGACCGCTATGAAAAGTGGCCAGTTTAGCCCAGGAAGCTGCAGGAACAGATGGTGTTCATGGGTGAAGCACTGCTACTCGGCACGCACCTTCGCCCACTGCTACAACCCGGCTCTATGCAGGGTTGACAGTCTGCACTGTCCATCCAGAGACTGGTTTTGTCCAGCCTCTCAGGATAACAACATTTCTTCTACGCAGACTGACAACCTCGCGGTGAGCCGTCTGTATGTTGACGAGCAGGCCGTGCATTTTCGCAGATCGCGGTGCCCTACAAAGATTTAAAAAAGTTATGATGAATATACAACACAAATTCAACAATTACGACTTTCAAATATTTCACTTCAAATATTTCTTATCTACTGCAATATCAGAAATGCATTCATTTCAAAGTTATGATAATAGTTTTAAGTATGATGCTAAACTATTTAGTATCTTATTTCTGTCTGTGTTGTACTTGATTATCTATATTATCTAATAAGCTGACAACATAAAAAAATGTATAGTTAGCTGTGGCTTAGAATGCTACTCTTATATTTTCTTTCACTACTCATAAATATTCAGTATGTACATACTTTTGCATTATTGACACTATTATACCATACAATTGAAATACATCCTCATCAAGTGTGAGAATTTTTACTTCAACATGTCTGCCTATAATGTGTAGTCATGTCTACAGTGAAAAACAAAGTAGCTTGACATTAACACTATCATAATATACTTTTCATGTGTACACAATCATGATCAGTTTAATGATAGTTTGAAACCAAACAGCTTTTTACCCGTGTTTCAGGCCCTCAACACACATCACTACTTTAAATAATTAAGTCACTGATATGACATGCTCAAAAGCATACCAGATATTCAGCCGGGCTGTGCAGAGTTGTGCAGGCACAACCCCAACCTGTGCTGCACAACTGAGAAAAAAAGGATCAAGTTGAGGGCCACCCACAGGTGAGCTGCTGCATTGCAGGATGCAGCACAGCAGCTGCCACCTGTGGCTGGCCCTCAACACACTCTCTCATACCTCTCAACCTTTTGTCCCCCAAATGTGGAACATTGCCTCTCAAAATGTGGAAATAATGGGCAAAACATGGAACACTTTATCAAATCATTAAATTAGAAGCTCACAACACTGTGAAAATGTTTGCATTTATGTTCAGAAAGTCTGCTATTAATTAAATTTATATATTTAGCATCATTTACTATGGAGTTTTGCTTAAAAATGTTAACACTGAATGTGGGACAAGTCCTCACGATGTGAAACAGGGAGCTTTTGTGAAGTAAAATGAGGAACGTTCCTCGTAATGTGGTATAGTTGAGAGGTATGTACTCTGTGCCCCCCCACCAGCCCAATCACGGGCAGCAATGTCTGCCCCCAACACACATGTGTTTTGGGGAGTTGCCAACTACATCCATAATCAGGTTTTCAGGATAATGATCGGGAGGTGGGGGTGTTTGAATACTCCAGCCAGCGATCGGGCTTCAGTCCACTGGACCACCAGGGATATATTCGGGAGGTGGGGGTGTTTAATTACTTCAGCCCACAATCGGGCTTATCGGTCCACTGGACCACCAGGGCTGTGTTGGGGGAGACACATTGCTGCCCTGATCGGGCTGGTGGGGGTATTTATGCTATGCCTGCGATCGGGCAATGAAGGTGGTGGTGGTGGGGTTTTCGCTCTTTTGCCAATGATTGGGCTGCAGAGGCGTCCTTCCCTGAGAGGCTGCTACTGGCAGGGAGCAGGCGCAAACCCTCAGGGATCGGCACACCTGCATGCCTAATACATGCAAATGGGGCCATAATCAGATGCAAATGGCCCCCCCGTGCCCCTATGATTATAGCCCCATTGCATATCACCTTTTGAATATTGAAGTTTTGCCACATAAGTTGAATGCTCCACTTTGTCCAGCTTGCGGCAGCGTTCCACTGTGCCATACACAGTGGCTGTACCAGGGGTGATATTCAAGGTTCTCAATAACACAACTCCTTTGAATATTGCCCTGGACACACCCTCTTGCAACTATTTTGCACACCGCATGAGGGCTTGCGCTATGAATGGCGCAGTTTTGAATATCCAGCCCTGAGTATATAATACACAACATTTTCAAACCTACACAGTGTATGGGAAATATCTAATACCTGATTGTAATGATAGCATCTAATACTCATCTGAAACAAATGTTTTAAATAGACATTATTACCACTTTTACTCACATACAGTCTCACTGTCATGTCCTTACACTGTCCCAAAAGTTATTTCACACAGCAACCACAGCATCATATAGTAAAGTATAAAAACACAGTTTTACAGTACAGGTGCTCATTCAAAGTATGACACTGTGTGTCAAGGCCATAAGCATTGAATAATGTAGCAATGTGATGTATGTGGCCCAATATTTAACACAGTTTCACTACTCAGAACTTTTTAATACTCTTAACCCAATGTCCTTTTACAGTATGATGTAGTGGAATTCTCACCTACAAGTAGTCATAGTACTGCATTTTAAATGTGGTGAGACAACTTCATAGTGCTATATAGAAATGTCCGATATTCATGGGTGACACACAAACAGTCTCATTATTAACTGTATTATTACTTTTCGACATTCCCTCAGTTCATGATCACCTTTTAAAAATACACATATCTGACAGTGCACTGAACAGCATCACACTGGATTGTAGAGGTAAGTATAGAGGCTGGCAAGGCTGAAGACAGACACACTGCACAGCTATTCACTTTAATTGGGAAAAGGGGTCATAGAAGACTACAAGGCACTTTTTAACTTGTACATTGAGAAAAACAAAAACATCATAATTGGACACTTTAGCCATTGCACACCATTTAGGTCACTACAATATCCTCCCACCATGTTGTGTTTTTGGGTGGTTGGGTATCTGCAGTGATCAACGCATTGCCACCCTTATAAGGTCACAGCACACATAAAGTAAATAATGTCAACAGTGATTCGCCCCCCACAACAAACAAAAGAAAGTGGTACTGCCTCGGCAATGAAGGTGTGTTGCTCACACCCCAGACAATTGAACAATTGCAGTGAGTATGCCAACAGACAGTGCACTCCCCCTATCATGCAGTAAGACAGCAAGGTGTAGTTATCAACAGGAGCATTGTCACCACGAATGTTGACAACCATATGGTACTTCTCAACCATGCAGATAATAGCAACAACAGATTTCACTTACGTGGTGGGCTGGCGCCGGCTTCCTGCTTCACCTCCACATGTTCGACAGCAGCAGCTTCCCCAGGCTCTACTAAAGCAAACAAGTAAAAAATGATCACATCAATAGATGAAATATCAAAGGTAAAGTGTTTTCTTTAAAACATCAATTTCTAATACTACATCATTCATACAACTATCATATGAACACATATCACTTTACAGAAACAGCTCTCTCCAACTAGATGTATGTTGTTAACTCAGTATTACATGCATATAACAAGTCTTCTCATCTGCAAAAAACCACACAAAGTTGAATTATGACACCATGTATATATCTTTTCCAAGACAAATGTCCATCAATCCAGAACAGTTAATATAAGAAATTCATTTTTTTCTGGTGATTCCCTAACACTGTTTCTTCAATAACGTTTTTCAAAGAAAACTCACAAATATATTATTGGTAGTATGCAGTGCAGAACAAGCAGTGCCTGCCCATCAATCGTCAATATATAACATTATCATAATGCATATTTGTTACACAGAAACATCCTAAAACATTACATATACGTTCAATTTACATACATGCATACCTAATTATATGACGATCTGTTCCTTAAACAGTTTTAAAATGTGAGTTATTATAATAAGAATAACACAAACACAACGATAATGTCACTGTTCACTCAATGACCCTCTAGCTGAATATGCAGCTGTTTGTGTTATTAACCATATTACCCCTACAGGGCTATTAAAACACATTAACAAACATGTAGATATTCTATGCTGTCCATTAATAACTATTGCAATAATAAAATGAAACATTGGCAGGACATATAGAAATAGGAAGTGAATCGATCTAGGGACATGTCGTAATTAGCAACAGATAATTAAGCAGTACACCATTGAATACCACTGAGACACCTACAACATTAAATTGGTAATCTGTTACTCATTCTACATTAAACTCCACCACAAAATTAGCAGAGGAAGACCTCCCTCCCCACAACACCACATCTACCACTATGGACATACATCCAGTCTCAGATTCATGAAGAATAGTATTCCACTCACATGTGTAGTAATACCAGTTTGTTATGGTAGTACAGGATCTTCTGCCATGGTGGCACTGCACATTCACTAGACTTGGTTAACACCTTTTTGAACTATTTTGGGTGGGATATTCAAAATGGTTGCACCATATGCAATAGGGTTGCACATGTGCAAGTACAAAATTCCGCCATTCTGCGATATTCAGTAAAAGACAGTTGCGCCACTGAAAACAGGCTGAGCAACAGCACAATGCAAATGAATGCATGGTCAGAGTGGAGAGAGGAACCACGCGCCTTGAACTCCAGAGGCCAATATTCACCGGGTTGTGCAGAGTTGTGTAATACAACTAACCAAGCCTGCATGACTTGAGGCAAAAAAAAAGCCCTAACTGGGTTTCACAGCTGAGCTGCTGGATTTCAGGGTGAAACACAGCAGCTGCCACCTGTGCTGGCTAACCCAGTCCTGTGCCCCCTGCAGCCCGATTGCAGGCACCCGACTGTAAATCCCTCCACCCCCTCCCAGGTGGCCCGACCCGCGGGCATTGTGTACTCCCCAACACCAGGCAAGTGCGGGGAGCACTGTGCTCCCCCCGAACATACCCCTGATGGTCCAGTGGACCGAAATGCCCGATCACAGCCAGTAAGTTAAGTAACCCACCAAATGTATCCCTCGTGGTCCAGTGGACCAAAATGCCCAATTGCAGCCAGTAAGTAAAACAACCCACCAATCTTCCTGAACGTATCCGTGGTGGTCCAGTGGACCAAAATGCCTAATCGTGGGCAGTAAGTTTAATAACCCCCCCAAAGATAGCCCTGGTGGCTAGTGTCCTCCCACCCACCATCAAGCAGCACCAGTACCCTGCTCACCCCCTCACAGGCAGCGGGCAGCATCATCACCACCTGCCACCCATCAACTGACTGCCGTTGGGGTTGCACACCCATTGGTGCAGACCAAGAGCCAATAGGCGTGCACCCCATACTGTACATCCACATTTCAGATTTGTGAATCAATTCATTCATTCAAAATCTGAACTCGTCATATAACGGTATGGGCTACTCTCAGTAGCTGTACCCTACCAATGGCCGTGCAGCCTACCAGGCAGTCAGTCGGCGGAATGGCGGGGGCAGGCGTGTGGGATGCTGGTGCCCTACCAGCTGCCGGGGGCGGGTGGTGGAGCTGAGTGAGTGCATGGTGTGGGTCATGCAGTACCCTGCAGGCTATGTTCCAGGAGGTTATTAAACTTTACCTGTCGACCTTTTGGTCCACTGGATCCAACAGGGATACATTCGGGGGGGCCACATTGCTGCCCGCGATCGAGCTGTTGGGGAAATTGAACCATACCCGTGATCGGCCCAGTGAGGGGTGCTGCGGGGTATTCTACACTATTTTCTCTACGATCGGGGTGCAGCGGGGCATTGTTCCCTGATGGCTGCAGCCTGTCAGGGCACCACGCACAATTCCTCGGGGATCGGCAGACCTACATTGTAATGCCATGCAAATCACGCCATAATCACATGCAAATGCCCCCACACTGCAGCCTGCATGAATTATACCCCATTTGCATGTCACATTTTGAATCTCGCCCGGACACTACATGTGAACTATTTTCACAACACAATGGCTTACTGTATGAGATGGCACAATTTGAATATCCCACCCTTTGTGTCATAGAAACCCTCATTTCTTATTTGTAAACAGCCTAACAATTTGTGATAATAAGATCTTACCGTTGGAGTCAATCAAAATGACACTTTCGATTGTCCGACTGACCACCCTCCACAGCTTGACTCTGTGCTAGCACTACCTCGCGTGAAGCTGGGGAGCGCTCCGATGTTCTATGAACCAAAAAAAAAATATTTAAGTGTTAGATGTAAATCACAGTACAGTTTTAAGACTTACAACAACAGTAAATCAACCGACATACACAACATTGCTTCTAATTATACAGACCACAAACATTATGGGCACATATTATAATAACAATTCTATATTCTGTGCAGAGGCCCAGCACACCATTATCTACATAGTCTGTAACTTGTGGGCATCAGACACTATTGATATGTACATTTGTACGTGTCTGTCTGTGTATTAAGCATTCGGGTCCACTGAACCACCAGGTATATGTTGGAGAGGAGTGGTGGGTCTATTACACTACTACCGTGATCAGCCATTTCCTTCACTGGACCACCAGGGACATGTTCATGACGAGAGGATTGATTTATTACACAATTACAGACTTGTACAAGTTTCAAACACTATACATCCAATAACTAAACAGTAACATTTTGTTCTCTCCAACATACCATAGTAGTAAGTGCGTATATGTATAAATGTTCTATTTTCTGGCCATAGCTATCTTAGCACGCTCTGGTTTGTGGTGAAGAACAACACAAGTAAATAAATGGAAGAATTAGGTAACATGTTTTGATAGTACATCCTTACATATAGTATAAACTATTATAAAACGTTGTGAGAAATACAGGTTTCTGATTAGTATCAAACCACGTTATTAGCTGTATGTCAATCTTTGATTGACATATATATAAGACTAAGCACATACAAAACAATGTTCAACACTATTTACAAAATATTGCTATGATAATACTAATAAGGCACTCTAGTGTTTATAATGGTCACTTAATCACGTGTGGGGGCATGCAGTACTCGCTGTGCCTCACGCCACTTACACCAATAAACACAGATTTACACAACATTGACATAATCGCTCCTCATGTCTTATTTGCAATCATGCAGTATACAATTATTTTTAAATTCTGAATACATGGACAACTATTATGGAAAGTTGTGCTGATTTGCTTACGTGATGCAAGGGTGCTCCCGCAGCTGGCTTGCCAGCAGCTAAAACTCATAAGCGAGGTAGTACCAGCATGCATCATTGTCCGGTATCCTCCGTTATTTCAAAAGCATTAGAAACATTGGTATAACAACTTCCCTTCTTCTTCTTATCTTACCGCAGCGTTCTTAACTTTCAAAGCTATGTACAGATAGCTGTTAATGCACCTCCACATCGAATCCAGTTTTCGATTAGTACTCCTGATCAAGACCCTCGCATTGCCTCTAGCCTGGACTGCCTCAAGCAGTGCACACACCTCTCGCAAGGTCCACTGCCTCATTATGTCAGTTTTGAATTTTCTAGTTCTGAAATACAAACAAAAACATTAGTATCATGTAACAATATAAATCATTTCTTAAATGAATTACATATAATACTAATTAAATTAAAGAGCACATGTCCTTCAACATAGCAGAAACACAGATCAGAAGCATTATATAGGGCTAAAAAAGGATTCAGCCACCTCAACAGTAACAACAACTGCTGCTACACTATGGTGTCCCACCATCATGCTATCCTCTAGTCTCGTGGGTGGGGGGTACTGCATCGAACATCAGATTGGACACACCATGACATATCCATCTGTACTACACTGAAGTGTTCACACAACATAGTAACGTGATGTTAAACAGAGATGAACCACACATTGCAGAACTGTGCACACACCTATTAATGCACTTAATAAATGTGAAGATGGCTAACAAACTGATTGAAAATAAAATAGCATGATAATCCTGTTGTGCATTCATGGTAGCCCATATACTAATAACTACCCATATCTGTAACATTCAAAATAAATCTATATCCTGACATACCAGTAAAAAGCGTATACATTTAACAGTACCACTGTGTTTTATTGAAGTTCACACATACCATGTTGTTACAGCTACAATACTGTAGGCCACAGTAAATGGTACACTCATTTAACATACTCAAACTATTTACTAATGTTGAGACATAACAATATCATACAATTGTGAACTGATAGCAGCAGAAAATTACTATTGCTGCACCCCACTATTGTAATATAGCAAACCCATATATGTGTCATATATGTGAGTGATACATACAGTTGATCTATTTTTGACCCATTAATATGGTTCTGAAAAGAACCTTTGTGTATACTGTAATATTTCCTCAAACAGTCTCACAATCTTAAGGACTTTCAGAGTTCCATCTTGAAGGTCTCCCAGAAATGACAATTGCCAGCATGTGAAATGCAACCATCTGGTAGGAATAGCCAATCATTACAGTATTTTATTTTGGGGTGACGTATAGTATGCATTCCATGCATCGTAGAAAAGCAGATAATCTGGCATTTACTTTTCTGTGGGCTCTGTCAATTGGATCCATATGATGTTCTGCTTGCCAGACTCTTGCTCTGTAATATCTGAAAGATAATAATACAGGCAGGCAACATAGACATAATAGAAGCAAGGTTAATTTTGCCTCTGTAACTAAATCTACCAGCGTTCTGAGCCCAAATCATTGCCTCAAGATGTATTATCAGTATGTCAGGAGGAGTGAGTTCTCAAAAGTCTGTGCATGGTTGGCATAAGATGTTCCCATCTCGTGCCACCAACCAAACATCTTACATAGCAAGTGGGAGCTGCAGGTCCCTCCCAAAATTACTATGAACTGCAAACTCAGCTGCTCGTCTTATGTAACTGCTTCCAACTATCCACAAAATCCTTTTGCTATATTTCTGCCATTCTAAGTTTTTAAACTCAGAACTGTACAGAGAGCTACAAAGAAAGGGACTGTTCACCCTGCAGTGACCAGACAGCACTGAAAATCAAACTGATATATTCCCTTCTTATTTCAAGCTAGCTTCAGTGCGTTCAGACAAAACACACAAATAAAAAACAAACATTCCCTCCTGCTCTGGCTTCATTAACCAATGTAACTGATGCATTCAGTATTACTAGACTATGTTCCTGCAAAAATCTGAAACCACTGAGAACTGGAAAAATGCATCCTTTTCATAGGCAGTTTTAAACAATTACAACATCAGAAACAAGTCTGATTGGTTCCATTTTCTCATACAACTCCACATGCACCTTCCTATCTCCCTCCATTTGCAGCTGTATCTGTACAAGTTAGTACTGAAATGCTTTCTCACTTTAAACTATTTTCTCTTAAGAATATAGCCTGCTAAACAATAACAATTAACATTATGAGATTCAACAGAAAAAAATGTTTTGATTAATAGTATGTACATGTTGTAATAAGTTTTTTTAATACTAGAAAATATCATGTGAAGATAGACTGTACTTACAGTTTCAAACTGCTCTTTCTCAGCAATATTCAAAATGGATCCTGTTTACTTCTTCTTCAGTGTTGTCCGTCTCTGATTAGGTTCTCCAAGTGGCCTGACAAACTTAAATTACATTAGTAGAGCTAGTGTCACTCAAACACTGTTTTTGATTCGATAATGAATGTTTCAGCCTCCCAAGTGTTAGATTAACTTTACTGTCAATGCTGAAAGTACATTTGTGACACTTTCGATATGCAGTCAGCAAAATTTCTTGAAAGTGTCGAGGAGTTAGAGCAATACTTTTGACCATATTGTCGAATGCACGAAAGTAAGATTTGCGACACTTTTGAATGCACGAAAGTATTTTTATCGAAACTTTCGTGCTCACGAAAGTAATTTTCCAAAACTGTCTATATATTGACACGATTTCAGATTTTATGGAAAAATAGCTCAATTTTCAATTTTAAACACATAATCTGCTGCATAGCTGCTTCGAACTCAGTGCAGTTCAGATATTTTAGATTTACAATGTTCCAAGCGTGCATAACAACTGTGCAATGCAGACTTGCAAAACACTAATTTGTTGTAATTTTCACACTCAAATGTACTCATATATCCATTTTAAGACCTCTGCTCATAACAGTGTCACTCTGATGTTTATACATTTCTACCATATAGTCATTTCTCACATAAACTGAGCCAAAATGCAGCACATAAGCAAAAACACAGTATTGTTAAGATGTGAGTAATGAAATCTGTACTATTCACAAGGTTGTGTGTTAAAAGCAAAATAGTAAATTCTCAACTGAAAAGTATGACAATACACAAACTACAAGTGTACATGTGAACTGCACTACTAGCTTGTAAATCAGAAATATTTCAGAATTCTCACTAAATATTTCGACATATTCATTTAAGTTATCTGTTCATAAACACAGCCACAGTATTTTGTGACTGTGCCCACACAGTTATTTCATCAATGAACTGCAGCATTGCACAGTACATGTGCAGAAAACATTTTCCATGTTGTAAAAATAACAGCTCAATAGTGATACAGGAGTACAAAAACACAATGTTGATAATATGCAGCACGATATTGAAATTTCGTTAACATGCAAGCATGTAACAACTGTGGTAATTTCTGCACTCATCCAACAGTAATAGTGGCATGTCCCCTCTAATTGTAAACATACTAATTGTTACAGATTTGGTAATGCACACTATCACTCTCAAGTTTTGGTCTACCATATAGTAAATTATCATACTGACTATGCCATGACACGCTACATGGTAGAAAACACATGTTCGGCCACAGGTAAAAAATCACACCTATCCTAATCATAAGAACACATGTGAAGAAAAAAATCTTTTAAATGTGTACTAAAATATTGAGAATGCACAAACTTCTGATATTACGTAGCAGCTGCGCAATGCACATTCATAAAAACTATTTAGTTATGTTTTTACCAAATTGTCAACATACTTAATGTACAATTCTATCAATACACACTGTTATAAGAAATTTACTGAAGCCTATTCTAAAACTTTTTTTTTCTCTGTCATACAGGTGCCTGATACTTCTGTAAGATTGCTTACTGTCACTGTCAACCATTATACCAAAAAATGCCAACTAAATACAGATGTAGATGTGTCTCAAAACGAAAGCGGTATAATAGTACTACAATGTTGTATAAGGGCAACAAACAAAACAGTAACACACCAAAAATGAACATCGACAGACCTTTACTGCAACAGTGACCCTTACATCAAGTCACTGCACAAACAAACAAAATCCTTAACAGAAAAGCAAAATGTATACCATCACAAGCGTTGTGTCGATCTCTGAGGACGAAACACAACTATTTTGAGTGCAACTATCAAGAGACGCTCAAAACACCACCAGAAAATCAAAAATAGTGACTTACAACTCAGAAAGAGAAAGTATTTCCGATCACTAGCAAGTAAAGCTAAGATTGAAAGACTTATCGCTGCTGTCTTTACTGCACACCTCAAAAAGAGCAAGAGTCACCTTTCTGATGAATTTACATCTGAAATACGAACTTTGTCAACAGAGCACTGTTTGTACTACAACGATTGTGGCGTAAGATGTGTCGTGTGCTTGAACAATTCAGGAAACTTGTATATGCCATTAAAAAGAGCAACAGTATCCTTGTTTGACTGTTGATAACTTCTGTCATGTTTTCACAGGACAGTGGCTGCACACACAGCACTCAGAAGCATATTTCTGGGAAGAGTCTTATCATTACTTAACAAAAGAACAGACGTTCAGTATTGATGAGTCCGGCAAACTAAAAAATGTCCTCAGTATCTCTGATGATGATCAATTGGATAGTGATGATGACTGTGGTCCAACCACACTCTTCAATAAACGGCACTGCCTGACATGGTCATGTGATGATACCTGCAACCGTAGGCAATCATCATTTCAAAAAGTAGAACACTTTGTTAACCTATTCGTAATAACAGATCGCAAAAAGAGACATAAACTGTTTGCAGAAATTGACCATTGTGAAATCCGGCCACATACTGGACTCATGGGTCACTCACTTGCATGTCTCGATACTGGTGTTTGTGATAGTTTTTTTCACAACATGTGGATGCTTGCAGTGCATCAAACAGGCATGCGAAACTTTGTCTACAGAGTATATGAAGTACAGCGAGCTGTACATCAGTACACTTGTTTAAATGACTTATTGCAGTCAGGTGACATGTAGGGTGCCATCACTTTCCTAAAAAAACTGCAGCACATTCCTTCTGTACCAGAAACAACTAATTTTCAGTGTGACACTTCTGTAGAAAAATCTGTTTCAGTGTTAGAAAATGACATTCTG
This sequence comes from Neoceratodus forsteri, assembly GCA_016271365.2. Taxonomy (NCBI): domain Eukaryota; kingdom Metazoa; phylum Chordata; order Ceratodontiformes; family Ceratodontidae; genus Neoceratodus; species Neoceratodus forsteri. The sequence continues at coordinate 337,243,862 of CM057457.1, read as the reverse complement.
AAACAGTACGGGAAGGAAATTGCTAAGTTTGAGGTTGCAAAGTCTCAGAAGTTTGATTCTGTATGTGTGTCATGCAACCGCTTGTGCTACACGAAACAAACTGTCACAGTCAACCTACAAAACTTGTCACTATACAATGACATGTGGTTCCGCCTCGCAGCATTCTTGCTGCTGAAATCTGACTTTCACTCACAAGACACCATTGTGCTATGCAAACACTGTTCTTCAAAACTGAAGTGCAACACTTTGCCAGCAAGGTCAATGCTAAACAACATGGAAACAGATGTTACACCAAGTGAGATTTCAACATTGAATATGTTTGAACGTATTCTAATTCAGACAATGAAACCATTCCAAACGATTCTACGTCTGAACACAAAGACACAGAACATTCCACAGAAAGAGCTTGTTAGATCTCTAAAGGGTTCTGTGATGTACCTACCACTTCCTCTACAGGAAAATGTTCAAGCAATCTCAACAGAAAATAGCTTGGTCATTCTTGTAAATGGTGTGCCTACAAAGGCCAAGGTCACCTGGCAAGATGTTGTTAATGTGCAAAAGGTAAAGCTTGCTCTGGCTTATTTAAAGAGTAACAATTCCTTTTATATAGCCCTTGACATAGATCAGATGGCCAGTCTCTCTGTCCAACATGATCTATTAGAAAAAAGTAAGCCAATCATTGAGAAGGTCAGTACACAGACAAGTGACAATGTGTATGAACAGTACACAATTCACCCACTACATGGCAGAGATCCATTAGGAGACAAGATTGATCTCTATCAAATGAAGCAGGTGAAAGGTGAGCCTGTCAGCATTTGGGAGGCAACACTAGAAGCACGCTGTTTCCCAGACCTATTTCCAAAAGGGTCAGGTGGACGCCTAGATGAAGAGAAGTACGGGTACAGGGTGCTGAGTACCGCACTAGCCATGTCCTGAGCAAAGATGACAAATTCAGACTTAACATACAGTACCTGTTCCATCTGCTCTGGGAGAGTGAACTTAGCATTCTGTCTGCTTGTATAGCACATACCATTTGTCTAACAAGTTCACTAGATGGAATAACAGCTGCTCAATTTCTACAGAAATTAAAGCAGAAAGATGAAAATGTGCAAGTGAATCTGTCTTCCATACTTTCAAGTCTACGTGGCACCAAAGAATATTGGTATCTCAGACACTCGGAAGTGATGACAATGCTACGAGAGTATGGTGCAGCCACATGGTTTGTCACACTTAGTTGTGCTGAATATGCCTGGGACGAACTCATTGAACTGTTGAAGTGGGCAGATTCCGATGTCGAAGGCATCTCAGCGATGACTGTCGGAGAAATGTGTTCACTTGATCCTGTGTCTGTCACAAGACATTTTCACAAGTGGTTCCATGACATTCTCACTTTCATCTTGTCAAAGGACAATCCTCCTCTAGGTATTGTAGAACATTACTTTTGGAGGACAGAATATCAAGCACGAGGTGCCCCTCATATCCATATGTTATTGTGGATCAAGGATGTGCCACGCATTGGTGAACATGAAGCAGCAGAAGTGCTATCATTCATCAAAAATATATAAACATCAGCCATTCCAGACAAGTATGACAGTCCTACACTATGGAAGTTGATTTTAAAGTTCCAGGACATATTCATAAAAATATTGCCGGTGAGTAGTAAAGAACAAATCTAATTGGTACACACAATGTCGCTTTGGATTTCCTAGACGAGTTTGTCAGAATGGCGCCATGAATTACCTTTTCTCAGCAATGCGACACCACTTGAAGGCAAAATCAACCAAGAGGGTATATGAGTTACCCAGGGATGAAAAAGAGGTGTACCTCAATGACTACAACCCAACTCTTCTCCTAATGTGGCAAGCAAACATAGATGTTCAGTTTGTGGCCGACAACTCACTGGCCCTGATTCGCTACGTCACTTCGTACATAGCCAAACATGAACAGACTAGCTTGCAAGATCTTTGGGAAGATATTGCCAGTTCAACAAAGCCTGACATCTCAGCTGTGGTCATTGGGTTTGATGACTCTTTCACAGAGAAGTGGAGCTTACAAAGCCAGTGACCGGTTAATGGGTACACATCTGTACGGGAAGTCTGACGCTGTACGTTTCCTCAGTGTAAACTACAAAGAGAAACAGAAGCGTGTACTGATTCCTCATGCCGAAATTGAGGAGCTCGCTGTCAATACACCTTCTTCAAAACATATCTTGAAGAATAACCTGATAGACACATACTACCCATGTAGACACAACGACATGAATGATATGTGTCTGTTTGAGGTGGCTAAGTGGTATGACTACAAGACAGGTGCAGCACCTGACTCAACACGACACATTTACAAGGTCAATGGACTAGATGGCTGTCTTGTGAAGAGGCACAAGCCATGGCTTATAGATCACTGCAAACTGCATCTAGGCACATCAGAGAGCACAGAACATTACTACTTTGCTCTCCTATTCCTATTTAGACCCTGGAGGAGTGAGTCTGAATTAAAAGGTGACTCTGACACATTCGAAGACCAGTTCAATCTCACTTACGAGAATTTCCAAACTGAGTACTCACAGACATATATACAAAGACTAAAAGCTGAGAAAGAACAGCTTGAGAAGGCAGAGAAGCAACTTCAGGAAGACACTCCAGTTAGTTCACAAGACTACCTTGATCCAGAAGGACAAGGTGTTCTAGGTGACCTTCTGCCCTTAAATGCCCCAGAAGTGTTAATGTCAGAAATTGAGACAGCCATGCAACATGGCACACACTCTATGGTCAACCCAGCTGACTTAAGAGAAAGACTAAATCAGCTGCAGCATACAGTTCACTCCCAAGTGGTTGAAGCTGTCCAACATGGTATACTACATGAAACAAAACAATGTGACTGCACTCAGTACAAGCCACTACTAATGTTTGTTAGTGGTTCAGCTGGCACAGGAAAGAGTTTCCTGATTGAAGCCATCACTGCAGAAGTACGGAGTGTGACAGGCTCTTCAATGTCTGTTGCTGTGACTGCTCCCACAGGACTAGCAGCATACAACATTGGTGGAGTAACATTACACCGTCTCTTTATGTTGCCAGTCGAACATGGGAGAACTGGAGAGTATCGTAAACTGTCATTTGAGGTTGCATCTCAGCTCCGTTCCATGTTCACAAAGATGCAGTTACTCATTGTTGATGAAATCAGCATGGTCTCCAATGTCATGCTTGCCTGTATTCATCTATGTCTACAGCAGATCTTAGGTACTGACGATGGAGTGCCATTTGGTGGCAAAAGTATACTTGTGTTGGGAGACCTTTTACAACTTGCGCCAGTCAATGCAGAGCATGTATTTACAACTCTGACTGCCAAGCAAGCTAAGAATATCCTCGGTTGCATTGCAGGCTATAACATATGGGAATTATTTACATATGTTGAGTTGTCTGAGAACATCGCCAAAGTGGTGATCTAGCTACAAATCACTTTTAGATGAAGCTCGTACAGGTTCTCTATCACCAGAACATGTTTGTATGTTAAATGATCGAAAAATCACAGTACATAGTACATGCATAGAAACAGCATGTAATGTCTTCAGTGATATATACACTCTACTAGCAGACACATAGTGTGTCTTATGCCACGACTAAAGAAATGCGCTGAATTCAACAATCTAATGCTACAAAGAGAAAACCAAGAGATTCTAACTCTGCATGCAGTTGATACAGTTGATGGCGTTATTCTTAGTCGAAAGCTAGTAGCAAAGATGACTGAACGACTAAGTGAACTGAAGTCAGATGTTTCACGAACAGCTGGCCTAGAAGCTGTTCTCACAGTTTGTAAGAATGCACATATCATGCTGCGACATAATCTAGATGTAGAACAAGGTATGGTAAACGGTGCCATGGGAAACATCACTGACTTTGTCTATAATGTCCAGAAGACATATATTGAGACACTTGTAGTGCACTTTGACAACATGGAACACTCTGTACACATAGATCGAACCTGCGTTAAATTCCAGGTTTTTAAGGATATCTACGTAAACGGGAAACAGTTCCCATTATGTGTTGCATATGCTGTCTCCATTCACAAATCTCAGGGATTGAGTTTGGATTCAGCAATGGTAGACATAGGTACAGACATTTTCAAGGCTGGCATGAGCTATGTTGCACTCTCACGTGTACGCAGCCTTTCTGGATTGCAATTCATTAGTATAGCACCTCAGAAAATACGAGCTGGCAAGCGATGTATTCTTGAGTACAACAGGTTACGTACTCTACATCAGCCACAAATGTCTTTAATACCACTGCCTACATATCTGTCTGTCTCACACAATTCAGTCACAGCTAGAGGTAGCAACAAACAGCAGCAAGCTTCCAAAAGTGATTCGACAAAAAAGAGTTCAGCAAAGGCCACAACTTCAAGTAAACATTCAGAACCAGCAATTCATCAGAAATCAGTTGGTGTAGCTGCTGTACCAGTCTTTGACAACAGCAGTAGAGTAAACTGCTATGCTAACTCAGCTATGCAAGTTTTTCTACAGATGCCGCAGTTTGTGCAGGCAATATCTGCTTCACAAGACAATCCCCTATCAAACGCTTTGAAGCAGATTATCAACATGACGTCTGACCACTCTAACAATGTACAGTCACTAACACCACTACAACAGGTGTTAGCTACATATGCTGGATGTAGTACATTTGCTGCAGACATACAGCAAGACCCTACTGAGTTTATGATGGCTGTCATAAACAACCTGGATGAAGACAACACCCCAATGCAGCAAATACTTCACAGTAACATATGTTACAAAATATGTATGTGTTTCATGTGGCAATTCACAGCGTGAAACCACACAAGACATGCTGTGGATAACTCTCTTTGTCCCTGAAACCAAAAGTGTCAAATTTCGACAGCTATTCACTAATGCTGAATGTAGTCATGCCTGTGGAAGGTGCGGAGGCAGATGCACTCAGTCCATACATCTAAGGAGTTCATCTCAATATCTGTTGCTTATGTTTGCACAGATTTGACCCCAACGGGCTCAGAGTTGATACTCCTATCACAGATTACACAGCTAGTAGAATAGTCTTCAACCAATCACTGTTTGACACTCACAGTATAATCTATCAGCATGGTCAATCCATGCATTCTGGGCATTACACCTCGTTACTAAGGTGCAGAACTGGATGGTTAGAGTGTGACGACTCTACAATGACTTTTAGAGACTGCCACGGCACTTGAAAAATGCATATCTTCTAATATTGAAGAATTATGACAACCTTCATATTTCAGAAGAACAGGACAAAACATTTTGCATTTTAAAATGACTACTTTGTCAAAAAAAACATTCCTGCCTCATTACAATGTTGTATAATGTACGACTCTAAATAAACAATACAATTTCAACAAAATGGTATTCTAATACAGACATTATGTACATTGTAACATGTTAGATCTTGTGTGGATCAGTGACTACATGAAAATTGTTGTAGTGGCTTCAATCGGTGCCAACAATATTCACAGTCACTAGAGAAACCATGATTACATGTCTATCAAAGATTGTACATCTAAAAACTGAGGACTTACTGCTCTCCTCCTCTGTACATCTCTTTAAAAATCCATGTATCAACTCATATATAACAACAAATTGATATGACTTATAAGCTCTTACTCTTTGCAAACAAAGAGAACTTCTCAATTATTATCGTAGATAACTGAGCTACCCTTCTAACATTCAGCAAACATTCCACTCTGTCACAAGTTGTCTATCAACACTTCAATTTGTCTATTGACTCTTGACATATAGAGAACATCATTTGATCACCATGCAACAGTGTAGAACTATCACGCTTTCATGCGTAATACTAATATTGTACATATGTAAAAACAACTACCTTTATTGATAATGCAAGAAGCTGAATTACACAACTGTAAATAATAACCAATTGCTGAATCTCATTTACTAACTCTTACATGTGTTTAAAATTACTTGTACATAAATATAAACATTTGTATTCAAGTGTACATTGTTAATAACTAGTTTGATACTTGTACTAAAAATAGTAGTGTAGCACTAAAGTACAAGTGAATGTTTTAGATATTATTCAGCACTATAGTAACAACATTTAATTAACCATAAGTTTGTTAAAAAATGCATTCCATGACAGTTTTAGTATTTACAAGTTAAGAATATACATAGAAGGCAATGTAAGAATTGATAATATGTCATTTGTTCATGTAAAAACATTATATTTTTTAAACTTGTCACATAAGTAATTCTACCATATGTAAAAAATATTGACAATTGTAAATCAGGCACTGTTGCTGATCACAACAAACTGCATACCTGTTCCTGACAATATTTATGATCGCCTCAACTGAGGGGTCGGTTGGGAATTTTCCATTTGCGCCTAGTCAGTGACATATTATTAAATAATATCAATCAAATGTCACAAAACTTACATTTGTGTATATTGTACTACTTAGACAGTCAGCATATGGTTTTCGCCCACCCAGGAACATCCACATTAGCAGTCACACAATTACAACAAAACACTTGTCTATCATGTGTGTAATCACACTTCACAACCTACTGACATTGCCTTATTAACATAACACACAAATAATGCACTACACATAATGACAACATACAACCATTTTTAAAAAAGTAACATTTTTTTACAAACTCCATTCACATTCAATAGTAAATATATAATGAAGCGCCACAGCTTCAGCCTGACTATTAGAATTCCAGGTCAAATGTCAGAAACTACTTCCTCACATAAAGAGTAGTGAGTACTGAAACATAACTAGAAACACACAACACCTGATTAGTTTCCTATCATATCACACACTACTCCAATCCACATTATACAGTTATTATTATTCTTACAATTTACATATTTGACAAGCAATGATTGCACACATACAAAGATTGTATTGTGAGACTGCTTCTGTTAACTAAATTTCACTCTTGATTGGACCTTTTCTCATTTGACAAATTGGCAATACATTTTTTAAAACCATAACCACCTGTGTCGACTCCTTACTTTAAATACCATTATGACATAAAACTAAGTGTCTATGACTTAAGCATACAAATCAATGTTTACTAATACTGCTACAACTATACCTCCATCAATTTGTTTGGTACCTATGACATACAATCAGTATCACAGCATATGCAACGATGTGGGACATTGCATGTCACATTTGACAGAATTCCTAACAGTGTAAAAAACTCAGCAATGTACTTACTTTTCCTGTGCCTATGCAGTCATTATTACTATACCAAGGTGCCACACATCAGCACCCAACAGGTCACAGCTGTGACTATACATGTACCATTCAGTCACTACTATGTGTACTTCAGAGTCTGACAAAATGACATTTCTCATTGGCTGCAAACATCCTACAACCTTATGTTAATCTTTTATTACCATACATGAAGAAGTTGATGATATACTGAACAAGGTTTAAAACTGTTTAAAAACATGTTTCATTATTATAGCAATAAGTCACTCCCAAGAATTGTGTTAATGGTCAGTCAAGCACCCTATAGAGACATGTGCCACTCAGCCACACCTCGTGCCACAGCACACCCCTGTGTGTGTGTGTGTGTGTGTGTGGTGCTGGGGGGGTGAACTCGGAGTTAGGGTTTTCAAAGCTAACAGTGAATTTCCTCACTTTTGTCACTGTGGAACAACCCTAACAAATGCATTAAATGGAGTTTTTTGCCTCTAATTTCCCTTCGTTTTGAGAATGATATTGAGAAATAGTGAAGGTAATTCGCTCCCGCCACATGATGTCTTGTGGCACAGTAACAAAAGCAGCAACGCAAACAGAAATGCTAACAGTGGCATACATGGTAACACAAGCGCGAATGAGAACAGAAAGGGTAATGCACACGGTGGCGTAGACGGGAATGGTGTGCCATGTGATGTCTTGTCACATAGTAACATGGTGCCTGTAAATGGAAATGTCAATGGGCATGGTGACGCAAAGTGAAACAGAAGAGAAACAGTACAGTACACAAATGGCAAAAAGTAACAGAAAGCATAACGAAAGAAACGCAAAGGATGACGACGCAGGCATTGGGGTGTGCATTGGGATCATCAGCTCTAACTCTCACCCCATGACATGTAAAGCAGCAGAAGTATAATAGAATGGGGTGAGAGTTAGGACCCACGATCCCAATGCACACCCCAATGCCGGTTGGGGGGTGGGTGGGGTGCAAGGGGGGTTTTCAACCCTAACAGCGAATTTCCTCACTTTTGTCGCTGTGGAACAACCCTAACTAATGCATTAAACTGAGTTTTTTGCCTCTAATTTCCCTTCTTTTTGAGAATGATAACAAGAAATAGTGAATGTGATGCAGCGGCGGGGCGCGGGCCCCTTGGGCCACGCTCCCGCCACATGATGTCTTGTGGCATACTAACAGGGACAGCAACGCAAACAGAAATGCTAACAGTGGTGCACATGGTAACACAAGCATGAATGAGAACAGAAAGGGTAACACACATGGTGGCGTAGACGGGAATGGTCTGCCATGTGATGTGTTGTCACATAGTAACATGGTGCCTGCAAATAGAAATGTCAATGGGCATGGTGATGTAAAGTGAAACAGAAAGATAAACAGTACTGTACACAGAAATGGCAAAAAAGTAACAGAAAGCATAGCGCAAATGAAAATGCAAGGATAACTGACATATTGGTGGCATAAGCGCCAACGGTAAGTGAGCGGTAATGGAATCGTAAGCCGGAAAGGGCAACAGTAACAGTAATGTAAGCGCACAGGCTGGTTTTCCCCAAAACCTGCATAGAGAAAGACAGTGAGTACAAATAATGTATGCATAATAATGAGTGTCGGTGCAGAAAATGAGATCTTGGAATACTAAATACATTATATCTCAGGAACCGTAATACGTAGAAAAAAATTTAAAAGTCATATTATTTACAACTGTCCTGGCTAATTTGAATATTTGCGAAAGTAACAGGCCCATTTACGAAAGTAAAAATGCATTTGCGACACTGTCGAACTTTTTGTTAACTTTTCCCATTGACTTATAATGGGAAACTGTTTTTTGAATAACTTTTGAACCGTTTAATATTTTTTCACCAAATCTTCAAAAGGCACATTGGGCACCCCAGCCGCACATTCTCTGAAGATTTTGGGTCAGTCGCTCAAACCGTATGACCTGTAGGCACGACCACAGAATTCCAGAAAAAGCGTAAACGTGCGCACAGATCACACTTAATAACTCCGCAGCTGTATATCTGACTGGTACAAAACTTGGCAGATCCCAAGGCCTATGGTTCTTGATCATATATTCCAAATTTCAGGCAAATCCATCAAACGGTTGCAAAGTTATTAAGGTGCAAAGTTTTGGGGTTTAACATAGAAATGGCTCCTCAACCCTAACTATGGTAGCACTACTGTGCTACCATAATATATATATATATATATATATGCATATCACCCATTTTCGTTGACAACCCTACGGCAAAATAAGGAAAAGGAGCATTGCAGTGACATTTGTGGTAATGGTCCTTTTTCTGTGTTTCACCTTCCCCCAGTGTTCCACCCCCCTTCCTGGACCAACTCCGACCTGGAATTGGAATCCTAGAGTCTGGGGGTGCGGGGGGCTCAGCACCCCACAGAAAACAACAAGTCAAGAGGCAGCACAATACCTGCATCGGTATTGTGCCATCGCTGTGGGGGAGGTCGGCATTTTTACTGATGGGAAAACTTGGTGCTTCCATATATATGTGTGTGTATAGATGTATGTGTATGTATATGTATGTATGCATGTGTGTGTATATATATTTTTATACAATAGGGGTGTTGTGTATTAATTGAGAATAAAATCATGTATTCTCACCCCAGAGAGAATTTTGGGTGATGACATAGCTGAAGTGAAATAAATCCATTTACACCTATAGTAGCTATATCATCACCTGATATTCTCACTGCAGCATCAATTGAGCACTACAAGCTAGAACTTGTTTTAAAACTGAAAATGAAATCATCAATCTACCTAATTACACACCACTTGCATAGTGTGAAACCTTTACTTGCAGTTTCTAAAAAGCCAGAAGCTAAAAGCAGTACACTTGGAGCAGTACTTAGCATTGAAAACAAATTACAAAAACTTGACTAAAAACAGTATTTCTGTACAATTAGCTTTCAAAATTAATTCCTAAACCTTGAGAAGCACCACAGATGAAAAAACTAAAATTACATTATCCACTGAAAACAATAAACCTGGAACAAGAGATTGTCTTGAGCTGTTCACAGTTCAAGTAGGATAAGGAGCCACTGCTAGACCCATCAGAAAGAAACAAATAATAAATATTCTATTTTCTTTTGCACACGGACACTACAAGTCTCCTCCCAGAAAGCGATCAAAGCAGCTCACCAGTTACACAGACTCTGAATAACCAGAGAAGCTCCTCTGTCCCACATGTACCTGTTTTTCTCTGTAAGCCTCAGATATTTGTGCCACGTCTCCACCTCCATCAATATCTTAATGTTGATATCCCTTCTCAGAAGCTGCGATGCACAGAGGGCGAAAGAACCAAGTTACTGTTGCACTAAGCACTACCAACATAATGTAAAATCTCATAAATAAATAAATGTTATTCACACTGCACCAAAACAATAAACAGTTCCATTTCACCAACAGTAATGGAAGCACTCTGGAAGTAAACATCCCACACGCATCCGGCCCCCAAACATGACCAAACCAATAAAATCACTCGGTCCCCCAACAGACTGCTAATAGCACCAATTAAAGAATACACTCCACATCCACTGTGAGCACAACCCGAAACCACTACACACCATAGCAACCAATCATAAGATAGGATTCAAAAATATCACCAATTGCTATCACACAGCTGAGCAGACTGACACACAGCAGCCAAACCACTGAGTAAGAATGCCAATTTAAGCAATAACACCGATGCAACGGACCTCAAACAGAATATTAAAATACCAAAACCATACAAAAACACTCCTTCCCTGTTGTATAAATTGCACACATGATGGGCAGGAGTGGAATATGGAAAATATTCTCACTCCTGCATCATGAGACATGGCTATCCCACTCATGCCTTCGACACTCATGGGATATCCATGCCTCACTCTGCAGGAGTGAGAATGATTTCCATATTCCACTCCTGCCCATCATGTATCCCATATATACTGTATATATATATATATATATATATATGTGTGTGTAGTGTGTGCATATATATATATATATATATATATATATATATAAAATATATATATATAAATGTACCTTGCTACCATAGTTAGGGTTAAGTAGCACTTTTAAGGTTAAAGGGTCAAATTTTGCACCTTAATAACTTTGCCACTGTTTAACAGATTTGCCTGAAATGTGGTATGCACAATCGGGCATGGTAGATCTTGGGATCTGCCAAGCTTTGTACTGCGTTTTCATTTCTGTTCCCTTTCACGTTCTTTTTGCTGTGACACTTAACATTTCCATTTAAAATACCACTGCCATCACTGTTTGCATTACCAGTTGTGTTTCTGTACGCGCTTCACTGTCCGTTAGTGTCACTGTTCGCTTTGGCATCATTTTGCGCTTGCATTTCTATTAATGTTTCCTTTACCATTCACGTTTCCATTACCATGTGCGCCACTGTTGGCACTTCTGTTTGTGTTGCTGTTCCTGTTACTATGTCACAAGACATCACATGGCGGCCCACCGCTGCATTACTTTCCCTATTTGTCATCATCATTCTCAAAAAGAAGGGAAATTAGAGGCAAAAAACTCTGTTTAATGCATCAGTTAGGGTTGTTCCACATCGACACTGGGGGTGCACGTTGGGGTCGTCGGTCCTAACTCTCACCCCATTCTCCTATACCTCTGCTTCTTTGCACATGTGATGGGATGAGAGTTAGGTCCAAACGACCAATGCCTGTTGGGGTGGGCTAGCGTCACTTTTGTCACTGTGGAACAACCCTAACTGATGCATTAAATGGATTTTTGCCTTTAATATATATATATATATATATATATATACACACACACACATGTATATAGTATATATATATATATATATATATATATGCATATGTGTATATATATGATATATGTATATATATATGTGTGTATATATATATATATATATATATATATACACTGTATATGTGTATGTATATATGTGTGTATATTTATATATATATGTATGTGTATGTATGTATGTATATGTATGAAATACAAATTCACAGTTCCCAAAGGGTGCCAACACAAGACATAGACACGTGTTTCATCCTACCAGGACTCATCAGTATGCCTTGTCTGTTTGACACCCCAGTAGAATGAACCAGCTACCCTAAGATGGTCTATCTGGGTTATTTTGTGGTGAACCCAATTAAAACAAAAAAATTAAAAGACAAAGAACCTCTGTGTGCAAGAACTGAAGCAATGGTTACCCCAAAGGGCATTTGGCCAGGAAGCCAAGTTGGCACCCTTTGCAAACTGTGTGAGAGGCTTTTCAGCACCATGCATTTCTGCTTAAAGTTGAACCAGCATACTATTCTGTGGTGATTTGGATATGCAGCCCATGATGATTTGCATTGTGGGGGCATGTGTGATTTTGTATTTCTTTGAAACTTAGCTTCCCGGCCAAATGAACTTTGGGGTAACCACTGCATCAGTGCTTGTGCACAGAGGTTCTTTGTCTTGTATATATATGTATGTATGTGTATGTAAATACAAAATCACATATGCCCACACAATGCAAAGCATCATGGGCTGCACATGCAAATCACCATAGAATGTTATACTGGTTCAACTTTAAGCAGAATTGAATGGTGCTGAAAGGCCTCTCACACAGTTTGCAAAGGGTGCTAACAGATGACATAGACACATGTTTCATCCTACCGAGACTCATCAGTATGCCTCGTCTTTTTGACACCCCAGTGGAATGAACCAGGTACCCTAAGACGGTCTGTCTGGGTTATGTTGTGGTGAACCCATTAAAATAAAAAACTATTTAAAAAGACAAAGAACCTCTGTGCGCAAACACTGAGGCAAGGGTTACCCCAAAGGGCATTTGGCTGGGAAGCCAAGTTTCAAGAAAATACCTGTTGCTCATTCCCCCACCTCCAAATGCGACAAGAAGAAGACCAGCTCAGTCCCCATTCTCCAACTGCCACAGACTAATGTATTTGAGCAAAATATGAAGCTACCCACTGATACAGAAGATCAGGACTGTGTCAGTTCATCAAAGCTGCTGTTTTTGTTTTAAAAAAAAATCACAGCAGCAGCCATTTCCCCCTGATCGCAATGGATCTGTTCTCCCCGCGGCTGAGTGCTGCCTAACGCGCATGCGGATGGACATTCCATGTTGTTTTACCATCGTGGTGACATCCTCAGGCAGGTACAACACCATTGTGACATCTCCACAATGGTACAACAGCTGTGTGTTTGCACTGAATTTTGCCCACAATAACGTTCTACCATACACTATACAGCTGTCATTTTTCATATCCTGGCCAAAATGTGTTTTTGCACCTGTAGTGCAGAATGGCATGGTCACTGCATCAAATCAACTTTTGGGATGGATTAACAAAATGACAGTGCCACTGTTCATGAGGGGAGAACCCATGAAGCCCATGTTGAAAATTTGGTGAAAAAATTCAAAAACATGATTGCTTATGGGCATGCATTGCACACTTTCTGTACATGCTCGTAACTTTGCCATTTTTTTCATATTTTCACTCCATATTTTCAACATTGCCATTTTTTTCACACTACTGTATAAACAGAACTATGGGCTGGCAGTATAGCCTAGAGGGTAGAGGAACGAGGTGTGAACGAGCTTGATACATCCAGCAGACCAGACCTGAGTTTGAGTCTCACAACCTCCGCTTACATACTGTGTGACTCTAAGCAAATCACTTAACTGCCCAGTGCTCCCAGGTTGCCCCTGAAACAGGCACTTGTGCCTAGTAGGCCTTACCCTGTTACCAAAGACTAAAATAAAAAAAAAGAACAGCTGTAGTTTTGCACAGCCTGGCCAGAATGTGATTTGATACTTGTGTCGCAGAATGGCATGGTCGCTGTGCAAAATCAATTTTTGGCCTGGATTAACATCATATTTGCACTGTTCATGAGGGGGAGGTCCTGTAATGCCAATGTAGAAAATCTGGTAAAACAATCCCCAAAAATGAGCATGTTAGGAGTATGCATTGTGCAGTTTCTATGCATGCTCATTACTTTGTAAAATGAGGATACAGTTATACTATCTGAAAAAGAAGGGACATTCTTTGCAAAACTCTTCATTAATGCATCAGTTAGGGTGGATACCACAGCTACAAAAGCAGGGAAATGAGGTGGAAATGAGGGTTTCCAATCCTAACATCCAACCCCATGGATCCCACCCTACCACCCCATTCCCCAACCCTCCACACACCAACATGTCCTGGGGTGTGCCATGGGGTCATAAGGCCTAACTCTCACCTCATTGCCCTATAATGCAGTGAATAAGCATGTTTACATATGTAATGGGGTGAGAGTTGAGCCTGACCCCATGGCACACCCCAATGCCTGTTGTTGGTGTAGGGAGGGTGGGTTGGTAGGGTGGGATCCCTGGGGTGGGGTTTAGGATTGAAAACCCTAATGCCTCATTTCCCTGCTTTTGTCACTGTGATGGTCACCTTAACTGATGCATTAATAAAGTTTTTTTGCAACGAATATATATATATATGTATACACACACCTATATATATATATATTCTTTGCAAAAACTTTGTTAATGCATCAGTTAGGGTTGATACCACACCAACAAAATTCAACGTTAACACTGATTATACCATTACCACCGTCAGGAAGCTTTGAGGTGTGCGTTGGGAACATGCTGAACTCTCACCCCATTCCATGTGTGAAGAAGCTGTGGTGGTACAGTATAGGAGAATAGGGTGAGAGTTAGGCATGACCAACCCAACACACACCCTGATGCCTGTTGGTGTGTGGAGGGTGGGAGTTGGTGGTGGGGTGGTAGCAGTGGTAACCCTAATGTTGAATTTCCACACTTTGTCGGTGTAGTATCAACCCTAATTGATGCATTAACAATGTTTTTTGCAAAGAATTTCCTTCCTTTTTTTAAAAGTATAATGTACATAGTAATAGAAATGGGTGGCTTAGTTTGGGCCCCACGCTCCCACCAAGTGTACCAAATGGTATGTGTGTTTGTGGGAACTTTTGAATGGAACAAGATTTTTTCATGAAATCTTCAAAAGGCACCACTGCTAGCCAGGACCCATACAACCCACCCCATTTGAACCCACTCTCATGCATTCTTTAGTCCAATATGCACGTCTAAAGAAAACAGAATGTTGGGAATTTTACACTTTTTGAGCACGCTACAATTCCTCAACCACACATTCCAGCAACACAAAAACTTTGAGATCTGGAGAGCTGTCAAATATCTTCCTACTTTCCAAGTTTCAGGTAAATCGGACAAATGGTTGCAAAGTTATTAAAGTGCAAACTGCAATGCAACAGGTTAGGGTTAGGGTTTGGGTTAGGATTTGGGTTATCTTTAGGGTTAGGGTTATGGTTAGGGTTTGGGCTAGGTTTAGGGTTATTGTTAGTGTTTGGGTTAGGGTTAAGTTTAGGGTCAGGGTTAGGGTAAGGGATAGGGTTAGGATTACTTTTGTTGGTGTGGTATCAACCCTAACTGACACATTAACAAAGTTTTTTGCAAATAATTTCTTTTTTTCAAAGTGTAATGTAAGTAGAAATGGCCAATTTGGTGGGAGCGTGGGGCCCTTTGGGCCTCCTACTCTCAGTTAAGTATGCTGCCATATAGCAGGCATATAAAGCAAGGAGGCTTAGTTACAATAATTTGCCCATACCTCATGACGCGCATGTGCTGCAAAGCGAACTTAAGTGTCAATGTCATTGCAACAGTCAGGAGTTGTCGAAGCAATGCAGCAACCAAACACGTCACTCATCATTTCCCTGTTATGGGCACCAAAAAGTACTATGAGTGTAAACTCCGGAGGCATAGCAATCGTTGACGTGCACGAAAATGTACACGTGAAATAGTAATTCACAAATATCTCAGGAACCGTACATGGTAGGGAAAAATTCAAATTTCAGGGGTTTCATGGGTTTCTAAGCTAGTTCAGACAAAAAGTCCATATCTCAAACTGTTTTTGAGATACGGGCCCTGAAAGGTGTCATGGGCGCCACGGTGTTATCCTATGAGGAAAATATGGTACTGCGTAATGCTGTAGCTATGACCCTGCTGAATGCTTCCACACCAAACCACCAAAAGGCATACCTGTGAGACTAAGTCTTTTCACCCCGAAACGTTCAGGGCAATACTGCAATCCATGTTGCTACAACGAGGAGACAAACAAAAACCAATGCCACAATGTTATCCTATGGGAAGATTTCAAATCTTTGTAATGGCGTGAGTAGGGGTGTCTTTAATTGTTCCACATGAAACCAGCGAAAGTCACCTCCGTGGCACTAGGGCCTCGTACCCTGAAAATTTCAGGCCAATAGCCCAAACCACCTTGCCAAAATGAAGTGACAAAGAAAACCAACAGCAGGCAAAATCCTGTACTTTTATTATGGGATATGATCGCGATCCACAAAACATGTCTGCAACCATCTTTAAGTTGCTGTGATTGTTTTCATGGCACAAAACAATGTTACCACGATCAAAAAAAAATTGTGTGGGGGGGACATGTTTCCAGGCCAGCTAGACAAAAACTAATGCCATAGGCATGCTCTGTGGGGCCTGTTTAGGTAAACCCAACCACCCATGGGTTCCAAAGTGCAGTATTTTTTGAGTTATACATTTTTTTATGTCTCTCTAACTGAAAACAAGATGGCAGTAACTTGATAACATTTTAGGGCAGGCTCGACCACAAAATGTGATCGAGGATGTTTTCACAGTGCACATATATATTTCCCAATGAGTATAATGGGAGACCAAAAATGGCATAACTTTTGACTGGAACAAGATTTTTTCACAAAATCTTCAAAGGCACCACCAGCTGACTGAGTGGGACCCTTTTTGAATCACTCTCCACCCATGACAGACCAGAACAGCTTTGGAGGAACCAGGACTGACAGGTAAGTAAACAATAGCCAGGACCCATGCAGCCCACCCAGTTTGAACCCACTCACATGCATTCTTCAGTCCAATATGAGCATCTAAAGAAAACGGAATGTTGGGAATTTTTCACTTTTTGAGCATGCTATGATTCTGCAACTGTACATCCGAGCAACAAATAAATTCTAGATCCGGAGATCTACCACAAATCTTCCTACATTCCAAATTTCAGGCATATCAGACAAACAGTTTCAAAGTTATTAAAGTGCAAACTTTGAGGTTTAACATTGAAATGGCTATGCAACCCTAACTATAGTGGCACTACTGTCCAACCTGCCTGCCGCCCCGCCGCCCGCCAACTGACTGTCCGGTAGGGCTGCACGCCATTGGTGCAGAGCTACAGCCAGTGGCGTGCAACCGCACCGTCTGTAACAGTCCAATTTGTGCAGGCGGGTGGGATGTTGTCGCCCGCCGGCTGCGGGGGAGCAGGGTGGAGGGGCTTGCGTGGGGGGGACACTAGACACCAGGGAGATGTTTGGGGGGTTGTGATGTGACATTCTGCCCATGCGATCGGCTTTCGGTCCACTGGACCACCAGAGAATATTGGGTTGGGGGAGGTTACATTCTGCCTTGATCGGGCACTGGGGGGTTCATACACGTTCTGCCTGTCCGGGCTGTGGGAGATATGTGGGGGGTTCATGTAACTGTACTGCCCTTGTCCGGGCTGTGGGAGATGTGTGGGGGTTTCTATGCCTGTACTGCCCGCGATCGGGCTGTGGGAGATGTGTGGGGGTTTCATGTACCTGTACTGCCCAGCGTGGGCTGTGGGAGGTGTGTGGGTGGGGGGTTCATGTTACTCTATGCCCAGATCGGGCTGGTGGGGGGCACAGGGACCGAGTTGGGGGCCAGCCAGGGGTGGCAGCTGCTGTGTTGCACCCTGCAATACAGCAGCTCACCTGTAGGCGGCCCTCAGCATGATCCTTTTGGCTCAGGTTGTGCAGGCGAGGTTGGGGTTGCACATGCACAACTCTGCACAACCCGACTGAATATCGGGTTGCGCAGGTTATGCATGGTTCCTCCCCCTCCTGCTGAGCATGCATTCATTTGCATTGCTCTTTTGCGCAACCTGTTGCCAGTGGAGCAACTGCCTCCTGCTGAATATCGCAGAATGGCGCAATGTAGGACTTGCGCATGCGCAACCCTGTTGTGCATGGAGCAACCCTTTTGAATATCTGGGTCTTAGAATACATTATGGGCAGCAGTGAGATATGGACAATAATCTCACTCCTGCAGAGTGAGATATGCATACCTTACGATGCAGGAGTGAGATTATTGTCCATATCTCACTGCTGCCCATCATGTGTTTGATTTATGCAATAGGGGACACAGTTATGTTAGCTTTATTTGTGTTTGTACTCAGTTTAGTATGCTTTTTTCTGTGACATTTTGCTTTGTGGTGTGAATGGAGGTGACTGTTGGTATGTGATTGGTCAGAAGTATGAATGGGAAGTAGTTGTGTTTTGTTATTGGTTGGTATTTTGGGTTGTTGTTTGTGATTGGTTGAGGTTTGTGTCTGTGTGTGCTGTAATTGGTTTAATGCCTTGAGTGGGTGGGAGTTTGATTCCTGGCTTTGTGGATGTTATTTTTTTACATTTTTTTTTTTTTATGGTTTATCATTCCTTTGGTATTCCTTTTTGCATCTGTCATGGTTATTTGCCATCCAGTGTGCTGTATACTCTGACGGGTCCATATTTTATTGCGGAGTTACTGTATGTTGTTATCGGCAGTGGCGCGGTGCTGTTGCAGGAGTTTCGGTTTCACAGAGTGCATTTCTTAAAATTGTGATTTACCATGACAACTGGGGTACTGGTAAGATACAAAATGCGAACACTATACAAAATGCTGCAACACGCTCCAGTATATAGTGTGGGGATATATGAAATAGTTTGAGGATTTGATTTTTGGCACAGGTTTAGCCCCGAGTTCACATCAGCAATGATATTTTGAGAGGTGCATTTCTCTTGTATACACCGAGAGTTTGTTTCAAATATGGTGCAATTTAGTGATCTCAATGTTTTTTGAAGATCTTTTTTAAAAAGGGTGATGTTTAGAAATTGTTTTATGTAGAAGGGTACTGTGCTGAGCATAGTGTTTGTAGTGATGTAGCCACAGTGAGAATACTGGCTGATGACGTAGCAACTGTGTGTGTGTAAATATAAATAATCTCACAGTTACAACGTCACAAGGATTTATCTCACTGCAGTGAGAATATGGGTTTTTATTTACAATGTTTATCAGCCACCCCATTGTATCTCTCTCTCTCTCTTTATATATATATATGTATATATATATATATATATATATATATCTATGGGTTCAACAAATCCAATAGCCCGACGTCCCAGGCTACACGATCTTTCACGTCAGACAAGTAGATTTGCAGTCCTCACTTGTCCATTTGCTTTGCTCACGCCTACAGGTCACACAGTTTGGTGACCAGTCCAAAACCTTCAGAGAACATGCAGCCGGGGTCCCCGATGTGCCTTTCGAATATTTCGTGAAAAAATATTAAACAGTTCAAAAGTTATTCAAAAAACAAGTTTCCCATTATAGTCAATGGGAAAAGTTAACAGAATGTTCGACAGTGTCGCAAATGCAGTTTTTAGTGTCGAAATGACCCCTGTAGTGTCGCAAAATCACCATCTTATTTTCAGCTGGTGGTCACAGAAATGCTTGGCATTTAAATTTGGGACCCTCTAGGGACACAATTCTTGTTGTGTTCACCTAGGTGAGCCCTAAGGATGCTATCCATGTCTTTTTTGGGGGGTTAAACACCCCAGAAATATGTTTTTACATTTTTGTAAAAAATAGTGTCGCACATACAACATTTTCGCAATTTCATTTGCGAAAGTGTCGTGATTTGCAACACTATATTGCGACACTATGCCCAAAACAAAAGGGAATCTTTGCCACCCTGCTGCAAAAGAACGGTTTGATCTTTTGGGCTAAAATTTGCAGGGAGGAAAGCCAAGATCCCACAGATGTGCCTTTTGGTGGATTGGTGACAAAATATTACAGGGCTGCAAAGTTACAGCACTCTGAAGTTGGTGATTTTTCCCATAGGCTAACATTACGGCATCTGCCGTGCCTTTTGGGGCCTGTATATCGAAAACGCTACGGACTTTTCGTTGGAAGAATTCTTAGTCCCCCACTAGGGGGCTAAGTACAAAACTAGCCAGTAAAGTCATAAATAATATGAGAATTAAATTTTTTTTATACATTGTACGCAGGGGTCAACCTTAACTTTTTTGCACTAGCCAGCCGGACAAGTTGATTAAAAATTGCACTAGCCCACAGATGGTTACACTAGCCCACAATAATAATGATAAATTTTGATCAATTATACAGGAAAGATGCATGCCGAGAAATACTCTAATTATTGCATATTTATCCTACTCCCACATTGCTTCTTGCCACAGCAAAAAAGACTGCAAAACAATCACATGCAGTGTGTACCCCCACTGCTTTTTTTACCATGTGCCTCTTGCTTCCTCTTCCTTCACACCTTCCCCAACAAACCAGAGATACCAAAATAGCAAATGTTCAATCAAGCAGTTCTAACTCTGCACACACAATAGCCAACATCATCATGCACCTCACCAGAGTCCCAACATGACCTGCAGGGTAATGTACAGAGTCAGGCAGAGAAATATATTCTCATACCACACCCTGTGATTAACCAGGCCTGCACTTCTGGAAGTTTTCTTACACTGCAAAGTGAGCCTGGGGCCATTCTAGGATTTGGAGAGAGTTAAACACAGGGGGCTTGGGATGTAAGAAACTTTGACATATCTGTTTATATATGCCAGGCACAAAAGTATTGATTTAACATGCTTTGTCCTAACAGATTTTTCATAACAGTGTCCTTTTATCAGTCAAAGGGGGAGCAGTATACAGGCATGATGCTATACTACCTCTCTTTCTATATAGGATGATCTATGCACATCAGGAATACCTTTTTTAACCTTTCAAATTATACATTTTACTAAGGTTTTGCTTTGTACCATACATGCTCCAAAGCATTGTTTTTAGGATGAAATGACATGCTGGGTGGTAGAAGAGTGGGACTGCATGGATGGCACTGACTGGTTTGATCCATTAAGAGGAGCTGTGGACCCCTACACCAGTCAGTAATGGCAGCTACTGTATGGGTCTATGGATGGCCACTTCAGAATCTACCTAGTCTGCAGTGGTGTCCAGAGAAACTATAGAGTGGACAGACCACCTGGCTGGGCAGACTGTGTATACATCATAGCATTTTGTCACTGCAGTGTTGGATACAGACACTCAAAAGGTTGGAAAATGAGGCTCACTGGTCTTAATATTGTGGGACAAATCAAAGACAAGTTCAGCAAACTGGAAGCTAGTCACTTGACCGCTCTACCCTTGATCATAGCATTCACACTAGCTGAATGTCCTAACAATTGAGTGATAATGACTCACATTGAGTCTTTTGTTGGATCCCCCCTTGAACTGCCAGATAATTGCAACTCTCAATAAGCTACTAATCACACCAGGCCATCTGGAACACTTGAGGGAGATTAGCAAAAGGACTACAGCCTGCTAAAGCAGGGACTTTTTTAACTTCATTAACAGCCATGAAAAACTGGCACTAGTCAAGAGGGACAAGTAGAGGGTTAGCTGCACTAACCCTGATCAATTTTCACTAGGTTCAGGGCTAGTAAAACAATGTTAAGGCCGAACCCTGGTCGTACGGTTCCTGAGATATAAGCAATTTAGTATTCCAAGTGTTCATTTTCTGCTCTGAGGGCCATTATTATGCATTATGCATACATTCTTTGTATTCACTGTGCTTCTGAATGCACCTTTCAGGGAAAAAAACTGTGCGTGTTTGCGTTACTGTTACAGTTAGCATTTCCGCTTGCATTTCAGTAACAGTTTGCATTAGCGTTTACGTCACCGTGTGCATTACCCTTTGCATTTACGCTTGC
This sequence comes from Neoceratodus forsteri, assembly GCA_016271365.2. NCBI lineage: Eukaryota > Metazoa > Chordata > Ceratodontiformes > Ceratodontidae > Neoceratodus > Neoceratodus forsteri. The sequence goes on along the minus strand of CM057457.1, from coordinate 337,221,762 downwards.
ATTACAGTTACCATTTGCATTTCCATTACTGTTTTTGTTTGCGTTTACTTTAGAAACATAGAATTTGACAGCAGATAAGGACTGCTTGGCCAACCCAGTCTACCCATTTCCCTACCTAATGGATAAGCTGCAGATCCTAGTTAACCAGCAGCCTACTTCTTCCTACCCCCATCCCCTAGAATTGCCTTATGACTGTCCCATGCATGCTTGAATTCCACCACTGTTTTTGACTCCACAACCTCCTCTGGAAGGCCATTCCATGCATCCACAATCCTCTCTGTGAAAAATACTTCCTTAAATTACCTCTGAGCCACTTCCATCTTCAAATTGTCCCCTTGTTCTTGCACACCTCTTTTTGAAGATGCTGCATTCTTGGACTTTGTTGATTCCCTTGAGGTACTTGAAAGTTTCTATCATGCCCCCCCTCTCCCTCCTTTCCTTGAGGCTATACATATTAAGCTCCTTAAGACTCTCTTCATATGTCTTCTGGTGCAGACTCTGCACCATTTTAGTTGCCCTCCTCTGGACAGCTTCCATCCTGTCTATGTCTTTGTGGAGATTGGGTCTCCAGAACTGCATGCAGTACTCCAGATGGGGTCTGACCAGCTGCCTGTACAGAGGGATAATAACTTCCTGTTTTCTACTGGTGATGCCTCTCCCTATGCATCCCAGTATCCCCCCAGCCCTCCTTGCTGCCCTCTCACATTGCTTGCCCACCTTTAGGCATCACGGTGTGCATTACCATTTGCATTTGGATACGCGCCACCGTTTGTGTTTCCATTTACATTTGTGTTTCCTTTGGCGTCATCGTTGGTGTTACCATAAGTGTTTGCATTTCCAATTGCATTACTATGACCATACGTGTTACCATTTGTATTTGCATACGCACTTGCATTTGCATTTATGTTAGTGTTCCCTTTGATGTCATCATTGGTGTTACCGTAACCGTTTGCATTTCCAATTGCATTGCCGTTACAGTTTGCGTGTTTGTCACTGTTTGCATTTGCATTTCTGTTGGCTTTAGCGTTTGCGTTTCTGGTAGAGTTTCTGTTGTCGATTGCATTACTGTTTCCTTCTGCATCACCATTGCCGTTACCATTACCATTTGCATTTCTGCTAGCATTTGTGTTACCGTTTGCATTTTTGTTACCGTTTGCATTTGCATTTCCATTGGCGTTAGTGTTTGCATTACTGTTTTTGTTAATGTTTGCATTTTTGTTGCCGTTAGCATTTGCATTACCGTTTGCATTACCATTTCTGTTTTCATTAACTTTTGTGCTTGCATTATCAGTTACATTTGCATCACCATGTGCATTACCATTTGCACTTCCGTTTGTGTTACCGTTAGCATTACTATTTTATTTTACCTCACTGTTTCCATCGCCGTTTGCGTTAACATTACTGTTTCTGTTTTTGCGTTTGCGTAGTGCAGCGCAAAACCTTATGATTTTGCTTTTTTCTGCACTGTATTCCGTGATGCACAGCACAGCCAGTGTGTAGTTGATTGGTTTGAAGCTTGGCAGGTAGAAAGACCTCTACTCAAGGAACATGCCACTGTTTGTTTGGTGAAAAAATGTTGTTCTGTTCTAGAGTTATGGCCATTTGAAGTTGGCCCACTTTGCAGTTACTGATTTTTTGGCCACCAGGTCTGCCATTTTAGTGCATTTTCAGCTGCGATTTCCACCATTTTGTAGTGGAAAACTTCTTAAAGTTACAGAAACATAAAAATTGATTATCTCTGGGACGGTTTGGTCTTTTCACATGAAATTTGGAGGGTGTTGAGTGGATGTCCTGGAGATGTGAATTATGCTGTTTACATGTTTCAAAACTAATTCACTGCAGAGATACTGCATGATGCAGTTAACATTTTGCGCATAGCATTCTGCATTTTGTTACTGCCTTTAAATTTATAGCATAGGTAGCCCTAGTGGCACAGAGGTGCCTTACAGTGGTTTCATGTGTAAAACATTAACAGGTGCAGAGTTATGCTACTCTGACAAATGAAAATTTGGTTCATTATGCTTCAATAACTTCTGAACCATGTGTCCAAATTTTCTGGCATTTGGAATGTACAAAGATATATAATTCATCTTTCACTGTGCCAATTTTTGGGTCACTGGTGCTTATTGTTGCTGAATTGTGCATGTTATGTTGTTTGCTCGTAGCACTGTGCAACCATTGAACGGTTGTACACAAAATTCTGGACACACAGTGTGCCATGGTACATGTCTTCATTTAACAATTTTCATTTCAGTTGGTCATACAGTTTTTGAGCAGCGAAGTGACAAAAGAACACATGGTGGTTCAGGCCCCATGCTCCCACCACCACATTCCATTCACTATTTATACTGCATATTCTCAAAAAGAAGGAAAATTCATGGCAAAAAAATCCATTGAATGCATCAGTTAGGGTTGTTCCACAGCGACATTGCTTCTAGGCGGAGGACAGGCCTTGGCCTTGCTGTGCTCCAGGGCCTTCTGTCCTAGACTTGTTCCATTCTGTATTTTCCTTTGGAGTTTCTCCTGCTCCTGTGTTTCTCTCGGTCCCTCTCTTTGGAGGGACTGCTTTGGACTCAATTCTATATGTGATGACCTACAGAAGGAACCCTCTCAAAGTAAGATAGTGCAGTCACATAAGAACTTACCACAACAGTAGATCTTTGAGAGAGGTTCCTTCAGTAGGTCATATGTTTTGCATATGATGTTTTGCACTCCTGGAACGTGCACAGCTGTCAGAGACAGACCATGCTGGAATGCCCAGTTCCACACTGTCATTGCCTCCCTGCAAAGGAAGGTACAAGCGAGTTCCTCCTTGTTTGTTGATATACCAGATGACCGACATATTGTTCATGTGGATGAGCAGTGTTCCCTGAGGAAGAAGAGTGTGAAATGCTTGCAGTGCATACAAGGCCACTCTCATTTCCAAGACATTGATGTGTAAGGACATCTCCAAGCTGGACCAAAGTCCCTGGGCTTGGTGTTCCCCCAAGTGAGCCCACCAACCCAGGATGGAGGCATCCATTTTTAAAGGTGCCTGATGAACTTGGCTCCTGAAAGGGATGCCTACAGAAAGACTGATGGGATCCCTCCAGCAATTCAAGTCTTTCTGAAGAGCGGACAACACAAGGACTGGATGGTAAAGATCATCCTGGAGTTGATCCCACTGGACACACAAGGACCACTGAGTGATTATCATGTGGAGTCTTGCTAGGGGAACTGTAGAGATAGAGGTCACCATCAAATCTAGTAACCTGAAGATCTCCCTGGCTGGAAGGGTTCTGGAAGAGGCTACCAAAGTGACCTGTTTGATCAGAGTTTCCATCCTGTCTGGAGGAAGGAAGGCTCTGCTCTGGACAATGAACTGCATCCTCTAGGAGAGAGTAAGTGATGACTTGGGAATGTTGACCGTAATTCCTAGTCTGAAAAATAAATTCAGAGTAGATGATAGGTGGAATGGAAGCACCCTGAACTGGTAGCGCCCTCCCTGGAAGGAGAAGCAAAGGTATTTCCTGTGGGATGACAGGATCATTATGGGCATATAAGGATCCTGCATATCCTGGGAGCAAAGCCAGTCTCTGTGATGGAGCATGGGCAACAGGCTTGCTAATGTCACCATTCTGAACCTTTTGTATTGGATGACGGTGTTCAGCTGGCTCAGATCCAGAATGGGATGGAGGTGTCCAGTCTTCTTCAGGACTAGGAAGACATGGAAGTAATACCCCTTGCCTCTTTTGGCATAGGGGACCTCCTGGATAGCTTTTTCCTAGCAAGTATCTCTACCCACAGGACAGCCACATGGGAGGAGGACAGGCAGATTGTCCATTGGAATCTGGGTAAATTCCAGAGAGTATCTCTACTTGACTATCTGCAGCACCCATTGGTCTGAAGTGATATTGGACCATCAGGACTGGTAAAAGGGAGAATCTCCCCCCACCGCCTCCCCCTGCACTTCCTCCAGAGGAGGGGGGTCAACAGAGAGTCATGCAGTTGCAGGGGGGGCAGGGGAGGTTATGGTGCCTTGGGAATTTTGGGGCCCTGGGCACCTGAAGGACCGGGGGGGCCTCTTCTTTTAAAGTCTCCCCTGTGCTGTGGCTGGCATCTTCTCTGCTGTCCCTGGTTCTTCTGAAAGGAACGGCACCAGGTTGCCTGTGGTTCTGACCTGTACATGGGATGGATGTCAGACACCACCTTGCCAGAATCATGTAGTCCTGTTATGAGTTTTTCTGTTTCCTGACCAAAGAGGATAGGACCCTGAAAGGGTGTGTCCAAGATGGCATCCTGCAAATCCTGGAAGAAACCTTCAGTTAGGCATGCCTCCTCATGCAGATACCTGTTGCTGCTGCCCTTGCTGCCACATCTATGGAGTCATAAGAGCTCTCAGCACATGTTTGTCCACATCCATGCCAAATTTGATGACAGCTAGAAGCTCTGCCTTGCCCTCTGAGTCTAGTTGTTCCATAGCCAGATCCATAGCTTTTGCCCACAATAACTTTTGGTATGTAACCATGTAGGCCAGGAAATGCAGTGACCTGAACATGCAGATAACTGACTAATAGACCTTGTAGCCCATCTGGTTCCCCTTGGACTCTGGATCTGGAGGCTGGGTGCTTATGTGCCTCAGCTGTTGTACTCTGCCATGTGCAGCTATGAGCACCATAGAATCAGCTTTTGCTTGCTCCCTTAAAAAAGGCTCCCTTTTGTGTGTTTTATAGAGCCTGTCTGCTTTCCTTGGCACTGCCGTTGTGGTAGCTGGATGCTTCCAGGTCAATTTCATGACATTTTAGAAGGGCTCCATCAGTGGGGGGACAACCAAGGGTTTTGGGTCAGTAGCCTCCAGGAATTTTGCCAGACAGCGGCATTCAGGGTCCAGCTCCTCTGTATCGCACTGATACAGGGCTTGGACATGCCTCATAATGGCCAAGAAGGACGGGTCATCCGAAGGTGACCTTAACTAATCTCTTCTTGGATCTGAAAACAGTATGGGTAGCTTGTCCTTGGAAGAATACACTGAGGAGGAGTCTCCAGTGTCCTCTTCTGAAGAAGAGGGCAGGCATTCACTAGTAGATGGGATGGACAATAGGTACCTCTTCTTGCCACCTGAACCTGGTGTCTGCCAATCATCTTTATCAGGTGGCAGCTGCTCCATCATCAGAGAAGATCACCTGGGCATCTATTCCCTGTGTGGTGACTGGACCAGAGATGGGTCCCTGGGCTTTGGGAGTAAGTCCCCTTTAATGGTATTCCACTATGCATTAAAAAGCATCCCCACTTCCTCCAGTGGGACAACTGGAGGTGGAGGCATATGGTTTGGTACATTAGAAAGGCCAGGCATCAGACCCTTTGGCTCTATGGATACCGATATCTGGTCCTACGGCACCTTGTCGGTGGGTGCCTCGGGCATCAGATCCTACAATGCTTTGTCTGGTGGCACTGAGCCCCCCTGCGATCTGGCATCTGGCTCCTTGGGAGCAGGTAGGGGAGATGTTTGGGTATCCACAGGCCCTGGTGTCTTGGGCACCGGGGCTAACGTCTGGTCCTCCAGGGCAGATTGTCGTTCTTTGGCCAGTGGCACCTGGTCCATTTCCAATGTGGAGTTGGAGTGGCAGGTGGTCTGCCTACCTTCAGAGGCAGACATTACCCTTTCCTTGGGTGGAGGAGGTGTCCGGTACCTGACAACCTCCTGTCATCTAGTGGAGTCATTTAACCCCTTGTGCCTGTCAGATGATCCAGAATGCTTACTGGCGAACGGTTCAGAAGCTTTGCCCAAAGCAGGAGCCTGTCCCTCTTGCGTTGACCCACATGAAGGCTTGTGGGGTCTGTGCACTAAGGGGACTTGGGCAGATGAACGCCCTTGGGATGCAGACTCCTTACCTTTAGAGTGTGATGAGGCAGTATTCTTCTTTGATGAAACCCCTGAAATGGCCATGGTTAATGGGGAACCAATTCTGACCTCCAACCGGTGGTGGAGGAAGAAGTCCTGTGAGGGGACTTTAGGTGCGAGTCCAACCTGTCCTTCTCCTTATCCTTATGCTGGTGCTTCCCACCTGATCTTTTCTCCTTGGGGGAAGATTCCCTGGCTGAGGAGAAGAACTTTGTCCCAACTGGGTCCTCTGCATGGCAGCCACTTGTTGCTCCAGCAGGTAGGATTTGAGCATCTTGAGGCAGGGTATGTGGGTCTTGCTGTTGAATTTTTGGCAGTGTAGGCAGTCATTAGGTCAGTGGTCGGGGCCTAGGCAGATCAGGCCACCTCTCGCCAGGATCTGCTTCCCACACGTGCACTCTGACATCTGCCACTGGGAAGATGATGAAGACATGCACTTGAAAAGGCGATTGAAAGACAGTGAAAACAATGAACTGCATGAGGCACAAAATGGTGGTAGACTGCAAAGATGTCATCTGTGGAGCTTATGTTAGTGAGTCGATGGCAAGAAAAAAACGGAGGTGGTGCTGCAGGACTGCCCCCCTTATACCACATTTGACATCAGGGTGGAGCAGATGTTGGCGATGGTCCCTCACCATAGACTGCTAGCTAGATGTTTTCCATGGGGTTCTAATGCCTGGCAGCTTAGTCCTAATAGTATTATCTGCTGCAAGAATGCCCTCTCAAAGTGAGATCAGCTGATCATCCAGGAAAATTCAAATGGACTGACTCGATGCTTCAATGTGCAGCATGCTTTTTTTTAAAAAAAGTGTTTTTCTGTACACTCTTCCGTTAACTTTCCTTCTCACAACTGTAGTAGTTGCCAGACACTTTTCTGGGAAGTAAATTAGAAATTAATCTTGTTCAGTATGTACTGTCACTGCACAAAGCATGTTAGATTGTTAACAATGTGCTTCACTACTTCTTTAAGGTCATGAACTGACTCAAACAGAGCAGACATAGTAAAAAGATAAAAGCCTGGGTCTGGGAATGGGATCACTTTTGAAGTAAGAAATGTAATGCTGGATTGAAAATAACACACAGGAGTCACAAATATTTAACATCAAAAGTCATTTTTTGTTATACTGGAAACCTGGAAAGCAAACAAAATAAGAAAACATAATTAAACCTATGCACTTGATCTTTAAGGAGAAGGGTACTATCAACCTCTCTGTGGCATATGGTAGCATTTCACACAGCCAATCCTTTTACAGGTGTGGTACCTCAGATTTTGATAGCAGCTCACAAACTGCTTAACTGGATGCCCAGTATCTCAGGACAGGCATCCCTGAGGTTTGCACTAAAGGACCTACCACACTACAATGTCTTCCTCCACCAAATCCTATTCAAGTGGGAAAAGTTAGATCCTTCTTACACATATATTGTATGGGGGGATGTCTGAGAGACTTTGCAGGGCTACAATATGGGCTCTTTGTTTACCTGAGGATCAGACAAATGTTATGTAGTAATCAAGTGAATGGGAATGATACCATCTCAGGAGTCCTTCCAACACTGTCTCAAATAGAGGAGAAGATGTATCCCCCCCCAGCCAGTGATAAAGGACCTTTCTACAAACTATGAAATATTGCAGGAGGGATGCCGTCCCCATGAAAGGTAGTCAGGCCAGATGTGAGGAAGACCTTGGACTACCCACCTCTAACACAATTTGGAAGCTTTCCGCCGCCCACTTGGCAAGTTGTCATAAGAACAGACTAATCCAGTTGAATTTATTACATTTTTATTTTACCACAGCTCGACTACATGTAATAAACTCTGAAGTCCTCCAACTGCCCAAAGTGCCAGAGGAGGGTAACTGCCTACATATGACCCAGACTTGTCCCAAAATCAGCCAATTCTGGCATGAGGTCCACAATATCATGGAACAAGTCTTGTTGAAAGAACTCTCTGAATAGCCCCTAGAATTGTTTCTGGGTGCTGATCATAGGTACTATAAACTGGGCTGGGCTGCCCCACTATGGTCCATTGCACTCATTAATGCACAAATTAATATCACAGCAAGGGGTCTGTGAAGTTCTCCTGCTAGTTTCTCAGTGGGTCAGCAATCTGGGTAGTTGCCTTGAACTAGAAATAACCCAGCTTTCAGCAAATGGCCAGCAGACCATATTTCAAAGATATGGGATCCCTTACTAAAGGCTATAGAACAGGTTATATGGACTGTCTAACTGAATCAGGGTGGAAAAATAGTTCTAACTACTACAACCCTGCTGTTAGCCCATCTATGACAGGGCCCTATCCCATTTGTTTTGGAGAAAGTGTTTAAATGCAAGGATCTATATTCTTTTCCTTTTCTGTCTGGTTGCGCAACCAAATTTTCCTGTGAGACTTCGGACTTGATCAACCTGAACAGTCTCACAATTCTTTGCCTCACTTTCTCTGTTTTCTCTTGCTGTTTGTTTTGCCTCCCTTGCATATTTATATCCGCTAATATAAAATACATGAAAATCAATGTATGGAAATGAAACTAATAATGGGATCATTTTCATTTAGAAAATTGTGTTACAGTTGAAATGTATATATTTATAATTGGAGATAACTGTAAAAAGCTAGAGGTCATTTGAGTGCAAATGCCTGAGCCTTTTGCAAAGGCTGTGGAGACCTTAGGAAGTTCTCAATGTTCTAGCAGATCCTGAAATTGACAAAGAACAGGATGCTTGCAAAGGATAGGGGTTGAAAAAGTCTTATAAAAAAGCTAAGCTGAGCTGCAATGGAGATTTTTTTCCAAGAAAGGTTTTTTTTTCCAAGAGATTTTATTTTGCTTCTGTATATAGTTAGTCTGAACAGGTTTATTTTATTTTATGTTATTGTAAATACAAATAAACAGTGTGGAATTTTACAACTGCTCCTGGGCTTTCTCTATGCTTCCTGACCTGTGCCTCAATGACCGATGATGTCAGCCTAAGTGGAATTTAAGTTGTGCATACCCTAAAACAGGAGATTTGTGCATGGGTACTGGACCTAGTAGCAGGGAAGCACAGAGGAAGGTATGGATTCTGCAGCTGAAGTCCAGTCTGAGATTGTACAGCCAGAACAAGTTATGGATAAAGAACAAGCAATGGCAGAACCTGAAAGCCTAATGGACTTTTTGAAATGGTGGGCTATACAACAGAAAAAGACTAAGAAGCAGAAAGAAAAAGAAATTCAATGGTTATAAGCATTGAGGAGAGAAGAGATGCAGCAACAGGAGCAGCAGATGAGAGAAGAGATGCAACAACAGGAGCAGCGATGGCTGGATGGTTTGCAAGCTATTGAAGGCAGAGGATCCGGCATAGACCCAGATGAGCAACAAAATGCAAACAACCTAAAGGCCATTAAACTTACAAAGTTGTGTTCCTCAGATGATATTAAGGCATTCCCGACAAGTTTGAAAGAGTTGCCACAGCCTGCCAGTGACCAAAACAGCAATGTACAATCAGACTGGTTCCCTACCTGACAAGGAAAGCCCAGCTTGCCTACAGCAGTATGGACATTGCACAGTCATAAAACTATGACCTGGTGAAAAGCAAAATCCTGAAAAGGTACGACATCTCCAGAGAAACCTACAGGCACAGATTTCAATCTTTGAGGTACAACTTGGTTGACAATCGTTGAGAAGCTTTCACCCGGCTCCAAGAATTCCTGATGAAGTGGATCCAACCAGACAGCAAAACAGTCCCTCAGATCATAGACACATTTTCCATGGAGAAATTCATCAACATCTTGCCTACAGATGTGCAGCTGTGGGTAAAAGAACACCGACCAGAGAATGGGGAAAAAGCTGTTTCTTTGGCTGAGGACTACCAAATGGCTAGACAGATGCCACAGCAGTGAGGTAGCAGACAAACACTGGTAAGAAACTCTTTTTCCCATTTAAATTCCAAGCCTGCTAAGAACTCTGGTGGGGGTAGCAAATCTGTGCCAAAAGATGTTATCTGTTATAACTGTAATAAGCCAGGCTATTTTGCAAGAAACTGCTGTAATTAAGAGAGTGGCACAGGAGCAGATTTGTCCTTGGCAAACTGGGGCAAGTACCTAACAGATGTGAAGGTGGGGAATAAGACTGTAAAGGGACTAATCGATTCAGGAAGCAGACAGACCCTAGTGCATGCTAAAGTGCTGGGAAAATACTGTGCAAAGGGACCAGGTACTGGTGTCATCTGCACCCACAGGGACACTCGATACTATCCCACCACCCAAGTGACTCTGACCATTAAGGGTGTGTCACACCAAATGAAAGTGGGGCAGTACCAAAGTTACCTGTACCTGTGATTATTAGAAATGACTTTCCAGGATTTACTGAATTGATCAAAGAGAGAGAGTAATTCCTGATGTTTCAGCAGCTGTGGTAACAAAAGCTTAGGCAAAGAAAATTTCAGATGGTGGGGACACTTTTCCTTTCAGTGACTTTGATTCGGACTTGTTTGAGCATAGCTCCAAGATCCGGAAATCCAGAAAAGAAAGACGAAGCCTGAAAAAATTGTGGCAACAAATGATTGATGGACATAAAGGATTAAAATATGAAAATGCTGAAACTAAATTGATAACTGATTGTGATTTTATTTCAGAGCAAGCTAACAATGGTTCTCTCTAGGGTTATTTTAAGCAGCTGGGGTAAAACCAAAATGGGGTTGACCAATGTTTAAAAAATATAATAGATTACTGTACAGAGTTTGGGTTAAACCTCAGTCACAGGAACAGACAGAACAACTGGTTATACCACAGAAGTATAGAACAGAACTGTTACAGATAGCACATGATAATCCTATGTCTGGCCAGTCAAGGAGGGATCACACCCTTGCTAGATTGCTGTAAGATTTTACTGGCAGGGAATTTATGAAGATATGCAAACCAAAAACTGGAGCACTCTCACCCAACTTCAAATACCACCAGGGTGCTTCAAGTAAATTATAAACTTTTATTAAGTAAAAAAAAGACCAATGATTTAAAAGTTTTTATTAGTGATGTTATAGCTATGGTGTATATAAGGATGGGTGGTTCAGTTTTTCATCAGCCTTTGAGAAAGGATATTCTATCCAAAATGCATCAGGTGACATGTGTCATTTTTTTACTTAATAAAAGTTTATAATGTACTTGAAGTGCCCTGGTGGTATATGAAGATGGGGGAGGGTGCTCCAGTTTTTGGTTTGCATCTGTGATTTGTTTTAACTGTAGGGCACCAAGTTTCCTTGTGCACACTTTTTGAGAAGAAAGGAATTCACAAAGATGTTGTTACCTATTGTAATTCCTGTGCTGAGTGTCAGAAAGTAGCCCAAGTCACTAGAAAAAACACAGTGCCCCTGGTGCCCCTACCCTTAATAGATGTGCCTTTTGAGAGAATTGCAATGGATGTGGCTGGTCCTTTAGACAAAAGTAAAAAGGGTAACAGAATTATCCCGGTAGTATGCGACTATGCTACTCGATACCCAGAAGCAGTTCCAATGCGTACTGTTACAGCCCCAAAAGTGCCAGCAGAGCTAGTCAAAATTTTCAGCAGAGTGGGCATACCTAAAGAACTTATTACTGATCAGGGTAGTCATTTTGGTGCTGCACTGCTTAAGAAGCTGTACAGACTGCTAGGTATCACTGCCATAAGAACCTCCCCCTATCACCCTCAGACAGACGATCTTGTTGAGAGTTTTAACCAAACCTTAAAACGCATGTTAAAAAGGTTTGTAAAAGGGGATGGGAAAGACTGGGACCATAACTTGCATTACCTACTTTTTTCTTACAGAGAGGTGCCACAGGCATCAACAGGGTTTTCACCATTTGAAATGCTGTATGGTAGGCAGCCAAGAGGGCCACTGGATGTGATAAAGGAAATGTGGGAAGATAACCCCACTCAGAAACAATCTATATCTTCTTATACTGTATGTGTGCCCTAAGAAAGAAACTGGCAAAATATGTTGACCTTGTCCATGATAATCAGGAAGAGATTCAAAACTAGCAGAAGGTATATTATGACCATGGGGTAAAAGAAAAAGTTTTTGAGTTAGGTGAAAAGGTTTTGCTACTGTTACCCATGACAGAAAACAAGTTGTTAATGAAGTGGCAAGGGCCATATAAGGTTCTTGGATGTACTGGCACTATTAACTATGAGACTGAGACCCCTGACAAGAAAAATCCTTCTAAGATATACTGGCCCAGATATTCAAAAGAGTTGAGCCATGCGCAATAGAGTTGCGCCTGCGCAAGTCCGAAATTGTGCCATTCTGCGATATTCAGCAGGAGGCAGTTGCACCCCCCAAATCACGTTGAGCAACAGCGCAATGATAATGAAGGCATGCACAACTGAAGGGGGAGGAACCATGCATAAATGGCACAGTGCGATATTCAACAACTTGCGCCATGCGCAATAGGGGAGCAAGCGGAAGTTGCGCCATAGCGGAAATGAGCCAAAATAAAAAGGAACAAGGGAGAGGCGCAAGAATGCTACAGGGAAGGCACATGAGGCTGAACTCTAGCCACATGAACAGGGCAGGAGGGACACACAGGGCAGGCCAGGGAAAGGGCACCCTGAACACAGGCACAGGGAAGGTGTGGGGAGCCACAGCCAGTGCAGAAGGGGGAAGTGCCGCACAGCACAGAGGCTACCACAGGCAGGTGTTCCCGGTGCAGGGGAAATAGCAGTGAGGACAGTGGGGGGAATACAGTAACAGCTGCCAGGGGGGTGAACACAAGCCAGGGACATGCCAGTGCTACCTTCCAGATGGAGGCCGTTATGAGGGGGGTGAGAAGGCGGGCAGCAGGGGGGCGTGGCTGTGGAAGGGCCCGTTGGCGGTATGCCCCCAACAGGCAGTACTAAGCCCGCACCAGCTTTATGCTGTACATTGATACTGAGATTGTGGGCCGGTACCACCTGAATCTGGAAATTCTGAGGCAGCTCTGTGAGCTGTGCAGTGATGTGATGCAGGCACCCACACGATGGAGCCATGCTGTGTCAGTGGAGACAAAAGTGACAGCTTGCATGTGCTTGCTCACCACGGGTGCCTTCTAGAGACCAACTAGGGACACCACAGGCATAACCCAGTTGGCCACGTCACGCCACCTCACCCAATTCCTCAGCGCACTGCTGCCACATGCTGTGGAGTACATCCATTTCCCCAGCACACTGGCGGAGCGCACAGCAAACATACAGGAGTTCCACAGGGTAGCATGTATGCCTGACATGCTAGGGGCAATAGACTGCACCCATGTGGCCATACACACACCACCTGGCCCCGAGGGGGCCGCATACATCAATCGCAAGGGCTATGCAAGCATCAACTGCCAGGTGGTGTGCGATGCCAGGGGGTGCATAATCAATGTCTGTGCCACGCACCCTGGGGGAGCACATGATGCTTTCATCTGGCACCAGTCAGCACTGTGCCACAGATTCATGAGTGGGGATATCCCCACTGGACACCTAGTGGGTGAGTATGCAAACCACATGGACAATCATAGGGCGGGGGCATGGTCAGAGGTGACATGGGTAGTGGTCTACATGGCCTGGGGCAGGGCGATGCTGATCACCAAACTAACCTCCATCCTCTACACACAGGTGACAGTGGATACCCACTCCGTCCCTGGCTGCTCACACCCTACCGGCGGCCCGTGACCCCATCGTAGCAACGCTACAATGAGGCACACGCCACCACACGTGATGTCATTGAGTGGGTGTTCGGGATGCTGAAGGCATGTTTCCGTTGCCTGGACACCTCCGGCAGCGCCCTACAGTACAGCCCCTCAAAGGCCTGCGGGCTATTCCTGACCTGTTGCATCCTGCACAATATGGCCAACGAATGTGGGATAGCGGTACAGGTCGAAGAGGAGGACAGCGATGGGAACGATAAGGATGCCGGTGACAATGGTGATGGACAGCCCCCCCTTGGCTGACTGGACTCCCGACTGCTCCGGCTGGCACAGCTGCACCGGGACACCATCACAGAGGAGCACTTCAGCCAACCCAGGTAAGTCATGGGGCCATGTGCAGCCAACAGTGGCTAAGGCACAACCCACAAACATGCATGGGCACACAGCAGGGGTGCATGCCATCAAGGAAAGTGGCAGGGCATGGAACCACACACACAGCCAGGGATGGGTGAGGACTAACATGCCACGCAGATGGACACACACACACATGCACACACACACAATGCACTAAACTTGCACAAAGGGCAGGAGGCACACCAACCCAGAACGCCACCCCTAGCCACACACATGTCCACAGACCACCACGCCCACTGCCTGTCCATGTCCGTGTGTCAGATGCTGAGCACCATTGCACATTGGTGTACAGCACAATGCAGGCATCATCATTCTCATGCAACTGCAGACAGCAGCTGGGAGTGTGTGCAGATGGACTATGTGTCCAAGTGCAGGGCCAGGTACCCACCCGTGCATTGCCCACTGAAAGACAGAATGCACACAGGGCAGCACCAGACAGTAGCCGCATTGGGAGACAGGTCAGTCACGCGACACAGTGCCACAGCTGCCACGGATGTGTGGGCGGCCCCACTGAGACCCACCAGCACTGACAGGCTGACCACTGGCCTCATGGGGTGGCACCGATGGTCCCCCAGGGTTCCACTGCATGAACGCGACCATGCTCGTTCAGGGCTCTGCAGCACACTGAACATGCCTGCGCCAGGCATGCTCGGGATGCCCACAGCTGAACCCGGTGTCAACAGGGAGGGTGTCGCATGACGCCGGAAAGGGGGGGTGGACAGTGCACTGCGTGGTGTCTGTGACGCATGGGCACATGACTGTGTGCCCATTGTGGCCATGACAGCAGTGAATGCCTGTGCATGCCTGTCAGTGGCAGCGGTCACATCCTCCCGCAACTGGTCCATCCCTGCCAGGATCAGAGCGGTGTCTCTGCTGCGACGCTCCTCTGCCCACTCCAGAGCCACATGCAGTGCATCCACCGACATCGCAAGCAGCATCTGCTGCTGGACTGATGCTTGCAGTAGGCAGGTGTGCTCGTCCAAGAGGTCATCTACCACCTCGGCATCCTGTCCCTCAGGGTGTGCGCGGCCCTGATGCTCAGCACCCCTTGAGGGTGGGCGCTGCACACCAGGACCAGGTCTGGGCATGTCCACAGGCAATGCACAGATGCTGCCACTGGACCCTGTACCCCCAAGCCCACTGGCCGACTGCTGATGCTGCCCCTCCAGCTGCCACTCCCCAGGGCTCAATGGTGCCACTGCAGCAGCCGCAACAGCCCCACTGTCCTGAACAAACACCAGTGCTACCCTACTGGTGCTGACAGGCACAGGCTGGGACTGTGCTGACATGCAGGCCTCCATGGCAGCACCACCCACACCCATGGCCATGATGTGTCCTGCTGTGTGGCCATCCCGTGGCACTCACGTGTCACTGCCCATGCCGTTAGCAACATCATCATTGGTGACGGACTTGGCACCGGCCCCAGTCACAGCATGCTGGCATCTGTGGATGCCGGCACGCTGGGACACAGGCAGGGCTTCCTCCGCACCTGTTACAATAACATCAGTGTGGACAGCCAGGTGGCCCCACTGTCGCACTGAGCCACATATACCTGTGGAGGTGGATGGGCAGTCCTCCATCTCCAGCTGACTGTCCTCAGTGGATATGCCCACCACCGCTGACCAATGCAGATGCTCAGGATCTGTAAGGGAAAACAAAGTCGCGTTACTGCATGTGACCTACCCTGCCCCCCCATAGACAAACCATGACTTACCATGCAGTGATGGGCCACCACCCATCTGGAAGCCACCACCCGGAACACCCTCAATGGCACTATGCTGCTTGCTTCCAGCAATCCTCTCCTCCTGTGGGGTCAGGTGTACCACCTCCGGCTGTCCCCCACCTGTTGCAGCTCATGCTGCAATGATGGCAGCCACCTTCTCCTTTATCCTCCTCCTGTCCATGCCCATCTTTTTCTTGCACTCCTGCACGGAGCGCTGGTGGCTGCCATGCAGGTTCACAGCACGTGCCACCTCCTCCCATGCAGCAGCATGGGCTTGAGGTGTTTTCTGCCATCTGCTGAGAAGCAGCTCCTGATCCAGGTAGGCATCAAACAGGGCTTCGGTCTCAGCCTTGGTAAAATTAGGCCTCCTCCTCCTCCCACCACTGTGTTCCTCCTCTCCCACAACTTGCTCGGTCATTATTTAGCCTGTAAGAATGGCAGTTGTTACCTGTGACTGTGCAGTTCCATGCATGTCCCTAAATCCACAGTCCACACTCCCAAACAGCATGCAACTCACCAATAGACTGCAGTAACTGACTATGGCACTGCAGCCCAATGTTGCACTTTTATAGTGCAACCCATGCAAATGAGGCGAGGCGCAACTTTAAGTGGATGCAAATTGCAGTGCTGCGCCATTACATGGCTAATTAGCTGTTTTGCATATGACGGCTGAATATCACGCTGTTGCGCTTTGTGCATTTGTGTTGAACGTGCTGAGCCAATGGTGCAGTTCTGTGACATGCATAGTACACACCTCACTGCGTATGCCCGGGTTGCTGACACAGGCATCTGCCGTGCTGCTGACGTGCTGTGCGTGGGAAGCAATGCAGAGCATGGCCACCATTGTGCCAGTGGTGCTATAGCAATGGTCACCTACATGGCGCTGTGGCACTGGGCCATCATAGGTGCACTGGGGCAACAGCGCGGTAGGCCGCTACTGGTGGTAGCACACAGGCAGCCAATCACGTGACACGCATTGGGTTCCAATGGCGCTGTGTGTGTCTGTGCCTCAGAGACCCTTGACCCTGTGCCTGACCTTTGCTCCCTAGGCACCATGCGTCAGGCATGGGTGCACCACTATCACGCTGTTCGGTGACAGCACGATAGGGAATGGCAGTGCTGTACCATGCAGCATCTGCACGTGGGGAGCCGTGCTGCAGAGCGCCATATTTGGAGACCGAGCAGAGAGCATGGCACGCAGGAGGGCTGCTCAGTGGACTCAGATAGAGCTGGCCAACCTAGTGGCCATAGGGGAGCCACACCGTGGGCCACTGTTCGGGAAGGCACCACTGGACAGGTCCAGGAGCCAGGTGTGGGAGGAGGTGGCCACTGCACTCGAGGAGGCCACTGGATGGGGGAAAAGCACAGAGCAGTGCTGCCACAGGTATGGGGACCTGCGGTGGAGGGAGCCGGAGCTGCTAGCCCGCCTGCGGGGATGTGCCAGGAGGGGCACGGTGCCACGGCCAGGTAGGTGTTACGTCAACACATTTTTATCTTCCATGTGGGTATCACAGTTGTATGTGTCCAGCACATGGGGGAGGGACCATCCGGGGTTGGCTGTGGTGGTGTTTTCAGGGTGTGGAGTGGGTGGGTCTGGCTGGGTGGGATGGCACACACCTGGGGGCAGGGGGGCTTTGCTATGGGATTGTACTGATGCTCCTCTCTCCATGTTTGCACCACAGGCCTGGAGGAACGGCGCCTGGCCCTTGAGCTTCGGCGCAATGAAGAAGAGAGGGAAGCCAGGTGGGGCAAGGGTCCACAGTGCCCAAGGGACCGGCCCGATGATGGTGAGTACCATACCTACATGATTACTATTGCATGCTATGTAACAGGGTGGGTAGTGGGGCATGGCCACCATCCATCGACACCACTGCCATGCACGCAACTTGTTACAGTCAACAATGTCCAGTGGCAATGCATGTTTGGGAGTGCGTCAATGGTGGTCCATGCGTGCACCGGGTACATGGCTGTGCCACTGCCTTTGCACCACATAGCCATGTCACTAAACTGCCATGGTGGTGCTGTGCGTGACTTGGCTGGTGGGTGTGTGCAGTGTTCCACATGGCTGTATGAGCCTGGTTGGGCAGGTCATGTGGATGTGATCACTGTGGGTGGTCACACACCATCACAGAGGTATGTCCCACGGCCATATGCCATGCACAGTGGGTGGGCTGTATGGGGCTGTGCATTCACACCTTTTGACTTTGCTCCCTTGTCCTAGGTACACGCCAGCTCTGAGACATAAGGGAGGCACTGCGGGAGATCCTGCAGGTGGAGAGGGCGTCACTCGACATCCTTGGCAGAATTGATGAGACCGGGGTCCTGCACAGGCACAGACAGCGACGGAGCCAGAGTGGGGAGCACCACTCCCGTTAGAAGTCCCTCTGCCACTGATATCCCCTACTCCCCTGGACCCACCCTCACATCCCTCCTTTCCTGTCCCATTTGTCCACCCTTGCCCCTTACCCACCCCCACCTTGTTTGTGGCCCTCCCCCCCACCTTGTATATATTTTGTAAATAGTTAACTTTTATATTTTATTTTAATACAGTTATTTTTGATATGAATACTGTGGTGGTCTCTGATTTGCAGTGGGCTATAGGTGCTCAGCTGCAGTGGTGTGCATGGCATCAGGGGTGGTGCGGTCATGGGTATGTGTGTGTGTCCATGTGGAGGTGACTATGGTTTGGGGGTAGCTATCAGTCAATCTCTGTGGTGTATGTGTTGTGCTCTGTGCACTGGATGACTGTGTGCAGTGGTCCATGGTGCGTGCTCTGTGTCCATGGCACCCCTATCAGCCCATCCATGGCCTGTGCAGCTGACACTCATGCATGTCTGTGACCTGCACGGTCTGCTGGCATGTCAGTGGTGGCAGTCCATGCAGGACAGCCACTGTACCCGTCACACTGCTGAGTTGCCTCCTGTCACTGATGTGGTGCATGTCTGCCTTGGGTGACACTGTGGCCTACACAGTTGTTGTCCCACCTCCATGCTGTGCCTTGTGTGTGTTGCAGGGGATGTGCACCACTGTCTGTGACTTGTGCTCTGGGAAAATGCTAGTGGCGTACTGGTCCACAGTGCCTGCGCAGGGTGGCTTGCATTCCAGTGCCATGGAGGACTGCAGGTTGTGTGTACACAGTTTACATGGGCCCATGCTGGGGGCTTGGTTGCCCCTCCACTGTGTCCCTATGTTGTTGTGCCCTTGGGTATGGGTGGGTGTCTGTCCATGCACTGTGTGGCATCTGGTGTGGTGCATGCTTCCACACACCACTGTGGGTGTCAGTGCTGGCTGCTGTGGCCAGTGCTGGGTCGGGGTGTGTCATTGGAAGACTGTGCAGGGTGCTGTACCACTGGTGGTGGTGTCCAGAGCAAGCCCTCTCCCGTGTGGGGTACCTCATGTGCCGACACATGGTTGGTCTCTCAGCAGTACCTCGGGGAGACTTTGCGTGGTGGCACAGTGTATGCTGTTGTTGCATCGCTGTGTGCTACCACCCACTGATGGGTGCTTGTGGTGGGGCTGCCTTGCATGGTTCTGTGGTGCACAGGGTTGCAGTGTCACAGTGGGGGTGGTGGCATGCATGGGGTTTCCTGCAGTGGTGGATGCTGCTCCTGGGCAGGGTGTCTAGGGGTCATGGTGCAGGGTGTGCTCTGCATTGGGGGGATGGTGTGGCATGGGGTGGTCAACCCTCCTTGTGTGCCAGTCATAGCTTGTGGGGGGGTGTGATGGGGCACCATGGCCCAGCTGTGGGTTGTTTGCTTGTCTCCATGGGCTGGTGGTTATTCCAGCCCTCCCCCAGTTGTGCAGTGTATGGGGTGTAGGGGGACTATGTCTGTTCTGCTGTGTGTTCCTGTGCCCATCTGTAGCATGGGTGGTGGGCCCCTACCTCCCTGGTTGTGCAGTTGCATTGCCCTGCTGCTGGGGGGCATCTCTGGTTGCGCTATGGCGCCTCAGGACTGCTCAGCAGCACATCCCTTGTTGCGCTATGGCGCATCAGATCTGCTCAGCTTTCCCTCCCTAGTTGTGCTATGGTGCAGGTGGTGCGATATTCAGTCGTCGGCTGTAGGCGCAGTTTGGCCGGCTCACTTTTTGAATATCGCGCCTCTTGTGCATGGGTGCAATGGACTTGCGCTTGCTCCTGCTATTGTGCACTTTTTGGGCACAGTTTGAATATCTGGGCCACTATGTTAATCTCCTCAAGAAATGGGTTGAAAAAATGCCAAAAGCTGCCTTGCTAGTTTTACCACAAACTGATAAGGAAGATATTGATGTAGCTTATGATATACTAGAACAAACTGTACATTCTAATGTTGAAAAAGTGAATGTTTCTTTAACCTCAGAACAAACTGCAGACATTTGTAATATGCTAAAGACATTTAACAGTACTTTTACCATGGTACCAGACTGAGCAAAAGGGGTCAAGCACATAATAGTGACAACGAATGCTCGTCCTATTAGGCAAAAGTCATATAGGTTGCCAGAGAGGTTAAAAGCTGTTGTGGTTAAGGAAATACAAAAAATGAAAGACTTGGGTGTCATTGAGTAATCAAGGAGTGCTTGGTCATCTCCCACGGTAATTGTAAACAAAAAAGAAGGGGGTGTTAGAATCTGCCTTGATTTCAGGAAACTTAATAGTGTCAGAATTTGACATTTATCCTTTGCCCAGAATAGATGATTTGGTGGACAGACTGGAGAGTGCAAAGTATATCAGTACCTTCGATCTCACCAAGGGTTACTGTCAAATACCTTTAGCTAAAGAATCCAGAGATAAAACTGTATTTTTTTTTGTTTGTTTTACTTTGAGAGACACACTAAGCTGAAAGCTTGTTTACAGGTGTGACCTGGGAGCACAAGGAAGTTAAGTGACTTGTTCAGGATCACACAGTATGCAAGTGGGGGCTGTGGGATTCAAACCCAGGTCTCCAGGTTTGCAGCTCAGAGCCTTAAACCACTACGCTATACTGCCACCCCTATAGGATTCTATCAGTTCACCACCATGCCCTTTGGTTTACATGGTGCGCCAGCTACATTCCATGGTACATGGATGTAATTTTATCCCCACACTGGTTACTGTGCTATGTACCTGGATGATGTTGTGGTGTACAGTCCCAACTGGAAAGTCATGTGGAACACCTACGAGCAGTTATCCAAGGTATCAAAAATGCAGGTCTGACTATTAATCCTACCAAATGTGCATTGGGCATACAGGAAACTAGATATTTGGGCTATATGTTGGGAAATGGAGAAGTCAAACCAAAGATTTCTAAAATAGAAGCTGTATCTAACAGCCCTGTACCTAAAACAAAGAAACATGTTAGGTCATTTTTAGGGCTGGCTGGCTGATTGTTCCGGTAGATTTGTTCCCAACTTTGCTGAATTAGCTACTCCCCTTACTGAACTCTCAAAGAAAAGGTACTCAAATAATGTGAAATGGACTCCAGAGTGTGATGAAGCTTTTCAAGCCATAAGGACTGCATTATGTTCAGCACCCGCTTTAAGAAGCCTAGACTTTGAGAAACCATTTCTGCTACAGACAGATGCATCTGAGGTAGGCCTAGGTGCTGTCCTAAGTCCAATATAGATAGGAAAGAACATCATATTCTGTATATAAATAGGAAATTGCATGACAGAGAGAAAAGGTACTCCACTATTGAAAAGGAATGTTTAGCAGCACAGTGGTCCATGGCGTCCCTCAAATTTGATTTGCTAGGAACTGATTTTTGTTCTTGTAACTGATCACAATCATCTCTGTTGGCTTAACCAGATGAAAGATAAAAATTCCAGAATCTCACGGTGGTACTTGGCACTGCAGCCATTTAAATTCTCTGTGATTCACAAATCTGGTAAAGAGAATAGCAATGCTGATTTTCTGTCAAGATATAGATCGGGAATTGAGGGTTCTGATAGTTTGAAAAAAAAACCCTAATGTATAGGTTTGAACTGTACTTTTTACTGTACTGTTAAAAAAATGGATGCAAATGTGCTTAATGTCTGAATGCAACAAGTGTTATTAGAAAATAGAGTTTGGGAAACCTGTTTAAAGAGAGGGGTATATATGTGACAGGGTAGAATAGGACCATTCCATTTTGTTTTGGAGAAAGTGTTTAAATGCAAGGATCTGTAGTCTTTTCATTTTGTGTCTCTTCAGTCTGGTTGCGCAACCAAATTTTCCTGTGAGACTTCAGACTTGATCAACCTGAACAATCTCGCAATTCTTTGCCTCACTGTCTCTGTTTTCTCTTGCTGTCTGTTTTTCCTCCACTGTATATTTATATCTGCTAATATAAAATATATGAGGATCGGTGTATGGAAATGAAACTGATAATGGGATCACTTTTATTTAGAAAATTGTGTTACTGTTGAAATGTATATAATTTGAGATAACTGTAAAAAGCTAGAGGTCATTTGAGTGCAAATGCCTGAGCCTTTTGCATATGCTGTGGAGACCTGAGGAAGTTCTCAATATTCTAGCAGCTCCTGAAATTGACAAAGAACGGGATGTTTTCAAAGGATGGGGGTTGAAAAAGTCTTATAAAACCAGCTAAGCTGAGCTGCAAGGGAGATATTTTTTCAAGAAAGATTGTTTTACAAGATATTTTATATTGCTTCTGTATATAGTTATTCTGAACAGGTTTAATTTATTTTACTGTAACTACAAATAAACAGTTTTGTGGAATGTTACAACTGCTCCTGGGTTTTCTCTACGCTTCCTGACCTGTGCCTTGATGACACCATCCCAGTCTGATGTGCCCCTGTTTAGATGTATTTCTATCTGACTACTTTTTCAATGTAAATGTATTTTTCAAATGATAGATTTGTGCAATCCAGATGACGAAATGTATTGCATTTCACTGAAATTAACATGCATCAGTATATGACTTCTGACAATTCAGTGATGTAAGTGTATGTAACCTTACTCAATAAAATGTATTAAAAACACTGGGATTTCAGAGAAATAACAATAAACCATCAGCAGATAGTGATATCTGACTACTTGGTTAACCAAATTGCCTGCTGCACTGCTGAGTCTCCATGTAACCATTAAACAGTTTCATTTGGTTTCTCTCTGTACATTAGCTGTAACTTCTTATGCAATAATCTGTATGGATTTTCTTTTCAAAACTGTATGTAATTGTTCTTCCTTAGGTGCTTTGAGCCTGATTTGATTGCATTTCCTCTGAAGCTACTTACTGTACTTGCTATTTTTTTGACTATGTGTTTGATGGGGACCCTTTGTCCAATGAGCAGTTGTGCTCAATGGTAATTCTCCAAAGTTTTTGATAAATAAATATTTTCTGGTGCAGGCTCCCCTGGCACAATCCCACAATCAGAGGGTTCTGCCATATGACAGCCATCAATAGTTTGAGGGATAGTGCCTGTAAAAGTGAAGAGAGGGGGGCGTCCCTGACAACTTTCCCTACTCAATGTAAAGGATTGGTGAAAAAGGCCATATACTAGGCACCAGACTAGAGGCATTACAAAGGATTCTCACCCAGGGAAACAGTTACTGTCTGAAGACAAACACTCCAGCATGGTATACATATACCCACACTCCACATGGTCAAAACCTTCTCTTCATCGTGCATATGTAAATCATGTCATATGTATATTGGGGTACAAGCCTTAGCCATTTTTTATGTGATAAATGCACCCTTATTTACAAGTAGCAGCAGGAGATAGCCTCAGAAAACATCTGGACGATTATGGTACATTAGCTTTGTGGAGGCACAAGGCACAGGGGAACAACAGCTTGGGGGCAGGAAAAAAATACACAACTAAGAAAAGTTTATTGTTGATATCAAGAGATGGCAATGGGTTACAACAATCTAAGTCATGTCAGCTGGATGGGGTAAGAGAAAGGGGGTTTTAAATAACAGACTGGACAATGAAGAGAAAGAAAGTGATGACAAAAGGCATAAAGTCCCAGGTTCAAAAGAAAAGGAGGCAAAGACAGACAATTATGTCCATTAATATAGAGTTCACTAATAGGTTTACACCACCACTGAAAAAAGGCATTAATTGCGCTGATTCAATTTGCAATAGTAATAATCAACATGAGGGCTTAAGTAATGGGGCTAGGAGTGAAAGGAATGCAGGGCCAGATTTACATAACCATCAGCACTCTGGGATGGACACTCAGGAAGCAGGTACAAGCCACCAGTGCAGCAATCATGAAGAGCATACAAACGCAGTATTTATTGAATCTATGTCCCAGAACAGAAACATGCCACTAGTCAGTGACTTCATATAAAGTTACACAGATTATGTAATCTGTGAGGGTAGAAAAGAACATTCACAAGTGGCATTATCATTAGGAATTAAAGTATTAGATATGAAAAAGACTACTGGAGGTTATTTAAGAGGTACATTGAAACCAATAATGGTAATGCATGGGGGTACAAACAATGTTGGGTGAAGAAGAAATGAAGATATACAGAGTGACTCTCAGGAGTTGGGGAAGATTCTGAAAGAAAAGGGATGTAGCATTATTGTGTCAGAAGTGCTGCCAGTTCCAAGGGCAGGGATAGGAAAAAACAGAAGCATAGCATAACTAAATGAGTGTCTTAGACACTGAAGTAGGAGTGAGAGCGTTTCCTTCCTTAGAAATTAGAATGCTTTCCAAGACCAAAAACTGTATAGAATTGAAAGGCTGCATCTGAATAAATATGGCTCTTGGGTACTGTGCCTCAGGATAAGAAAAATGATCGACACTAGCCGGGAGACAGAAGGGTGGAATCTTTAACTCTAATACTGAGGTTCACTCCCAAAAAGAATACAAGAGCTAAGAAACACAATAAAGTCTGGAAGTGTTTGTTACTTAATGCTTGGAATCTTATGATAAAGAAGTGTTCATTACAGAAGTTCCTTGCACAAGAGAATATTGCAGCATGTGCCATAACTGAGAACTGGTGACAATCAGGAGATGAGTGGGATGGGAATACCAGAG
Organism: Neoceratodus forsteri; assembly: GCA_016271365.2. Taxonomy (NCBI): domain Eukaryota; kingdom Metazoa; phylum Chordata; order Ceratodontiformes; family Ceratodontidae; genus Neoceratodus; species Neoceratodus forsteri. Next base: position 337,197,195 of record CM057457.1, on the reverse strand, counting down.
GCTACAGCCTATACGGTAAGGAAAGGCAGCATATAGTAGGAAGAGGGGTAGCTATTTACAAAGCAGACAACATCATACTAGAGCCCATCACATGTATGGGAGAAGGTAGCAAGCTGGAACAACTTTGGTTAAATATAAAATTGGACTTCTGCAAAAAATGTATTCTTGGTTTAATATATAAAACACCATCACAAACACAAGAATTGGATGATAGGTTGATTGAGCAATTAGGCAGCTTTAACCTTAATGATAGACTCTTGAGTTTGAGGTATTTTAGTCTACCCCCAATTGACTAGGACACAGGTGTGGGTAAAAAAAATTTAGAAAAGAAGTTTACGAGTACTCTTGGAGACATGGGATTGGAACAATTCAGTGAATTTCCAACTGGGGGGAATAAGACTCTATACTTTGTTGTAGGTAACTTAGAGGGCTCCATTTTTCTTACTGCCGGGTAATGTACTGATTTGGAAACAGCAATCATGCCATGGTAAAATCTGTTATTACTAATACACACACAAAAATTAAAATGAATACTTAAAATGTTTCAGGGAGGTAGACTTCAAGGCCATGTGTGGAGAAATTACCATCTGGAACTGGGATAAGGACATGGAATGTGGGTGGTACTTATAAATAAGTTAAACCAGCTGGTAACTAAATATGTCTAAGAGAAGGAGAACTATAATAAAAATGAAAGAAAGTCCTTTTGGCTTAATAAGAAAGTTAATACATTTATGAATAAAAAAGAAAGTGTACAAAAGGGCAAAGAGGGAATACTGAACAGTACTGGGCTGCATATAAAAGGACAGCAAGGGAATGAAAAAAGTACGTAAGGATGGTAAGGAGTAATAAATCTTTTTATGCTCACATCAGCCACATCAGGGGAGTCAATGTGAAGGTGAGCCCACTGGTTAACATCAGAAGGGAGCCAATAATAGATGACAAAGCTACAGTATAACTGAAATGCTGAATGAGTATTGTATCTGTATTCACCTATGAAACAGACATAGTAGCTGAAGAGGAAATGACTTGTGGTGAGCCACCCAGAATATTACAGGAGAAGGACATCAGGATTAGATTAAGAGTCTTACTGATAATAAGTCCCCAGAGCCTGAATGGGTCCATCCAAGAGTTCTCTACAAGCTGGTGGAGGAACTGGCAGGACCTATAACCAAAAGTTTTCAAGATGAAATAAGGTCAGGGAAAGTGGTTAACTCATAGAGGGAGGCAACAGTGGTCTCTATATTTAAGAAAGGATGCAGGTAGGAGAGTGGTAATTGCAGATCTGTCAGTTTAGAGTCAGTGTTGTGCAAGGTGCAGTGCTTGAGGGAATTATAAAGGAAGTTATCAAGGATCATCTTAGCATACCTCTCAACCTTTTGTCCCCCAAATGTGGAACATTGCCTGTCAAAATGTGGAACAAATGGGCAAAATGTGGAACACTTAATCAAATCTTTACCTAAGAAGCTCAAAACACTGTTAAAATGTTTCATTTATGTTCAGAAAGTATGTTATTAGTTGAATAATATATTTTTTGAATCATTTATCATGGATTTTTGCTTTAAAATATTGACTTTGAATGTGGAACAGGGAGCTTATGTGAAGTAAAATGAGGAACGTTCCTCGTAATGTGGTACAGTTGAGAGGTATGCATCTTAGTACCATGGATGCTAGGGGTGGTTTCACCTCTAGCAGGTTCTCCAAAACTAACTTATTACAATTTTATGAGGGGGTGAGCAGGGAACACAACAGAGATCTGCCTCAAGAGGTCATCTTTCTGGACCTTAGTAAGGCGTTTGATAAGGTGCCACATAAGGAACCTGCAGAGGCCTGGAGTAACTGAAGACTGCATGGGAATATCATCAGTTGGATACTGTCATGGCTCACAAATAGGAAACAGCAGGTCAGCCTCAGAGGGTGTACTCCAAAATGGGAGAAGGTGATAGCAAACTTGGGTGTGTGGTACAGAATTCCACTGACATTCATAAGTTATAATCAGAACTAACAAGATTAGAACACTAGTCTGAGAAGAACATTGGTATACAGTTTGGATAAATGTGCTGTCATGCACCTGGGCAGCTCTAATAAAAAGGCAGAGGGGCCCAATTTTAAAAGCTTGGCACAAGTTGCCTTTGGTGGTGACTTGCGCCAAACGCCATTGTGACTTGGATCCTGTGCCCTATTCTAGAAGGGGCAGGGTCTCTGTGGCTAAGTCCTGCGACTTGCGACATATGGACAGGTATGCCAACCTAAGGGCATACCTGAGGGGCATGTCACAAGTCACAGCCCCCCCAGCAAGCGTAAGTGCCCCCAAAGCTCCACATGGCACAGCAATACATCCATTCTATGGCTGATATTTTACATAATGTTTGAACACATAAACCCCCGAGTCCCAGCAGTCCAGTGGCACTCCACCTGCCCTACCCAGCAGTGCTGTCTCTCACCCATCTCAGTCAAGATTAGAAGCAGTTCACCTCACTCTTCCATAATAAGTCGCTAACTAACTACATGACAATCTTACTACAGATGTGTCTCAGAAATGAATGAATATGTATCTACTTCTGAGTCCATCTATACAGTGAGCGCCAGGGAGCCCAGCTGGCGGCTGGCTGTGGAGGAGAGATGGGCTGTGCCAGTCACCAGCAGGGGATGGGTGGGGGAGCACTGGTACTGCTGGGGTGTGTGGGGGGCCACTAGACTACCAGGAATCTCGGGGTTTTTAATTTTTAAACATTTGTGGCAAAAGAAAATCGGGTCAGGGAATGGATGGGGGGACACAGCTGCCCTGCAGAGCTGCTAGCAGTGTGGGACTCGGGGGCATGATGTGTGTGGGCTGCCCTGCAGGGCATTTAGGGTTTAGGGGTTCTGGAGGCTGGGGGTGCGAGATGCTCAGCTGGGCACCTCTGCTATGGGGGATCGGGGGCTGGGGAGGTTGTGGGCTGCCCTGCGAGGTGCCAATAGCAGTGTTCTTGGCATGGGGGGCACATCCTGTAGTGGGTGCAGCGGGTCTGCAGAACCCCCAGAGGACGTATGTACAATTACGCCAGCTAAATGCTGGTGTAACTTACATTGACGGTTCTCTTCCAGGGGTTCTTGTAGAATCCTGACATTGGGGACTTTGTTGCAGCTCTACTAGAATAGGGCGCAACTGCTGCCGTAAACCCCCTAGCACCATATCGCAGGGAGTTTATGGTGCAACTGCTCTTTGGCGCAAGAGGCCTGCAGCATGTTGCAGGCCACATTGTGGAATCCTGCATGTCGCAACTACTGGCATAACTTGCTACTTGCGCCATTCTTTTCAGCGCAAGTGCTGTTACGCTAGGTTATCTCTTTTAAAATCGGGCCCATAATACTTAATTGGGGGATGATACTACAGGAGATCACTAAGGAGAAAGACCTGGGGGTAATAATCACCAGTGATTTTAAGATGAATACAATCTGTCTAGAAATGAAAAAAGTCTAGAGAAATATTCAGCTACACATTGAGGCATATAGGTAGCAGGGATCGAAGGGTGCTATTGTCCTCATTGGTGAGACCCCACTTGGAGTATTGTATATAGTTCACATCTCCAATAGCAAAACAATTACATCTTATTGCTAGCAGGCATCCAGAGAAGGGCTAGTAGAACAAACAAGTTGGTAAAACATCTAAGATATGAGGACAGACTACCAACAATTGAACTATACACATTGGAGGATATGCATTTGAGGAGAGACATGTGCCTAGTCGAAAAGGCATACAATACAAATGACCTTTGGGAGTGCCTGGGACTGGATCACAGAAACACAATGAGATTGTATGACCTTCAGCTAAAAGGTCAAGAATACAGAACAAGGAATAGAGTGAGATATCAGAGGGTGGAGGATGGATACATTATAAGAACCACCCGCCATTTCCCCAGCATCCAACAGAAAAACCTCGACCGCAGAGGGTAGTTGGTCCAGGAGGTTGGCAGGTGGTTAGGAGGAGCAAATCAGGTGCCCCATCACTCTCTGCTCTCCAACACATTACCTCCAAAAACCATATAAACACTACAAACAGGTATCTGCCTCTATCTCTGAAATCAAATAAAGAGGCAGAAGACACTGCAGAGCAGGACACTGCGGCACAGGAGCTGGCACAACAATACTCACCCAAATCAGGAACCAAAACTAAACAAGCACAAAGGAAATCCAAAAAACTTCTGATCATAGGAGACTCCATGATTCGGGGAGTTGATACCCATCTCCAGCCAGGGGTGATGGTCAGATGTCTCCCAGGTACATCAGCATGGAGAGACACTGACCGCATTGCTAAAATTGTTCACAAAGCAGGAGAAAACATTGATGTCCTAGTACACATAGGGACTAATGATCTCGCCAGCCGGTCAGTTGTGGAGACCAAGGAACACCTGACTAGGCTGGGTGACAAACTATCATCTATTTCGTCCGGCATCTCCTTCTCTGAGATCCTGCCAGTCTGGGAGAAGGGAGCAGATGGACGGAAGGTCAGAGAAGGGAGATAGGGAGCCAAACACGTGGCTCAAGGACTGGTGCCAGAAAAAGGACACAGATTTGTAGGAACTGGCAACAGTTCTGGGAGCGAAAGTTCTTTAAATTTGATGGACTGCATCTGACTAAGGAGGGAGTCAGTGCATTGAGGCAGAAGTTTGACGCCTTGCAGAATATTTAAACTAGCAATGGGGAGGGGTGCAGCACACCCATACGTCGAATGGAAAGAACACCTCCCCTCAGCTAGTGGTCAAACAGGAATTCAGCGTGTTTGCTGCTCATTTGCATCACCAGGTAAGAAAAAGGTTTGTCTCCCATACGATGCACAGGGGTAATGCCAAACTTCACCCAACAACTAACACACCAAAATCTGGCCAATGGAAAATCATGTACACAATGCTCACAGCCTGGGAAATAAGATCCCAGACCTGCAGGCACAATGTCAGAGGCCAACTGGACATAGTAGCACTAGTGAGACGTGGTTTACTAGTAACCACACTTGGGAGACTTCAGTACCTGGCTATGTATTGTTCAGAAGAGACCGAGGTGCAAAAAGGGGGGAGGAGGGCCCTGTATGTTAATGAAAATATCAAAGCTACAGAAATTCAGAATACACATAATGAGCCAGAAGAACTGTGGGTCACCCTGAAACAGGAAATGGGACAGCCATAAGAACTGGGGTTGTCTACAGGCCCCAGACCAGAGGGAGGACATAGACACATTACTGTTAGAAGATATACAAAACATGACAGCTAAAGGGGAGGTTCTGATAATGGGAGACTTCAACATGCCAGATACAGATTGGTCAATACCAGCAGGAACATCGGCCAGAACTAGACACATAGTGGATTCCTTGCAGGGGAGGGCCTCAAACAACTGGTACAGCAACCCACAAGAGACAGGACTATCCTAGATCTAGTACTGACTAACAAAGAAGGGATCACAGATCTCCAGGTAGAAGGTCACCTGGGGCCAGTGACCATCACATGGTATGGTTCAATTTGGCTACTACATCTAAATCATCCCATTCCAAGGCAAAATATGGGACTTCAGAGGAGCTGACTTTGATAAGATGGCCAACAGAGTTAAGCTAGCCCTGGCAAAAGAAACACAGGTGAGGAGGTACAGGCAAAGTGGGCAAGCATTAAGGATACAATACTTGAAGCAACATCCCATTGTGTTAGACAGAAAAGGAAGTGTAAAAGAAGAAGGAAACCACTTTGGTTCTCAAATACAGTAGCAGAAAAGGTCAGAGCCAAAAGGCTGGCCTTCAGAAAATATAAGGGAACACAGCGGGATGAAGATAGGGAGGCATACCAAACTGCCCTAAGGGAAGCAGGTAAGGCAGTAAGGCAGGCAAAGTCCCAAACTGAGGAAACACTAGCACGGACAGTAAAAGAAGGTGACAAGACTTTCTATAGATACATTAGTGAAAGGAGAAAGTCCAGAGGGTATTGCTAAGCTTAATGGAGAAAGGGAGCATGTGAGGAGGAGGACCCTGTAAAGGCATCTATCCTAAATAGATACTTTTGCTCAGTATTTACTGAAGAGAAGGTAGGGCAGGGCCCACAGCTCAGCATCATGGACACAGCGGGAGGAGGTGAGCACTACTCCCTTCACAAAGAAAGGGTCCTACAAGAGCTTGCTAAGCTCAGGGTGGATAAGGCAATGGGACCTGATGGCATACATCCCAGGGTACTTAAGGAGCTAAAGGAGGAACTAGCAGAGCCTTTAGCAGAATTGTTTAGTGAGTCTCTGAGCACAGGAGAGGTCCCAGAAGACTGGAGAAGGGCTCATGTGATCCCACTCCACAAGAGTGGTAGCAGGGGAGGCGGGAACTACAGACCGGTCAGTCTTACCTCAGTAGTGGGCAAGATTATGGAGGCACTCCTTAAGGAAAGGATAGTGCAACACCTGGAATCCATAGGGGCACAGGATCCAAGACAGCATGGGTTTACAAAGGAAGGTCCTGTCAAACTAATCTCATAGATTTCTTTGACTGGGTAACCAGAGTGGTGGACCAGGGGGAGCAGTTGATGTCGCCTACCTTGACTTCAGCAAAGCTTTTGACACTGTTCCACATAGAAGATTGATAAATAAGCTAGGTAGGCTCGGGTGGGTCAGAAGTTGGTCAACTGGGTGGCAAACTGGTTGACTGGCAGAAAACAGAGAGTGGTGGTAAATGGTATACAGTCAGAAGAGATGCAAGTCACAAGTGGGTACCTCAGGATCAGTCCTGGGGCCAGTCCTATTCAACATCTTCATTAGTGACCTCGCAGATGGACTAGAGGGTAAGGCTTGTCTGTTTGCAGATGACACCAAGATCTGCAACAGAGTAGATGATCCAGATGGGGTGGGCAGAATGAGAAGAGATCTGGATAAACTAGCAGAATGGTCAGAAGAGTGGCAACTGGGATTTAATGCAAAGAAGTGCAAAATCATGCACATAGGGAAGAGAAACCCTGAAGCCACTTATAGGCTGGGAGGGAGTTGCAGTCATCACAAAGGAAGAAAGAGACTTGGGCATCATCATCACTGATGACCTAAAATCATCAAGCAGACCTCTAAAGCAGTAGGTAGGCTAGGGGGGTGTTAGGATGTATTAGTAGGAGTATCACAAGTCGTAAGGAGGTAATAATCCCTCTGTACAAGACATTGGTTAGGCCCCATCTGGAGTACTGCGGCAGTATTGGAGCCACACCTTCAAGGACATTAACCAAATTGAGGCAGTGCAGAGAAGGGCAACCAAAATGGTGCAGGGACTGCATCAGAAGACATATGAGGACAGATTAACGGAGCTCAATATGTATACCCTTGAGCAAAGGAGGGAGAGGGATATGATCGAGACATTTAAACACCTTAAGGGCATAAACAAGGTGAAAGAGTCTAACATGTTTAAATATAAGAAAATAGCAGGACAAGAGGACACAGCATGAGATTAGAGGAGGCCGATTAAGGGGAATGTGAGGAAATTCTTTTCACAGAAAGGGTGGTAGATGCATGGAATGGCTTACCACAAGAAGTGGTGGCTATGAATACAGTGCAGGGCTTCAAACAGGCATGGGATAGGCATAAGGGAGCAATACAAATGACTATGAATAGATAGGTCACTGACAGAGCAAAGGCCGATGGCACATTTATAAGGTAGAAAAAGAAATGGGCAGACTGGATGGGCCTTGCGGTCCTTATCTGCCGTCAACTTCTATGTTTCTATGTATGGAATAGGTTGCCTTTGGAGGTGGTGGTCAGTGCTAATATGATGACATTTAGGAAGGGCCTAGACATGTTTTGTTTACCTCATTGAACCATAGTCCAATTACCTTGCTGAGTGTTAGTTTAACAATTTTTTCCAGAATCATACTAGATAGACTGTTGGGCTGGACAGATGAGCAGAATGTATTGTCACCTTTTCAAACAGGGTTCCGAAACGGGAAATCTACATTGGATCACATATTTGTACTGAATTTTACTTTAGACAAATATGTCAAGCAAAAGAAAAGGAAGATATATGCAGCCTTTGCAGATACAAAAGGCAGCATTTGATTCTGTTAATAGAGAAATCCTGTGGAATATACTGAAATCAAAAGGTCTAGAACATAATGCACTAGATATGCTAATTTTGTTGCATAATGATATAGTGTATGGTGGAACGCTGTTCCGCATGGAAATCCATGCCTGGAACAGCGTTGTTGTCCTTCACTCGGTGCGTCACGATCTTGTTGTGCTCCAGTAAGTCACCAGTGCAGCACAACAAGATCGAACACATTCACATGCACAATAAGCGGGCGGCGGCAACACGGAGGCGGCACTTTGGCTGAACACAGAAGTAGCTTTTTTTTTCCCGAGTGTTCACGCAGTGGTATTTATGGTTGCCCATACACTATAAAGATTGTGTGATGAGCAAGCATACATAACAAAACAGTTATGCAATCTTGAGGTTTTCCGTGGTAGCGGACCTCTCGACTACACTCTCCGGGGTCTCAGGTTACCATGGAAACCTCGGACCGCACTGCTCTTTATAGTATGCTTTCAGCATACACAACTTCATACACTGCTTGAGTTACATTTGGGAAGGATGGGGCATTAACTGAACAAACTGAAGCAAACACTGGGGTCAAACAGGGTCCCTGTTGGCCCCTGCACTCTTTAATATCTATATTGAAATTCTGGTGGAAGGTATCTCTAAAGCTGATACTTTTAATCCCAAAACTAGTTAAGTCCCAGTGAAAATACTCATGTATGCAGATGAAACTATTGTGATGTGGACAGCTAGTTTTGAGTACTCTATGATTTTGAAATATAAAAATGTGTTATTGAATGTCTCTCATGAGAGATGCTCAGACAGCATGTGGGATAACACACACACACATACACAGGTTTTAGATAACCTGGAAGGCCAAGATTTAATTACAGACCAGAACAAGCCTTAATTAAAGGACCTCCTGTTTAGCTGACAAGATAGCAAATATCCATTTTATGGCATTTAGAAGAAGAGTAGGTTATGGCACACTGGTGCGAAATCATAAATGCTTTGATGTCTGTGTGAGAGAGGATGCAGCTAAAGATGAAGGGAAGATCTTGGAAATGTATAACCTTGCTTGAGAAATCACATGGGGAAGGAGTTTCTGCTGACATAACCTTAATTAACTTACCTTCAAAAAAATGACAAGATATCCTGGGTGTATATTTTTAATAAACAGAGGAGGGGCTAGGTGACCTCACTCAAAGGGGTTGGCAAAGACAGTTTTTTTAGAGTATTCTATTTTCCTTGACACACTTTTATCTACACTCTGAAAATGAAATATCTTTGAGCACTTTAAACAGGTATACAGAGAGAGATAGAGACAAATCTAAGTACTGTCATAGGAATTGCACTGTTAAAACCTTGTTCTTTTAAAAGATGGTATGGTTCTTGTGATATATAGTTACGTATTTTATGTTTTACATACTTTCATCTATTTTAATAATACTCTATTTTTAGAGCCTACTTGGTCTGTCTTTGAATTTCTTTCTTTAACAAGTGAGGTATATATGGTTAAAGCTAACACAGTGTATGAGCTTGAATGACGATACCAAACTTTGAAAAAGGTACAAATTTATTCTGAGGTCTTTATTAGAGTTTTTAGGGGTTCATTTTTGTACACCTGGTTAGGTGCCAATAGGTAAAGATATCTGGCCCCCCGAAGACAGAATTATCTGAGTCTGTACATTGGGTATGCTAGCAGGAGGTGCACAGTTTGAATCCCTCCAGAACTGAAACCAAAGGTTGATTCGAACCCACAAAACAGACAGAAGGGTTACCCTGTTTTTGTTAACTGTTAACAAGACTGCACTTGGAGGTTGGCACTTTGGGAGTAGAGGGCTGATCTGCTGAGTGGGTTTGTGACAACTATTACTTTAGCTCAGACACTGCTTGGGTTGAAAAGGGCATTAAGCTCAGTTAGAGAAAGCTTGAAGAAACTGGAACTGACTTTAAAATGAGAAAAAATGAAGGTAGTGACATTTGGCTCCCGTAAGAAAAAGCTAAAACCTTGGAACATTAATAGTTTATGTATAACAGAGACCAAAGAATTCCAATACTTGGGGTTGTGTTTGGCAGAGATTTAAAGTGGAAATCACACATAAAACATATTAAAGAAAATGTTAAATGCAGCATGTTGGGTATCAATAGATTTGCTAGATCTTTTGTGAAAGACTCATTCACAGCTTTATATAGGTGCTATGATGCAAAAATTAATAGTAAAGTACTAGATGATACAGAGGTGTGGGGTCAATATGCATTAAAGAAAGTGCAGTTATGTAACAACTTACCATAACAGTAGATCTTCGAGAACAGCTCTTGCAGCAGGTTACACCATAAGGACAAAGCCGGCAGGCTGCAGGACCCCATGGAAAACTCCTAGCTAGCTATATCTAGCAGGGGACCTCCCTGGACGTTGGCCCTGCCCCGTCGGATACCTCATAAAAGGGACAGTCCCCCAGTGTCTCTCAGTTCTCACGCTGGAAACTCTGGCACAGTAGGGGAGACTGAAGATCCACTTCCAGAGGAAGACCAATGACCAAAGGTCCTAAATTTGCATGAAGAGAGACAAACTCCTGAGGGGAAGGTGGGAGGGAAACTACCTGCTGTAAGAGCTGTTCTTGAAGATCTACTGTTATGGTAAGTTCTTATGTAACTGTACTATCTTACTTCAAGAAATAGCTCTTGCAGCAGGTTTTATTTATTCTTTTTTTGTTTTATTTTAGTTTCTGTTGACTGGGTAAGTGAACTAGACAAATCCTGCCTATTTTCAGGCACAACCTGGGGAAGGGGGATACAGATGAATGCCAACTGACCTTGAACCAGATTAAGCTGTTGGTGGTATTTTTCATGAATGGAGGAAATTTGGCCAGGGCACCGGGGAAATTCCCTGGCTCTTTTCGAAAAGTGCCATGGGATCTTTAACATCCACCTGAACTACCATCAGAACAGACAGTTGGAACCTCGGTTTAACATCTCATCTGAAAGATGGCACCTCAGGAGTGCTGCACCCTCCTCATGCTGCACTACAGTATCAGTATTGGGATATTAACACAAGTGCCTGATGTGGGGATAGAACCCACAGCCTACTGATCTCCTGGCCTCAGAGGCGAGTGTGCTACCTGCTGAGCCACTGACACTGACCACCATAAGGGCTGAGTACCAAGCAGTACCAAAATCAGACTGAAGCAGGGAGGGGGAAACAAGGATCTTGAGAGTGGTGAAGAGAGAAGACCTCTCATGAAAGCAACCCCTGGAGGACTGTGAGCCCAAAATCTGCCCTGTGCCTAGAAGCAATGTCCAGCCTATAAGGATGGATGAAGGTATGAACCATACTCCAAGTAGCTGCTGCGCAAATGGAGGAGGTGGACACATTTCATGGTGAAACAAATGAAGTGGCCACTGCCCTGGTAGAGTGACCCTTTACCTGTCCTAGTAAGGGTTTGTTCCTTTGCTGGTAACAAAAAGTTATACAATGCACCAACCACTTGGTGAGAGTTTGTTTGTACACTGGAACCCCAGTCATCCTGTGGGCAAAGGAAACAAAGAGCTGTTCTGATTGCCTGAAGCGTTTGGTTCTGCTCAGATAAAATCTGAGTATACAGTGAACATCCAGGGTGTGGAGGAGAGTCTCTTCTTTGTTGCTGATGTTAGGGAAGTACACCAGCAGATCAATGTCCTGGTTAAGCGTAAGTTCTGACACTGTCTTGGGGAGGAACTTGGGATTAGTTCTTAAGGACACCCTGTCCTTGAGAAAAATTAAATAAGGTTCCTTGCACATAAGTGTGTGGAGCTCCAAAATCCTTTGGGCTGAGGTAACAGCAACTAAAAATAATGCCTTCCATGAAAGAAGGCGTAGCTCGTGACTTACAGCTGGTTCAAAAGGTGGCAGTGTCAGCTGCTCAAGAACAAGTAGTAGGTCCCAAGGCAGGACCAGTTCTTGAATGGGTTGCTTCAGGTGGGGAATGCCCCATAAGAAGGCCTGAGACACCTCCAGCTGCACCAGAGAATGCTGGCCAATTGGCACGTGGTAGGCCAAGATAGCACAAAGATGTACCTTTAAAGAAGAATACACTAGACCCACTTTAAATAAGGAAAGAAGGCAGTCCAGCACAGACTCTTCCAAACAGCGGAGCAGATCTAAACTCCATGCGACAGCCCAGAGACAAAGACAGCACTACTTCATGGCATAGGTGACATGAGTGGAAGGTTTCCTGGCTGCAACTAAGATGTCAGCAACACCCTGAGACACACCGTGTCTATGAATGACTATGTCCTTAGGAGCCACGTATACAGGTTCAGGAACTTGAGGTTTGGGTGAACCAGAGACCCCTTCCTGGGACAGCAAATGAGAGCTGATTGGAAGGAGAATTGGAGCCTCCTGTGTCAATTGGTAAAGCAGCAGAAACCAGATCTGTCTGGGCCAGAATGGTGCTACCAAGATCATGGTCATCCCTTCTGCTTGTAGCTTGAGAAGAACTCTCTGGATCAAAGGGAAGTGAAGGAAAGCATAGAGGAAACTGCCCATCCAAGAGAGGGACAATGCATCTCACCAGAAAACACCAGGCCCTGGATCTAGCAAGCAGAAACTGGGCAGTTACGCATTGTATGGGGATGCGAACAGATCTAAGTCTGGTGTTCCCCATTGGTTGAATGACATTTCCATGATGGGCTGAATGAGTTCCCATTCATGGGGGCTGGATCATGACCTGCTCAGAAGGTCCGCTATAGTGTTACAAACTTCAGGAACATAAACTGTAGTGAGGATTATACCATGCTGTATGTCCCACTTCCAGACTCTCATGACCTCCCAGCAAAACTGGTAGGAATGAGTGCATCCCTGTTTGCTGATGTAGTACACCACTGAGGTGCTGACAATCTGGACCTGCAAGTGGCCTGGGGGGATGTTGGAGTGTAAGGCCTGGAGTGTATACAGGATTGACCTCTTCTCCAAGACACTGATATGGAGATGCACTTCCGATTGGGACTACAAGCCCTATGTCCTTGTGCCATTCAGGTGAACCGCCCCCCCACCCAGATGCCAGTGCATCCATGGTGAGCATCAGGGTCAGTATGGGACCGGAGAAAGAAACCCCTAATGCTAGGTGCTCCAGGGTGAGCCACCATTGAAAGGCTTTGAGGACAGAATTCAGAACCTGCACTGGGTAATCGAGGTCATTCTGACATTTGTCCCACCGTATCTTGAGGGTCCACTGCATGATCCTCATGTGAAGACAGGTGAAGGGAACTGTGGCAATGGATGTCAACATATGCCCAAGCAGGCATAGCACAGTTCTCACGGAAACCTATTTCCTGGTGCTGACTAACCGAATCAGTACCCGTAACCTTTCTGCCCTGTCTTCCGATAAGAAGGTTATGCCTTGGTGGGTATTCAACATTGCCCCTATAAACTGTAACCTCTGTGTTGGAACCAGCAATGACATCTCCAGATTGATGGTGATGCCCAGTGATTTGAACAGGGTATAGGTGTCTTGTAGTGCTTCCTTGTGAGGGAGCCATGAGAAGCCAGTCATCCAGATATGAGAAGACATAATGGCCTTGTCTTCTGAGGGCTGCCATCACTACTGCTAGGCATTTGGTGAATACCCATGGAGCTGATGAAAGGCTGAACAGAAGGGCTCAAAACTGGTAGTGGAGTCCCAGAAACTCTAACCACAGAAACTTCATGTGTGAAAATGAAGCTACACATCTTGCATCTCTAGGGAGACAAGACAAGCATTGTTTCTGAGCATTGGGATGAGATCCGGGAGGGTGTCCAAGCGGAAGCATTTGTATGCTGCCGAGGTGTTTAAGTGGCTGTGATGTAGGATTGGGCGTTGGTCCCTGGTCTTCTTTGGAACTAGGAAGAAGTGTGAGTAATATCCCCTTCCTCTCTGGTTCTGTGGAATCACCTCTATGACCTCCTTTTCCAGGACAGCAGAGATTTCCTGCTGGATAAGCAATGAATGCTGTCCCCGAATAACTGGACAGCAAGGGTGACCTTGATGGAGGGAGGTCGAGGAAGTCAATAGAGTTTCATCTGACCAGTTGTAGCGCCCACTGGTTGGAAGTTATCTTCTGCCACCTGGGAAGGTGGTGAGCAAAGCAACCCCCGACCTTCTCTTCCATTTGATCCAGAGGAGGGGAAGGGGTCAGGAACAAGTCATGCTGTGGTGGGATTTTGACTGGAAGGCTGGGCAGGCTTTGTGCTTCTTTGTCTCTGGCTTCCAGAAAGACAGAGCTGACTTTTGCAACTGAAGCTACCCCGAGACTGCTGGCCAGACCTGGGCTGTTGGCCTTGTTGGTGAAAGCAGTTTTGGCCTTTCCAAAGAGACCTCTGTACATGGCTTGAACAGACCTGATGGCTTTACCAGTCTCTGACTCCTCCCCAAAAAGACCAGAACCATTGAATGACATATCCAGGATGCCCTTCTACACATTGGGGGTGAAGCCCGAGACCCTCAACCAAGAGTGTCTCCTAAGGCAAATGCCAGCTGCTGCACCTCTAGTGGCAGAATCTGCTGAGTCATAGGCAGCCCCTAAGACTTGTGTCCCCACATTGCAGCCTGTCTGGAAAAACTTCAGAAGCTCCTTTTTCTTGTCACCTTCTGGGAGGTCCTTATCAAGGTCTAGGCCTTGTTCCCACAAGGAGATCTGAAACTGCACCATATAGGTTAGATAGTTCAAGGACCTTATGGAGCAGGTGGGTACCGCATACATGCACCTTTTCATCAAATCCAGTTGTTTGGATTCTTGGTCAGGGGGCTGCATACTAAGGTGCTGGGGCCTTTGAGATCTGTCATGCGTGGCTGTAATGACTAACAAGTCCACCACGGGTTGTTGCCCCAAGTATGGGTCCTCTAAGAGAGCTCCATACAGGCAGTCCACTTTTTTAGGGACTGCAGGTGATGAGTGTAGGTGTCTCCAGGTGGCTCTGGTGGCATCCTGGAAAGTGTCCACCAACAGTGGAACCACCACAGGCTTTGGGTCCTTTTGATGTAAATATCAGGCTAGGTGTTGCCTTTTGGGATCTAGGTCTTCTGTCTTCCAGCCCTTGTTTTCTTGAATATGCCTTATTATGTCCATAAATGAGGGGAAGGGGGTCATCCGGGGGTGATTCAGGGAGATCCCTTTGGTCGGGTGAAGGGGCACTGAAAGGCAAAGGCAACCTGGAAGTATCCAAGGTATCTGGGTGGGACTTTCCTGATGAAGAAAAGTCTGACCTTCTACATGACCTCTTGTGCCTGTGGGAGCTCGGGGATCTAGGGAGGGTTCTGGAATAGTGCCTCTTGCGAGATCCCTGTCTGTTTCATTTTTCTTGGGACCTGCCCCTAGGAGGGGAAGGTTCATCCCTGGGGGGGGCGCATCAGGGGTCGGAGAACTAGGCTGGGGTAGTTCCACCCCTGTGGGTTTTGCAGGGACCATCTCTTTCCTGATAGTCTCCCACCAGTAGGAAAACAACTCCTTGACCTCCTGTATATTGAGACCAGTCAACGGCCCCAGCACCAGTGTTGTTCTGGCAGGTGGACCAGGTTCTGGGTCCTGGTGAGCAGCAGTATTTGGCATCGGGCCTTGAGGCAACCCCAGGACTTCCCTGTCCCCCAATATCTGGTCATCGGTAGCCAGCTGGGTACTAACATCTGTGCCTTCATCCTTGGATGGACCCCGATGTCCAGTGTCTGGGGTGGACAGAGGGGCATCAGCCTAAGAAGCGGAGTCCTTTGGGTGTTTGGTGATTGTCTCATCAGTTAACTGTTTTTCATCTGACATCCATTTAGGGACATCAGCTTGGTGGTCTGCCTAGTTGATGTGTCCGAGGAGCCCCTTGGAGGTTGGGATACCAACCAATGGTCGGCATCCTGGATCTGATTCAGGGCGTCAGAGCCCACTTTCATGGCTGACTTGGAATGTGTCTTATGGTGCTTCTCTGAAGCCTCAGATCAGCTGGAAGAACCTGAAGGCCGGCTAAGAGAAGCATCCTTAGGCCGGATCTTAAGAGGTTGGAGGGAAGAGGATGTACCTGAGCCCCCAGCCATCTGAATCATGCAGAGAGGAGGGTAAGACTTGACCTGGGAAGGGGACCTGTCTGAGCAGGTGGAGCCAGAGCTGGCTCGGGAGTCCAAGGTGTAGTTAGATGGCTATCAATCTCTCTCCTTCTCCCTATGTTTCTCCTTGTGCTTACCCAATCTGTGGGATGATTCCCCTAGGGAAGAAGTATGTATTTCCATAGCTTTTAGCTTTTGTTCCAACAGGAAGGTTTCTAGGGCCTTCTGACAGCGGTTCTGTGTGTGGCTGTTGAACTGCTGGCAAATGGGGCAGGCCCTGGTGTCATGGCTGAGGCTAGGCACTGAACACAGACCATGTGGTGATCCTTAAATGGGATCTGTATGCTGCATGCACACTTATGGGGGTGGCCTTCAATGAAAGGGGTCAGGGAAGATGACATGCAAAGGAGAAACACTGTTAGAAAGAAGATTTTGCAGTAGAAAGTTCTGGCGTCGTTCGTTAGCTGATGGCATCCGTGGTGCCGATGCTTGCTAGTCAATGGCAGGAAAAGAACTGGGAGATGTTGGGGGACAGCTCCTTTTATGAGATATTCGACATCAGGGTAGGGCCAACATCTGGGGCGGTCCCCTGCTGGATGTAGCTAGCTACAAGTTTTCCATGGGGTCCTGTAGCCTGCCGTTTTGTCCTGATGGTGTAACCTGCTGCAAGAACAGTTTCTCAAAGTAAGATTTGAAGTTACTACAGTCTACTTTTCTTGAAAACATACTAGGCACACCCTTTTATACAATGAATAGTGTAGTTTGTGCATAGCTGTAACAGCACCTCTAAAACTTACAATTTTGAAGAAATACTTGTTATTCTAAAACACTGTTTAATGCTCCAGAAAATAGTCAACTGTAAAAGAGACATGTTTACCATGACACTTGAGTTGTCCAAGGGCTGTGTATTTAATTCCACACCTGGCACTTGGGTTAATACCCCAATACTGACACTGCAGTGTAGCATGGGGTACTGCACCTCTGAGGTGCTGTCTTTTGGATGAGACATTAAACCGAGATCCCATCTGCCTGTTTTGTTGGTAATTCAAGTGGATTTTAAAGATCCCATGGTGCTTATCGAAAAAGTAGGGAAATATTTTATTTCAGAAACAAAATAAATCAAATTTACACATCAATAAACACCAGTTACAACATGTTTTTCCAGAAAAGAAAAAAGGGCATCAATAATACATAAAGGAATGGGGAAAAAAGGAAGAGAATCAAGTACATAATGATCATGATAATTATAAAATAAAGTACATGACATTGCTACTTCATTGCCTAACATTCTGCAGCGCTACAAAATGCTTCCACCAGCCCCTAGCCTTAATATTCTGTTTGCATTCCTCATTAAACAACACTGTTAATTTCTGTTTAATTTGCAGTGAGACCTGCAGTGGGGTAAATTCTTGCTGTTGAAAAAAAGGGCACATCTTGTCTGCCACAGATAATATTTACAAAAAGCAAAGAAAGTTCTGAGTGCACTCGGATGGTATTTGCTCATGGAAGCAGAGTTTATCCCAAGTATCAATATTTCATATGTAATATGCAAGGTTGTATCTATGCCCCATGATTTTTATGTTAGTAACCAATATTCTGTTGCAAAGGGGCATTCCACATAAAAATGAGTTTGGGATTCCACTACCCCCTAAGCATGCAAGCCTTGGGCACATACATTCTTCCACTACTTCATGTTTGTGGTTACCTTTGACTCCTAGGTCTGTCATGGTGGTAACCTTTTATCTGTAAACTGGGAGAAGATGGAGGAAAGTGGAAATTTTGGAGTCATAGCTGATTAGAACCTGCAGAATCTCATAGAAGTGACTATTAAAAGCATAAAAGGATTTCCTAGAATTACTTTGTAATGACTGAGGGGTTACATGCCACAATTTCAGTTTCATACATGCTACATGTAAATAAGGCAGAAGTTGAAAGCTCTTCAAATTCCAAGGTAGAATATAAGGGGAGATAACCACTCTTGAAAAGGTTATTCTAGAATAAACTTAAATATTTATATCCTTCCTGAATTGGTTGTGGCAACAGTGGAAGAACATTTAGGTAAAAAATAAACTACAGAAAAATAGTAAAGGGTTAATTATCTGTACTTTACCAAGAGGGTAGTCATGACAGGTATGTCCTCTTTTGATGGGGCTGAGTGTGCTATCCCAGAGGCCCCTGGAAGAAAATATCCATTAATCTTGTCTCCATATTAAGAGGTATAGGGAAGATATAAACAATGTGTAAAAATATGGGAACAATTAAGTGTATAACAGGGAGACCCGTCTCTTTTTAGCAATGGTCTTATTCTTCCAGATTGAGAACATCTGTTCTACTCTTGGAAGAGCCTGAGACCAATTCAGAGCTGCATCATCACAACTCCCAAACTGGATACCCAAGATTTTAATAGATTGAGGTGATGTCTGTATATTTGTAAAATTTTCTGGGCCCTCTATTAGTGGCTGAGGAAGTAGAACCAGTGCCTGACTCTTATCATAATTCAAATTAGATCCTGATGCATTTTCAGATTCCACTATTGCTTGTTTAAAAGGCTTTGATTTAGCTCTGATGTAAAGCAGATGCAGAGGTCGTCTGAATACACACTCATTTTGGGGCAAGGAACCATTAGGGAGGGAATAGATGGAATTCCAGGGTTTCTAGAGCTTACTAACCAAGGGTCTATCTGAAAGACAAACAACAGGGGGCTGAGTGGGCAACCCTGTCAAACCCCTTGTTTTCCCAAAAAGGGCAAGCCTTGGATACCATTAACATAAGGGATAATCATGGTTGATTTGTACAATAATGAAATTGGGACATGGTATACCTGCCAAAAGAACAGTTACATAAGACTGTAATGATACAGTAGATCCTAACAGAGGCTCCTGCAGTAGGTACTAACCAACAGGACTAAGCCAGCAGGCACCAGGGCCCCAGGACCCCATGGAAAATCTTCTAGCTAGCAGTCTCTGTCAGGGACCACTCCCGACGTCAGTTGACCAAGATCAGCATGCATCAGTAAAAAAGAGAGCGGTCCCCCTTTCTATCTCCAGTTCTCCCACCAGAGGCCCATTGAGCATGACAGAAGAGGAAATGCCCCATAAAAATAACGATTAGAAACTCAGAAGGATGGAGGGAAGGAAATCAGTACATACTGTAAGATCCTGTCTTGAAGATCTACTGTTATGGTAAGTTCATACATAACTGTACTCTCTTACTTTGAGAGGGCTCTTGCAGTAGGTACTAACCAACAGGACTGAATCCCAAGCAGTACTGAACCTGGAGAAACCAGGGAGGAGGAAGATACAATCTGTCCACTAATGACCTGGCATGGGCTGGCTCAAGAAAGGAGACCCTGCAGAACAACCAGACCAAAACCTGCTCTGCGTCAAGAGGCAACATCCAAGCTGTAATGTTTGGTAGAAGTATGGACAGAGGTCCCAGGTAGTTGCACAGATCTCTGCATCAGAAACGCCTTTGAAGCATGCGGTTGAAGCTGCCATGTCCCTGGTAGAATGACCCTTCCCCTTGCCTGGAAGGGGTTTATTGTACTTGTTGTAACAACAGGTAATGCAATTAGTCAACCATTTGGAGAGACACTGTTTGGAGACAGCACTATCCTCCTTCTTTGGACCAAAGGAAACAAACAGCTGGTCTGTTTTCCTGTAGTCCTTGGTTCTGTTGGTATAGTACTGCAAGATCTGATGTACGTCCAGAGTGTGAAGGAGGTGCTCCCCTCGGTTGGAGTATTCCAGGAAAAACACAGGAAGCTCAATCGATTGATTGAGGGTGGATTCATCCATGACCTTAGGAAGGAACTTGGGATTAGTTCTCATGACCACCCAGTCCCTGTCCCTGTAAAAAATTAGGTAAGGAACACGCACATAAATGCCCTGGAGCTCAGAGATCCTCCTGAGCAGAAGTGAGTGCCATGAGGAATAAAGTCTTCCAAGACAGAAAAAAGCAAATACGCCTTAGCTACCAGCTCGAAAGGAGGCAGTGTGAACTTTTCTAGAATGAAATTGAGGTCCCAAGAAGGAACATACTGCGTATAGGAGGTTTCAGGTGAAGAACCCCTCCAAGGATGGTCTTAGAGACCTTTAGCTGAGTCACTGATTTATCTCCAACAGGGAGATAAGCAGAGATGGCTAATAAGTGAACCTTCAATTAGGGGTAACAGACTCAGGTTGAAGAGGTACCTGAGGTAATCTGAGATCCTGGCCACCAGGCAGGAAAAGGGCTCCAGAGACTGGGATTCAGTTCAGATCAAAAACCACTTCCACTTCATGCCACAACTGGACCTGGTGGAAGGCTTTCTGGCCTCCACCAGGATATGAGCCACCTCTGGATAAACCCCAAAGTGAGCAGCAGCTACATCTGCAGGAGCCATGCATACAGTTGAAGGGACCGGAGGTCCTGGATTAATCAAGGTCCCCCAATCCTAGGTCAGCAGGTACTGGGAGATCAGAAGAGGGAGAGAAGGCTCTTCTGAGAACTGATGCAGAAGACAGAACCAGACTTGCCTCAGCCAAAAGGAAGCAATGAGAATCATTCATGCCCCTTTCACCCAAACCTTGTGTAGACTACTCAGGATCAGTGGAACTGGAGGGAGGGCATAAACAAATCTGCCCCTCCAAAACAGAGACAGCTCATCCTGCCAAAAAACATCTCACCCTGGAATGAGTGAGCAGAAGGTGAGAAGTTTGGCATTGGATGGGGATGTGAACAGGCCTATCTGCAGTGGGCCCCAATGTGCAAATACATAATTTACAATGGCCTGCTTTAGTTCCCACTCATGAGCCCTCTTCGAGGAGTGACAGAGCGTCTGCCAGAGAGTCGGAACTCCAGGCACATGGGGCACTGTCAGGTGGACACTGTGCTGAAATGGCCCAGGACCACACCCTCATAGCCCTCCGACGCAGCAGGTAGAGCCCCATTCATTGAGGTAACAAACAACTGACATACTGTCCAAGTATATCATCAGGGTCCCGAGTGGGATAAGGGACTGAAACATCTGAAGAGCATAAAGGATCACCCTCATCTCGAGCACATTGATGTGTAACTGTGCCTCCTGTAGAGACCAACCCTCCCAAGTCTTGTGGGGCCCAAAATGAGCCCCCCAGCCCATTCTTGAGGTGTCTGCCACCAGGACATGGGAGGGAAGATCAGGGAAAAATGACATTCACCGAGAGAGGTGCCCCAGGACTAACGCCCAACAAAGATCCCAGATTGTGGGATCTGAGATGAGGATCTCTTGGTCCAAGTCATCCACTGACTGGTCCCACTGGACATTGAGGGTCCATTGCAAAACCCTCATGTGTAGCCTGGCCAGAGGCACTGTAGGTATGGCAGCCACCATAAGGCCAAGGAGGTGAAGAGCCTTCTGGGCTGGAATGCGCTTCTGGGAAATCAATGAACAAAGCTGTAGAAGCAAAGACTCTATCCTGTCCAGAGGGAAGAAGGCTTTGCCCAATTAAATATCCAATACTGCCCCCAATAAACTGCAAGTCACTGGGAGGGAACACATGAGATTTGGAAAAGTTGGGGTAATGTCCACCTGGAGAAAGTCTCCAGAGTAATGGCAAGACAGTGAAGAAGGTCCTCACTGGAAGGAGCTGCAATCAGCCAATCATCCAGGTAGTGGAAAACCTGGACCCCCATGTGCACAGGGAGGCTGCCACCACTGCTAAACACTTGGTGAACACCCAGGGGCCAAGGAAATGCCAAATGGAAGGGCCCAGAATTGAAAATGTTCCCCTGGAAACAAAACCTGAGGAACCTGGGTGGGATGGGTTGTAAGGGTCCTGCATGTCCAGTGTGCAAGCCACTGACCCATCCTTAGAAGAGGAAGAAGGCTCTGAGCAGGACATTCTGAACTTATTGTAAACTGCCATCAGGGCTGATAGAGCTGAGATCCAGAATGGGTCTCAGGTCACCCATTTTCTTCGACACCAAAAGAAGTGGGAGTAGTAACCTGTTCCAAGAAAAAGAGGGGGGGGGACAGGTTCTATGGCTGCCTTTGAGAGGAGGGCGTTTATCTCTTTCTGAGCCAGAGGAAGGTGGTTGGGGGGATACGAAGAAGACAAGGGAGGTCTGTGAGGAGGTCTGAGAGAACTCTGTGGAGTGCCCCTTGGAGATCAGTTGGAGCACCCAAGAGTCGGTCATTATCCTCTCCCATTCCAGCAGGTAGAGACAGAATCACCCACCTACCAGCTCTGCTAAAGCAGAGTCCAGTCAGAGAGGGAGAGGCAACAAGTCAGCAGGTGGAGGGCAAGGTGGCGGCTGAAGTTCCTGCAGCTCTACAGGTTCTGACTGGTGGGGGCTTGGCTACTGGGGCAGCTCCCCATTTGGGCTAATGATGGGGCTGAGCCTGCCACTACTGGCAATGAGTGTCTCTGAAAGGGCTGTTTTTGCCCCGAGGCTTACGGTACATGCAATAGACTGACCTAAGGGTCTGTCCCTTATGTTATAAATTGGTTATAATGTCTTTAGTATCACCCTGAAAAGGACCAACCTCCTAAAAGGGGCATCCGTAATGGCTGACTGAACTTCTGGGCTGAGACAGAAAGCCTCAGCTAAGACTGTTGGTGGAGACTGATGGCAATAGTGGAGCTATGACCTGCTGAGTCCACATACGTAGGTGGCTCCGGAGCTTATACTGACAGCTGACCTGGCAGAGCAAACCAAATCATCCAACTCCTGCTTCACAGGAGGAGTCAGGGAGGAGTCTATTTTGGATGAAAGCTGGCCCAAATGCACTTCTGGTAGCCTCCCATGTGGGTAACATAATTAAGGGCTCACATGCTTAAAGTAGAGGAAGAAAGTACAGTTACAGAAGAACTTACCATAACAGTAGATCTTTGAGAGGCTCTTGCAGTAGGTATTCTCAAATAGGTCTAAGCCATCAAATGTCAGGACCCACAGAAAATCTCTAGCTTCTTGGTCTCTGGCTGGGACTGACCCCATGTCAGGTGACCAGCATCAGCTGACGTCAGTATAAAGGGCGGTCCCACACCTGCCCTCCAGTTCTTTCCTGTCAAGAGCCAAAAGGCTGACAGGAGAGAAGAGGATATGGTCCCATATCAGAAGAGAAAAAAATGAGGGATGGAAGGAGGAAGGTAATACCTATATATTAACCTGAAACCTGGAGGTAATTAAAGGACCAGAGAGACTTAATTAAGGGTCTCCTGTTTTTCTGTCTTAATTAGAACTAACCCAGCTGCCAGGATATGAGTCTAATAAACTTTTATGATGTCTTAAGAGGAACATGTTAAACCACCATGGTGCTAAAGTTATAAAATTCTTTGATATGCCTGGGGAACCAGGAATTGCTCAAGATCAAAGAGGAAAGGCTTGATTAAAGACTGCCATAATTTGGGAAATTAGTTTTCCTGAAGTCACAGTATTTAAAATACCTCCTGATAGGACATCCTGTTTGTATATATTTTTTTATATTCAAAAAGGAGAAGCTAGATGACACAGAAGGGGTGCGGAGAGACACAGCTTAAACTATTCTGTGTCTGATCTTTGGGACATATCTTTTTGGGCTCTTAAGAAACAACATCTAACTATAAGCACTATAGAGGTAATAAATTAGATTAAAAAAAGTCTAACTGTATGTTGGTAGGAGTTTGTAGTTTTCTTTTCTTTTAAGTGATTGTATGCTTTCTGATATATTGTTTTGTGTTTACATTTTTCATATTTTTATCTTTAGTAAAATCTTTATTTTAAAAAAGACTGCCTGGGCGTTTGCAAGTTCTTTTTTTGCATGTGATGTATAGAGGGTTAAGACTGGCAAAAACTGTTTAGAAGCTTGATGGTGTTACTAAACTGGAAAAAGGTAAGAATATACCTAAGGTCTTTTGTAGAGTTTTAAGGGTTCATTTTAGAAGCCTGGCTTGGTGCCCCCTGGCATAAGACTGTACCACAATCCCTGAAGAGGGTACGAATCTGCACCTGTACACTGGGTATGCTAGCATAAGGTTCACAGTTTGAATCCCCTCAGAACTTGAGACTAACGATGATTCGGACCCACAAGCAGACAGGAGGGTTACCCTGTCTGTTATCTGTTCACATTACTGCACTCAGAGGTTGGCACTGCGGAAGCAGAAGGGCCTGACCTTCTGAGTGTGTTTATAACTAGAATTTGGTTGGCAGCAGTGTGGATAAATTTGGTAACACAAGCTTTAACTGTTCAGTGTGTCAGCTTAATACTGCACAGCTCACTTGCAAAATAAGACAGTAATTTAAAAAAAAGGAAACAGAACTATGTCATTTTGCTTACAGTCAAGTTCCTACCTGTTTGATTTTTTTCTAAAGTGAAAGTTAGAGTAACAGTAGCTAGGGAAGAAGATGGCTTCCAACTACAGTGGGTACACTGCAGACTACTTGAGGCAGTTTTGCCAGGACAGGAGTCCTGCGGGAGTTGAGAGCTACCAAGCAGAACCTCATGGTTGCCCTAATGACAGCAGATGTCCAGAGCATTGAGTCACAGACAGTGATTGAAAAAGACCAGATCTTGGGTATGGAGGGGTTGGCGGCCAGTGCAGTGTCTAGATCCGGTGAGGAGGGCAGCAGGGCCAGTGCAAGCGAAGAGCCACAGCAACAGGGGAAGGTCACCAGCATTCTAGAGTTAGAAGCTATCAGGCTGCAGATTGAGTTGCCCAGAATGGAGCTGGAGTTCCAGAGGCAGGCTGAGCAGGAGCGGCGAGCAGACAAGAAGCAGAGTGAGAACAGAGAGAAGCGGCGCAGAGGAAAGAGGGAGCATGAACAACAAGAGGTGGACCGAGAGGAGCGAGAGTGCCACAGGCAACATGAACTGGAGAAGCTAAGACTCCAACCTCCAGCATCAGAGCAGGTAAGTTGCTTGGGTTTAACTGGAACTACAGGACTGGGTTACAAATTGAATTCCAAATTGATAGCTGAATTTATAGAGGGGGAGGATATGGATGCCTTTTTAAATTACTTTGAAAAGGTTTGTATTCAGGCAAAAATTCCTAGAGGGTCCTGGAGCTTCCAGTGATCCCCGATACTTACTGGGAAAGCTCGGGGTGCATTGGGTCAGATGGACAATGAGGACAGTAATGATTACAGCAAACTTAAAGCTGCACTGTTAGAAAAGTTTGATTCAACTGCAGAAGCATACAGTGCTAAATTCCATAAGCTCAGGATAAACCCTGATATGAGCTACAAGGAGCTAGCCATGAAACAACATCAGTGTTTAAACATTGGTGGGAGGAATTGAACAAACTGTAGATAAAATTTAAAATGCTATTTTGTTAGAACAGTTTTCTGGGCATGCTCAGCAGAGCTGTAAACCAGGTTGGAGGACCAAAATCCCAAAACAGTGCAAGGCTGCTGAACTCTCAGACCTCTATGCTAAGAGCAGACATGCTCTGAGAGTGAATGTGGTGGGCATGGCAGTGCAGAAAGGGAGAAGTGCACCTTCAGGATAGCTAAACCTCACTGCCTCCACCAAAACCAGTTAACCCCAGGTTTCAAAGAAAATAGTTCTCTGAGAAAAGAAATGAATGTTGGGTTTGTAAAGAAACTGGGCATAGTGCCAGACAGCATCCCAAAACAACAAGCAATATGCAACATGGGGCTAGGAAAGAAGTGGGTTGTTTACGTGTCCATGGACACATGCCTGTGAACATGACAGAACACATGCATGCAGTCACAATAAATGGTGTACAGACACAAGGGTTAAGGGACACAGGGGCATCCCTGACATTGGTAAAAGGGGATCTAGTAGAGCCTGGTCAGCTTATACCCAATTAATTCGTAACTGTACAAGACTTCACTGGGGAGGAGAAAACATTGCCACTCACTAGTGTTCTGCTAGACTGGGGTGAAATGGGGAACTGTGCAACAGGTGGCTGTAGCCAAAACTTTTGCAGTTGATGTCATCCTTGTAACAATCTGAAACAGAGGATGGTGTGTGCGAGTTACCCATAACCAAGCAGCGGAGGAAAACTGTAGTTCCTGAAGCCCACAGAAGCAATTGTGAAACCCACTGGGAGGCTGGTTCCCCAGCCTGTGTCTCCTGATATGGAAACCAATGAAAGGGTAGAATTTCCCCAGTAGCAGTTAACCACACAGCTACGGAGGGTTACTTCAAGAAGGAGGGTGACCCATTGTCAGATGGTTAGGGATGACAGTGATCCTGAGTGCCCTGATGCTAGTTCTGGGGACCTAGTTTAGAGACTGAAAGGACCTGTTCCATGCCTTGGGAATGTGTAAGGAGTTTGCAGCTGCTCAAAAAAGTGACCCTAGTCTAGAGAAACTAAAGTCTTGGGCAGACTCTGACAGAGCACAGGGAGGTGACGGTAAACATAAAGTTTATTGGGAAAAAGGACTGATGTATACTCAGGTTGTGAAGACAGAGGGAGGAGTGATAGGCAGGCAGCTTGTCATTCCCCAAAGGTATCGTGTGCAGTTACTCAAGACTGCACATGATATTCCCTTGTCTGGTCATCTGGGAATCATGCACACTATGCAGCGGTTGGTCCAGAATTTCTATTAGCCCAACTTCACCCAGCAGGTGAAGGAGTATTGCAGGTCTTATCACTGGTGCCAAGAAATAGGGAAGGCAGGTAAGAAAACCCAAGTCGCCCCGATTCCATTGCCCTTAGTGGAGGAGCCATTCCAAAGGGTGAGAATGGATATTGTGGGGCCTTTAAATACCCTCAGCTCCTCCAGGAAGAGGTTCATCTTGACTGTGATGGATTATGCCACCCGGTACCCAGAGGCAGACGCCCTATCCTCACTGAGAACAGACAAAGTGGCAGATGTCTTACTTGGGATTTTCTCTCGTGTTGGGTTTCTGCAGGAGGATATCACCGATCGAGGGGGTTCCTTCATGTTGGACCTGATGAAATGTTTATGGGAGAAGTGTGGGGTGGTGCAGAGGTGCACAACACCTTATCACCTGCAAGTCAGTGGACTTGTGGAAAGATTTAACGGTACCCTGACTTCAATGCTCCAAGCATTTGCCTAACAGCATGGGAGGGACTGAGAGAAATACGTTTCTCACCTGTTGTTGGCATACAGGGAGGTGCCCCAAGAGTTGACAGGATTTTCCCCCTTCAAGCTCTTATATGGATGCTGGGTACATGGGCCCCTAGACTTGATCCAGGAGGACTGGAAGGCAAGCACACACAGGCACTCCCATAGTGGATTACATCCTTAAGTTTAGGGAAAGGCAGAAAGAGCTTATGGGAACAGCCCAGAGTAACCTGACAGCTGCCCAACAGAAACAAAAAGTATGGTATGACCACAAAGCCAGAATTTGCTCATACACGGTGGGTCAGGAAGTCATGGTCCTTATTCCAATATGGAAAGACAAGCTGCAGGCTGAGTAGGTAGGACCGTACAAAGTAGTTAGGAAGGTAAATGATGTGAACTATATCATAGAGTTACCTGACAGAAAACAGACAGAAAGAATGTACCATGTCAACATGATGAAGCCATATGCTAATAGGACTGACGTGGTGTTTGCAGTATGTAGTCCTGGGAAGGGGACAGACAAAGGAGACCCCCTTCTGGACTTTCTGGAAGAAAGCAAGTGGAAGTCCTCTGTGGAGGCAGTTAAATTGTCACCCCAGTTGGCCCCGGACAAGATCCTGGAAGTAAGGGAGGTTTTAGGAGACTTTGCCCCACTGTTAAGTGTCAAGCCTCAACTAACCCCCTTAGCAGTGCATGATGTGGAGACAGGGACACAGACACCGATACGGCAAACAGCATATCGGGTGTCCAAAAGGACATTAGGAGGGAGGTGGAGGAAATGCTGGATTTAGGGGTAATCCAGAGATCCCACAGCCCCTGGGCCTCACCCATAGTCCTTGTGCCCCAAGCCAGATGGCTCTACTCATTTCTGTGTGGACTATCAAGGACTGAATGCAGTCACAAAGTCAGACACCCACCCAATGCCCTGGATGGATGGACTCCTAGACAAGTTGGGAGGGGCAACATACCTTATGACTACTGACCTGACCAAGGGGTACTGGCAGGTAGAGTTAACTGACAAAGCTAGGGAGAGGTCGGCCTCCATCACTCCGATAGGCTTATTTGAATTTAAAGTAATGCCTTTCAGAATGAAGAACCCCCCAGTCACTTTCCAAAGGTTGGTTAACCAGGTGTTAAATGGTGCTGGAGTACGCTGTGGTGTACCTGGATGACATTGCCATCTTTAGTACCAGCTGGGAGGAACACCTGTCCCACCTTAGGGAAGTGCTGGGCAGGATACAGAGGGCCGGGCTCACTGTCAAAGCTGAGAAGTGCCAGGTGGCCATGGCTGAAGTGGCATACCTGGCATGTTGTGGGCGGGACAGCTCTGTCCTAACCAAATAAAAACACAGGTGATCGAGGCATGGCCCAGACCAGAAATGAAATGCAGAAAGCAGATCAGGAGTTTTCTAGGGACAGCAGGGTACTATAGAAATATTTACCCAGTTACAGTGACCTGGTTGTTTCCCTATCTGACCTGGTAAAGAAAAAGATGCCTAAGAAAATTACCTGGGAACCAGCCTGCGAAAAAGCCTTTATCAGACTGAAGGAGGCACTGTGCAGTGCTCCTGTATTGACAAGTTCTGACTATAGCAGACCCTTTATAGTCCAGACTGATGTCTCAGACATGGGTATTGGGGCAGCACTGAGTCAGACATCCAACCAAGGGAAGAATCACTCTGTAGTGTACCTGAGTAAAAAGTTACTTCCCAGGGAGCAGGCTTACTCTACTGTGGAAAAAGAGTGTCTTGCCATAGTGTAGACCCTGAAGAAGTTACAGCCATACTTATATGAGCTGCATTTTCAGGTACAAACTGACCACAACCCCCTGGTTTGGCTGACCCAAATGTGAAAAACTAATGGTAGACTGTTAAGATGGAATCTTGCCTTGCAAGGGTATGGCATGGTGATCTTACATAGGGCTGGAGCGACCAATCAGAAACACAAATGGCTTATTGCATCTGTGTGAGAAGTGAAATGACTTGAGAAGCTCATTGCACGTGGGGATAGACCCCAGATTCAGTCTAGGTAGGGAGTACAGTGATGCTTGGCCAGCTGGTTATGATTGTTGTATGCTATTTGTAATATAAAAATATAGCCTGTGCTTATGGGTGCCCCAAGGTTATATTAACCTGAAACCAGGAGGTAATTAAAGGACCAGAGAGACTTAATTAAGGGTCTCCTGTTTTCCTGTCTTAATTAGAACTAACCCAGCTGCCAGGATATGAGTCTAATAAACTTGTATGATGTCTTAAGAGGAAGAACATGTTATACCACCATGGTGCTAAAAGTTATAAAATCCTTTGATATGCCTGGGAAACCAGGATTTGCTCAAGATCAAAGAAGAAAGACTTGATTAAAGACAGTCATAATTTGGGAAATTAGTTCTGCTGAAGTCACAGTATTTAAAATACCTCCTGATAGGACATCCTGTTTATATAGTTTTCTTTAATTCAAAAGGAGGAGTGTCGTGAGGTGCGAGTGACTTCATGGATTGAACAAACTGCAGTAGTGTGACACAATGGCAGATAAAAAATTCAGCAACTTTATTTTACTTTAGCATCTTTCTTCTTTTTAGCAAGACATATTTAAACAGCGAACTGGTATGACACAAACAAAAAATAACATAAATGGCAATCTCACAGCATAGAAATCACTGGGAATCCATGGCCAGAATGATCTAGCCATCCCAGGTGTTCTGCTTTTACTCATTGTACCCAATAGCTCTGTACGAAGTCCAAACCATCCATTGATTCTCCTGATACAAAATGTCCACCCAGGGTATAATGAGTTAAAACCTGGGAGCAATGTTCAGAGCTCCCTGCTGGAATGTGTCTCCAGACCCAACACCTATCTGAAATAGCTTGCAATGACAGCCTTACAGACTTGCTTACAAACCTATGTGACTCTGAGCCCACCCATCTAAAAGTTTCAAACTTTTATTTACACAATACAAACTGTTTTAGTTCAATCTTCATTCAACAGTATTGTTATAAGTTATATAACATAACACTAGAAACAAATGCTTTCTAATTTGTATTTTACAAGAAAACCCAAAAGACTTCATGAATAATTAATGGACTCCACCTTCATTCAAACTGTCCTGCTTTAGGCTGTATAAATGTAGTGGCTGCAGGCTCCTAAAGGAGTCCTGAATTTACAGGAAGAGCAGACCAGTGAGTGGGGTAAGTGGGTTCCTTTCTCTTATTACCATTGTTTCACCTAACTGTAAACACTTAAACAAGTAGTAACAAAACTCACTTGTTTCAGTTTCTTCTGGGCAGTTTCTATGTCAGCATTTTAAAGCCCTTTAAGTAAATTACACACAAGTGAAGTGGAAACAGGAAACAATCCTTCCCACAGCATTCTGACCAAGCCTCAGCAAAAAAAACAACAGTAAGTGCAAATACAGCAATTTTATTCCCAATACCTTTTATTTTCTGTGCTGAGAAAAGGTACATCCTTAAACTATTTTTCAGTCTAACCTTAATACTACTTAACGATGGGGGGGGGGGACATCCTACAACTGACAACAATCTACCTTTCCCCATTCAAATATTTACCCCACGTAGTGCAAAACAGCACTAAACTGTGTGTTTCTTTCACAGATATTTCTTTTATGCCTATTTTTGTCAATCTCCCTGGACTGCATAATAAATAAAGAACTACCAGACTCACAGCACTGCGCTTGAACCCTTTTATCTCCCAAAACACAGCCTGAATAAGCATGAAATTAGAGAAGCCCCAACACCATGAGGAACAGCCTTTATTTACCACCTGCAAGTCCCTGAGTGGCGGTTTCTACTAATTTCCGTCACCATTTACTTTTACCATTCATGCACTCCTACTTCCCACTATAAATATAGGGACAATCTGCAGAGCACTGCACTATTCAAAGCACCACTTTATGCACTAGTGCTTACTAGCATCTGTTATTATTTGAATAAATTCCAGAAGCACCAGGAAATTCTAACTTGGGCATCCACTATTTCATAGTGCCCTATGGCACCTGAAATTCCTATTAGGAAACCAAATCCCCAAAGGAACCTCAAACAAATATTTCCCAGTCCCCTTTCATTACAAAACTGCATCCACACCTATACTATAAATAACTAAATCACATAAGCACTTTATATCCTGGGGGGGGGGTAACATTTTTCTAAAACCTTTACTTATCACAAGTCACACTGTGACAAGGGCTATTGACACAGTAGGGTGTGGAGATGCAGTTTAAACTATTCTGTGTCTGATCTTTGGGACATAGAAACATAGAATTTGATGGCAGATAAGGACGGCTTGGCCCACCCAGTCTGCCCATTTCCTTACCTAATGGATAAGCTGCAGATTCTAGTTAACCAGCAGCCTACTTCTTCCTACCCCACCCCTAAATTGCCTTATTACTGTCCCATGCATGATTGAATTCCAGCACTGTTTTTGACTCACAACCTCCTCCAGAAGGCTGTTCCATGCATCACAACCTTCTCTGTGAAAAATGCTTCCTTAAATTACCTCTGAGCCTCCCCCCCATCTTCAAATTGTGCCCCCTTGTTCTTGCACACCTCTTTTTTTGAAAGATGCTACCCTCTTGGACTTTGTTGATTCCCTTGAGGTACTTGAAAGTTTCTATCATGTCCCCTCTCTCTCCATTCCTCGACGCTATACATATTAAGCTCCTTAAGTCTCTCTTCATATGTCTTCCGGTGCAGACCCTGCACCATTTTAGTTGCCCTCCTCTGGACAGCTTCCATCCTGTCTATGTCTTTGTGGAGATTGGGTCTCCAGAACTGCACACAGTACTCCAGATGGGGTCTCACCAGCTGTCTGTACAGAGGGATAATAACTTCCTGTTTTCTACTGGTGATGCCTCTCCCTACGCATCCCAGTATCCCCCAACCCTCCTTGCTACCCTCTCACATTGCTTGCCCACCTGTAGGTCATCTGATATGACTACCTCAGGTCCCTTTCCATTTTTGTTGTTGTTAGTATCTCTCCCTATTGTGTACTCTTCCCTGGGTTTTGTTTCCCAGGTGCATTACCTTGCACTTCTTAGCATTGAATCTAAGCTGCCATACATTTGACCATTCTTCTAACCTTGCCAAGTCCTTCTCATCCTTTCCACCCACCTGTGCATCAACTCTGTTGCAGATTTTTGTGTAATCTGCAAAGAGACATCCTTTCTTCAGTCCCTCTGCAATGTCGCTTATAAAGACATTGAAGAGGACCAGTCTTAATACTGAACCCTGCGGTACCCCACTAGTAACCCCCTTTCTTCAGAGTGGACTCCATTTACTATTACTCTCTGTGTCCTATTCTCCAGCCAATTCTTTACCCAGGCTGTCATCTTGGGACCCACTCCCAGGCTGGCTAACTTGTATATTAATCTTTTGTGTGGGACTGTGTCAAATGCCTTGCTAAAGTCTAGGCAGACCATGTCCACAGCCCCTCCCTGATCTACTACTTTGGTCACCCAGTCAAAGAAATCTATAAGATTTGTCTGGCATGACCTTCCTGCTGTGAATCCATGCTGCCTTGGGTCCTGTGCCCTCTGGCCTCTAGATACTCGACAATTCTTTCCTTCAGAAGTGATTCCATCATTTCCCTACCACTGAGGTTAAACTAACAGGTCTGTAGTTTCCTGCTTCTGCCTTGCTCCCACTTTTGTGAAGGGGAATCACATCTGCCCTCCTCCAGTCCTCGGGTACCACCCCATCCTCCCATGATTTGTTAAAGAGGGTAGTCAGTGGTGTCACTAGTTCTACCCTTAGTTCTTTTAGAGTTCTGCGATGAATCCCATCAGGCCCCATTGCTTTGTCCACCTTCAGTTTTAAGAGTTCTTTCAGAACCCTTTCTTATGTAAATGGGCTGGTATCAACTTCTGTATCCAGAGTGTTTCTACTGTTTGTTTTAGGTACATTCCCCTCTTCCTTTGTAAATACTGAGCAAAAATATTTGTTTAGTATCTCTGCCTTTTCACAGTCACCCTCTGCCCACCTCCCTTCCCTTTATTAAGCCTCACTATCCCTCCCTTGGACATATCTTTTGGGATCTTAAACAATATCTAACTATAAGCACTACAGAGGTAATACATTAGATAGAAAAGTCTACCTGTATGCTTCTAGGTGTTTGTCTGTAGTTTTCTTTGCTTTTCTTTTAAGTGATTGTATGCTTTTTGATATATTGTTGTTTACATTTTTCATATTTTTATCTTTAGTAAAATCTTTATTTTGAAAAGACTGCCTGGGTGTTTGCAAGTTCTTTTTTTGCATGTAATGTATAGAGGGTTAAAACTGACAAAACTGTTCAGAAGCTTGATAGTGTTACTGAACTGGGAAAAGGTAAGAATATACCTAAGGTCTTTTATAGAGCTTTAAGGATTCATTTTGGAAGCCTGGCTTGGTGCCCCATGGCATAAGATTGTACCGCAATCCCCGAAGAGGTTACGAATCTGCACCTATATATTGGGTACGCTAGCATAAGGTTCACAGTTTGAATCCCCAGAACTTGAGACTAAAGGTGATTCAGACCCACAAGCAGACAGGAGGGTTACCCTGTCTGTTACCTGTTCACATTACTGCGCTCAGAAGTTGGCACTGTGGGGCCAGGGGCTGACCTTCTGGTGCGTTTGTGACAATACCTACTGCAAGAGCCTCCCTCAAAGATCTACTGTTACAGTAAGTTCTTACGTAACTGTACTATCTTACTTTGAGAGGGCTCTTGCAGTAGGTATTCACAAATAGAACTGAATACCAAGCAGTCTGGAACAAAAGGAAAAAATGGGCAGAGGGAACACCATCCACAAAGGCTGAGCTTCTTGACAGGTATCATGAGAGGATTCCCTGCAGAACAGCTAGCCCGAAGCCTGTTCTGCAGTGAGAGGCAATGTCCAAACTGTAATATTTTGTGAAGGTATGGACGGAAGTCCAAGTTGCAGCTGCACAAATCTCAGCCGCTGGTAAGTTCTTGAAGTAAGTGGCAGAGACCGCAAACCCTGTAGTGGAGTAGCCTTTGACCTTACCCAGAAGGGTCTTGTGATACTTGTCGGAACAGAAAGTGATTCAATTCACCAACCATTTAGAAAGGCATTGCTTTGAAACAGGGTTCCCCTCCCTTTTGTGAGCGAAGGACACAAAAAGTTGGTCTGTTTTCCTGAGATCCTTAGTCCTGTGAGTATAGTATCTCAGAATTCTATGTACATCCAGGGTATGGAAGAGATACTCCCCTTGATTGGAGTGCTCCGTGAAGAAGGCTGGAAGCTCTATAGACTGATTCAGAGTAGATTCAGTCATCACTTTTGGAAGAAATTTAGAATTGGTTTGCATGGCCACCCTGTCCTTATGGAAAATCAAATAAAAGATTTTACATCAAGGCTTGCAACTCCAAAATCCACCAAGCTGAGGTGATTGCCACTAGAAACAAAGTCTTCCAAGAGAGAAACTTCAGTTCTGCCTCCAATGTGGGTTCAAGGGGGGGGCAGAGTAATCTTTTTGAGAATGAAGTTTAAGGCCCAAGGAGGGGTAGGGTTGCAGATCGGGGCTCTTAAGTGCAAGACCCCCCTCAGAAAAGTCTGAAACTTCTAGTTGTGCAAACGTCCTGCTCCTGAAAGGGATGTGGTAAGCTGAAATGGCTGCCATATGCACCTTCAGTGATGAGTAACTAAGGCCTGAGTTGTACAGGTGTCAGTGTGGCTCAGTTGGTAGCACATCCGCCTCTGGACCAGAAGGTCGTGGGTTCTCGTCCCACACCGGGATTGGACTTGCACCTAAAAATCACTGGCATCTGAGTGCAGTATTGGGGGGTGCTGTACTGCTGGGGTGTGCCATCCTTCGGATGAGATGTTAAAAACCGAACTCCCTTCTGCCTATCCTGGTGTTGTCCTGGAGGGTGTCCAGGTGGAAGTAAAAGATCAGAGCACTCTTCTGAAAGAGTAGGGAACATTCCCAGTGTTCTGGCCAACATTCCCCTTCCCATAAACCAGTTCATGCAATTATCCAGGCTGTGTGTGGGTGATGATGTGCGATATGGCCACCACCACACATTCAGTCACTTCACTACAAGTCTAGCATTGCTTGTAAAAGCGCTTTGGATGTATAAAGCACTATATAAAAACTGATTCTTCTTCTTCTAAGATAGTCAGACCCTTATTGGCTGGACAAGAAAAGGTCCTATGTTTTTAGAACCGCCTAGATGGAGAAGCACTTCCACTTCATTGCATAAGTGGACCTGGTAGAAGGCTTTCTGGTCCCCACTAGGATGCTAGCGACTGTGGGGGAAAATCCGAAACAAGCTTTAGCTATGTCTGGAGGAGCCACACGTGATGGTGAAGAGACTTGAGGCCTGGATGAACCAGGGATCCCTTCTCCTGGGTCAGCAAATGTGACAGTGGTAGAGGAAGAGGAGGTTCCTTGGAAAACTGTTGCAGAAGAGAGAACCAGGCTTGCCTCAGCCAAATGGGAGTGATGAGAACCAATATCACTCCTTTTTAATTGAGCTTGTTGAGTACCCTTGGGATTAAAGGTATTGGAGGGAAGGTGTAGACAAATCTGTCCTTCCAGCACAGAGACAGTGCATCCCAACAAAGACCGTCTCAACCTGGGCGGCGGGCAGAAGGCCGGAAGCTTAGCGTTGTCAGGAAAGCGAGATCCAACTGAGGAGTCCCTAGTGCTGGAAGACATCAACTAGCATATCCTGGTTGAGCTCCCACTCATCAGACTTGGCTGACGAGCGACTTAAGGCGTTTGCGATCGTGTTCTCCATCGCTGGCACGTGAACAGCCATCAGATGAAGGTTGTGTTGGAATGCCTAATGCCAGACCCTCATGGCTTCCTGACAGAGGGGATAGGAATGAGTTCCTCCATTTGTTGCAGTACCAGACAACGCACTTGTTGCCTGATTGAACAAGAAGGTGACCAGGAAGGAGAGCCTGGAGGGCGTAAAGGACTGCCCTCAGCTTGAGAACATTTATACGGAGCCTTTTTTCAAACTGAGACCAGCTGCCCTGAGTTCAGTGAGGCCCGAGATGGGCACCCCAGCCTGCCCCTGATGCATCCGTCATCATGGTATGGATGGGAGGGGTGATACAGAATGGATTCCCCTGAAATTCAATGCAAAGAAGTGCAAGATAATGCATATGGGGCACAAAAACCCTGGCACAATATATCAGCTGGGGGTGAGGATATAGCATGCACCAAGCAGGAAAGAGATCTTGGGGTTATCATCTCTGATGACCTCAAGGTAGGGAAACAGTGTGACACGGCAGCAGGTAAAGCAAATAGGATGCTGGGATGTATGGGCAGGGCATCACCAGCAGGAAAGGAGGTCATAATTCCACTATACAAGACACTAGTGAGGCCCCACCTGGAGTACAGTGTACAGTTCTGGAGACCATATCTACGTAAGGACATAAACAGGGTAGAGAAGGTTCAGAGGAGGGCAGCAAGATGGTGCATGGATTGCATCACAAGTCCTATGAAGACAGGTTGAAGGAACTGAACATGTACTCCCTGGAGGAGAGGAGGAGGAGAGAGGGATATGATAGAGACATACAAGTATCTTACAGGGAGGAACAGGGTGCAGGATACACTATTTTAAGGAAAAAGATGTTCCAGGACTAGGGCATGGGATGAAGTTGGAGGAGGACGATTCAGAGGAAACATGAGGAAGAATTTCTTCACAGAACGGGTGGTGGACAAGTGGAACACCCTGCCAGAGGAAGTGGTGGGGGCTGAAACAATCACGGGATTTAAGAATGCATGGAATAGACATAAAGGAATTCTGAAGGTATGGGGTAAGAGGCAACAGACTTCTAGGAAAACATAAACTGAACTTACAAGCTCAAATGGGCAGACTGGGTGGGCCATAGGCCCTTATCTGCCGACACTGTCTATGTATCTATGTATCCATGACTGAGATGTTCTGGAACTGTCCACCAATGCAAGTTCCTGATCATGGGGTCTGACACTAGGATTTTGTGGTCCAGGTTGTCTTAAGACTGGCTGCATTGAGACCGCAGGGTCCACTGCGATATCCTCATGTGGAGGTGAGCAGGTGGGATGGTAGGGATGGCAGCCTCCATCAGACCAAGAAGACAAAAACCTTCCTGGCTCTGGCCCTTCTGAGACTCAGTAAGAGTCGGGCTTGGTTTGACAGCATCTTTGCTCTATCCGAGGGCAAGAAGGCCTTGCCCAGATCCATGTCCAACACTGCTCCAATGAACTGCTGTCATTGGGAAGGGATCAGATGGGACTTGGCAGGACTGATTGTAATCCCCAGGTTAGAGAATATTTGAAGGGTGTGTGAAAGGGAGCCCAAAAGTTTCTCCCTGGATGGGTCTGCCATAAGCCCGTCGTCCAAAGAGATGAAGACCTGGACCCCCTTGGTACATAGGAATGCTGCCACTACCACCAGGCATTGGTAAATACTCAGAGGGGCCAAGGATAGACCAAATGGGAGTGCCTTGAACTGGTAGTGGGACCCCTGAAAACAAAAACAGAGGTATTTGTGGTGGGAGTGGCAAATGGGGATATGGAGGTAGGCATCCTGCATATCCAGGGCACATAGCCACAGGCCAGGCTGAAGCATGGGAAGAAAGCTCTGAAGAGAGAGCATTCGAAACCGTTTATACTCCACAAACCGGTTGAGGGAGCCGAGGTCGCGAATAGGCCTCAGGTTCCCGTTTTTCTTTGGTACTAGGAAGAAGCAGAAATAGTAAACCATCCCTGAAGGGGGCAGATTCTATTCCTCCTTTATCAGAAGGAGTGGATTTCTTCCTGGACCAAATGCAGATGAATGGGGGAGTATGATGAGGGAGGGTGGTCTGCGAGGTTTTTATGAAAGAACTCTATTGAGTGTCCTACTGCAATCAGCTGGAGCACCCAAGCATCTGACATTATTCTCTCCCAACCCGGTATATGGGAGGAGAATTTCCCCTTACCAGTTCATCTGAACTTGGCAGAGGCATTAGGAGAGGCAGGGAATCAGAAGAAGGAGGCAGGGTAGCAGCTGAGGCCCCGAGAGCTTTTTTCTGGGGGTGGCCTTGGCGGCTGATGCGGCTTTGCATTTGTTGGAATGTCAGGGTTGCATCTGCTTGGACCTTCGGTTGTTGGGGCACTGAAAGGACAGTTTCTGCCTTTAAGAGGGTTTGTACATTGTCTGGACAGTTCATAATGCCAAACCCTTCTTCTGTAGTTTGGAAATTATTTTATTTATTTTTATTTATTTATTTCTAGGAAGTACCTTTGAGCCAAAGGCTCTTTTACAGAGGTTCCACGTCATAGTAATACATGGGCATTACATCATTTACAATGGTTACAAGTATATAAGCAGATACAAGGTGGTTCCATGCCTAGAAAGACATGAGTACATCAGGTTACAGAGGTTACATAATTACAATAACAGGGAGTACATAAGTAATAATATGCAGACACAGAATTTAAAGTAGGCTAGGCTGACAGGTTGTTAAGTGAACAGCTTGAGATTCTACAGGATATAGAGTGAATTAGGTACGGAGGAGAGGATGATATAGTCTGTAAAAGGATTAACTAATACTATATGCAAGGAGGCGAGACCTTGATGGGCTGCAGTTCTTTTGTCATAAGTGCTAAAGAGTGTAGTCATAAAGGAGGGCTAGACTCACTGGAGGGGAAGTGCTGAGGTGGGGTCCTTGACATCACTGACAAACAGCACAGACCCCCTGAAGGGAGCATCATGGATGGCCGACTGCACTTCAGGGGCCAAACCGGACACTTGAAGCCAGGCATGATGCTGTAAGGACATGGGGAAGGCCGAGCTCCTGCCTGCAGTGTCCACCGCGTCATATGTAGCACGAAGCATGTGTCTACAGGCCGAGCATGCAGAGTGGACACGATCTTCCAGTTCCTGCTTTGTTTGAGAATCTGGGAGGGAGTGCAATTTTGATTCCATCTAACTAAGGTTCATCTTCCGGTAGTCCCCTATGTGGCTGATGTAGTTTAGGGCCCTCATGCCCAGAGTGGAAGAAGCATAGACCTTCATCCCATACTGGTCCAGAAGATGGGATTCCTTGTCAGGAGGGGACAAACTGAGATGCTTAGGGCTGGCTGATCAGTCGTGTGTGGCACTAATCACGACTGAATTGGCTTTGGGATGAAGGACGAAACATAGAAACATAGACTTTGACAGCAGATAAGGACCGCTAGGCCCATCTAGTCTGCCCATTTTCCTACCTACAGGATAGGCCGCAGATCCTAGTTAACCAACAGCCTATTTCTTCCTACCCCCCACAAGAATTGTCTTATGTCTGTCCCATGCATTCTTGAATTCTTCCAAAGTTTTAGACCCCACAACCTCCTCAGGAAGGCTGTTCCATGCATCCACTACCCTCTCTGTGAAATAATACCTCCTCACATTGCCCCTGAACCGCCCTCCTTCTATCTTTAAATTGTGTCCCCTTGTTCTTGCAAGTCTCGTTTTCTGAAAGATGCTACCCTCTTGGACTTTGTTGATTCCACTGAGGTACTTAAAAGTTTCTATCATGTCCCCCCTCTCCCTTCTTTCCTCAAGGGTATACATATTAAGCTCCTTTAGTCTCTCTTCATCGGCTTCTCTTGCAGACCCTGCACCATTTTAGTTGCCCTCCTTTGGACTGCCTCTATCCTGTCTATGTCCTTGCGGAGATGGGGTCTCCAGAACTGGACACAGTACTCCAGATAGGGTCTCACCAACTGTTTGTACAGAGGGATAACAACTTCCTGTTTTCTGCTGATGATGCCTCTCCCTATACCTCCCAGTATAACCCCAGCCCTC
Organism: Neoceratodus forsteri; assembly: GCA_016271365.2. Taxonomy (NCBI): domain Eukaryota; kingdom Metazoa; phylum Chordata; order Ceratodontiformes; family Ceratodontidae; genus Neoceratodus; species Neoceratodus forsteri. Next base: position 337,157,361 of record CM057457.1, on the reverse strand, counting down.
CCTACTGCCTTCTCACATTGCTTGCTAACCTTAAGGTCATCTGATATGATTACCCCCAGGTCTCTTTCATTTTTGTTGTTGTTACTACCTCCCACCCATTGTGTATTCTTCCCCTGGGTTCTTGTTTCCCAGGTGCATTATTTTGCACTTCTTTGCATTGAATCCTAGCTGCCATACTTCTGACCATTCCTCCAACCTTGCCAAGTCCCTTTTCATCCTTTTCACACCTCCTTGTGTATCAACCCTGCTGCAGATCTTTGTGTCATCTGCAAAAAGGCATACTTTTCCTTCCAGTCCCTCTGCAATGTCACTGATGAAGACATTAAAAAGGACTGGACCCAATACTGAACCCTGCGGTACCCCACTAGTAACCCCCCTTTCTTCAGAGTGGACTCCATTTACAATTACCTTCTGTGTCCTGTTGTCCAGCCAATGTTTTACCCAGGCTATCACCCTGGGTCCCATTCCCAGGCTGGTTAATTTGACTATTAATCTTTTGTGTGGGACTGTGTCAAATGCCTTGCTAAAATCTAGGTAGGCCATGCCCACAGCCCCTCCCTGGTCTACTACTTTGGTCACCCAGTCAAAGAAATCTATTAGATTTGTCTGACATGACCTTCCCCCTGTGAACCCATGCTGCCTTGGGTCCTGTGCTCCACTGGCCTCTAGGTACTTGACTATTCTTTCCTTCAGAAGTGACTCCATCACTTTCCCTTACACAGAGGTCAGACTGACAGGTCTGTAGTTTCCTGCCTCTGTCTTGGACCCACTTTTGTGAAGGGGAATCACATCCGCCTTCCTCCAGTCCTCGGGTACCACACCATCCTCCCATGATTTATTAAAAGAGTAGCCAGTGGTTTCACTAGTTCCTCCTTAATTCTTTTAGAATTCTGGGGTGAATTCCATCAGGACCCATTGCTTTGTCCACCTTCAGTTTTAGGAGTTCTTGCAGAACCCTTTCTTCTGTGAAAGGATTGGGATCGACTCCCTGTCAAGAGTGCTTCTGTTAATTGGATTAGGCACTTCCCCTCCTCTTTTGTGAATACTGAGCAGAAATATTCGTTCAGTATTCCTGCTTTTTCACTGTCCCCCTCTGCCCACCCACCGTTCATTCTATTCAGCCTCACTATCCCTCCCTTTGTCTTTCTACGCTCGCTGATGTACCTATAAAAGGTTTTATCCCCCTTCTTAACTGAGTTGGCTATCTTTTCTTCAGTTTGGGCCTTTGCTATTCTGACTGCCCTCCCTGCTTCCTTCTGCCTTAACTGGTACAGCTCTCTGTCCTGCTCCTTCTGTGTTTCCTTATACTTCCGGAATGCTATCTTTTTCTTCCTGACTTTCACAGCCACCTCTTTTGAGAACAATAGTGGCTTTTTCTTTCATTTTGATTTGTTTATTTGCTTCACACAAAGGCTTGTTGCCTCTGTGATGGCAGTTTTGATAATTCCCCATTGTTGCTCCACACCTCCTTCTAGCCTGTTTGCTAGTGCTTTTCTGAGGCACTCTCCCATCTTGCCAAAGTCAGCCCTCCTAAAGTCCAGTACCCCCACTTTTGTATGGCTTGACTCTGTAGCTGAGTTTAACGTGAACCACACTGTTTGATGGTCACTTGTCCCCAAGGCAACCCACTTCTAGATCTGAGATCCTCTCACTGCCCCCGTTTGAAGCTACGAGGTCTAAGATTGCTCCCTCACAGTGGGTTCTGAAACTAGCTGTCTAATGTCTGCCACCTGTAGGGCATCAAGAATGGCCCTGCTCTTGGATGTGGCTGCAGCAAATGTGCTCCAGTTAACATCTGGCATATTCAGGTCTCCATCAACAGTATCTCCCTTTCTCTGCCATTCTAAGAATGCCTTCTATCATATCCTTGTCCATTCCTTCCCCTGACATGGGGTCTGTACACAACCCTGTGCGGATTGTGGTGCCCTTTCCAGTCTCAAGGTGACCCACAGTGCCCCTCTCCTCCCTGTTTACTCTTTTGTTCAGTTGCTTTTATCCCTTCCTTTACATAGAGAGCTACTCCTCCCCCTCTTCTCCCCTGCCTGTCTCTCCTGTAGGTGATGTACCCTGGTATGTTAACATCCCAGTCATGGTTCTCTGTGTACCATGTTTCTGTGATTGCTATGATATCCAGGCATCCCTCTTCCATTAAGGCCATCAGCTCAGGGAGCTTGTTGCCCAGACTATGGGCATTGGTACTCATTACCCTCCATTTCCTGATGGCCTTACTCCTTTGCCCCATCCTGTCCTTCTTGCCTTTGTCACTTTCTCCATTTACCCTGCTGTTCTCCTATCGACACCTCTATGTTGGTGTTTGCACTTACTACCGTGATTATTTGGGGGCTAGGATTTTCCTGCTCCTTTCCAGTGCCTCCCCCCTTGGCTAGTTTAAAAGCTTGCCAATGAAGCATTTAAACCTATCACCTAGGATCCTGGTTCCCCTCCCGGACAAATGCAGCCCATCATGCCAGTATAGGCTTGCATCACTCCAGGTGGACCCCCAGTCCCCAATGAAGCCAAATCCCTGAGCTCCACACCAGTTTTTCAACCACTGATTGAATCCCATGGTGCAGAACACCCTAGCCTCTCCTATGCCATAGATGGGTAGCACCTCCGAGAAGGTTACCGTGCGTGCTACTTGACTAAGGCCCCTCCCCAATTCCACAAACTCTTCCTGCACTTCTCTAATCCCTTGCTTAGCCAGGTCATTTGTCCCTAGGTGGACAATGACATCCAGCTCCCTCCCCTGTGCAGCTGCTCCGGCAATCCTGAGGATTCGCTCCCTGTCCCTCCAAGCCATGGCGCCAGGCAGGCACCTTACCTCCCTCTCCCTTCCTCCCCCAGTTCTACCTTCTCACTAAGTGGAGTCCCCCACCAGAGTTGTTTCCTTCCCTGCAGGGTCCCTGCCACCCTCCTGTGGGTCTCCTTTGTGGAGGTTCCCAGCATCCTCCTTGGTCTCCACTGTGAGTGCCTCCATAGAGGAACCACACTTTGCAAGAATGGTATAGGAATTGTGGAGAGGTACAACGGGAAGGATGTGCCTCTGTTCCACCACCCTCACCCTCCCTGAGCCCACTGTGGTCCAACCTCTCCTCTTTCTTGGCAACCTCTGAGGCAACGGCAGTGGCACTGGTGGTCCCTGGATGGAAGAGGAGGTCCCACAAATCCTGGCCAACTCAGCCTGGAGATGAGCAACCTCCTCCCTCAGCCCAGAGGTGCCTGCAGATGGGAAAACACCGCATCCTCCAGAACATCTCCCGGAAGACTGCTGCTCCACAGCCACTGCACTGCACCACTCCAATCATGTCTTATTTCAGGTCCCTTAACTGTTTGAAATCCTTACTCTTTCCTCTGGTTTTTTTTCTCTCTCTCTCACCTTACTTTCTGCCTGTGTGCCCTTTAAGCTCCTGATTGTCCTGTTCTGAGACAAGAATATCCTATATTTCGCAGTAGACCACTTACTTGCTCGGAGGCAGACCTCCAGCAGCTAGAGGGGGCCGGAGAGCTACTCTTGCCCTTCTAGGATGGTGGGTCCTTGGTGGTTCTGTTATCACTCACTTCCTGCCCCTAAACAGGAAGTTCCTGTTGTCAGTCAAATCCTGTGCCTATAAAAATAGAACTAGCTTTGGGTGGGGGTGGAGGGGAGGAAAGGAGGGCAATATAGTCCCAGCAGAGAAGTCCAGTCACACAGCAGTCCTTTCTCCTGGTGTCTTCTGCCAAGCTACTAGCAAAATCTTTCTAAGGCAGTCTTTAAATGTAGCTTCCTTCTAGTTAAGCCACTCCCCCTACTTACCAGATCTTTCTACAAGTAATTTAAACCTCACAGCAGTTAAATCCTTTCAGTCACCTGAGATTTACACCTAGATAACTCTTCAGATACCCATTCAGTTCAGTTAACCCAAACACACATTTTTTTTTTGTATGTTAGTTTTTTACCCTTAATTAAAGGTCAAATACAAAAGTTCTTCTACTTTAGTCCCAGCATAGAAGTCCAGTCACACAGCAGTCCTTTCTCCTGGTGTCTTCTGCCAAGACGAGAAAGTCTTTCCCCTCAGGTGCCTGGTATAGCCTATCAGCCTTCAGAGGAAGGAGGGCTAACGAGGAAGGTTGCTTCCAAATGGTGGAAACAAGATCATTGTGTGGCTCTATCCAGGGTGGAATCAGGGTGGGAGAAGTCTCAGGAAGATCCAGATGGGCCTCAAGCTTCTTATGCTGGGGATCTGATGCCACTGATTGCTACTCACAAGCTACCTGGATTTTCTTGAGCAGCTCCAGAAAGGAAGAGTCTTCTGGAGGGGACTTCGGTGAACATTGTGGCTTGGGTCTGCCTGGAGTGCGGGGCTCATCCCTTGGGTCGGACCATCCAGAGCCCAGGTCGGACTCTGAAGATTCCAATGAAGAAGAAGAAGGATCCTCCCTAAGAGGATGAGGATCATCCTCTCTAGGGGTTCCCCGGGGAAGTGTATCCTCTCTAGCTTGAGAACTGGATGGTTCAGCTCTGGTATTGGGCAGAGGTAAGGGAGTCTCTTCTCTCCGACGCAGGGGATTCGGCATCGGTAGACTTTTCTTGACATCTTGGGAGACCTGTTGTTTGGCTTCAGTCCACCAGGAGGCCAGGCCTCCCTCAAGTCCACCTGAGGTTGCGAGGTAGGTGGAGGAGGGAGAGGAGGAGGTGGGAGGGGGCTCGGATATGGGTAACCTGGAAACCCATAATAAGAGTACCCATAACCTGATGGTGGAAGGAATGGTGTCGGGCATTGAGGCGCCAGGTACTGTGACGTTGGATAGTGCAGCATCGGGTACTGTGGCACCGGGTACTGAGGAGCTGGATACTGTGGTGTCGGGTAGGCCGATGTCTGGTATCCTGGTGCCAGGGGCTCCAATGGAGTCAAGGGTCCTGGCATTGGCCATGCAGGTAGGCCAGACAGCTCAGGCATGGGCCTGAAGGGCATAGGGTCTGGGAGCCCAAAAGGCTCTGTATCATCAGGAAGCGGAATGCTGGTGGTCTGATGTTGGGTCCAGCGTTGGGGGGCACCCCCGACAGCAGCATTCCACAATCCTTGACCCCAGCGAGGGAGGAATGAGTGAGCTCCTTGGGAGGAGTGAAAGGAGACGCAGGAGCCTCAGTGCACAATGCAATGGGTGTGCGATGCGGCGACTCTCCGATGTAAGGCATAGTAAGTAAAATGTTATTTATATCAAGCACCCTTCCCAAGCTCAGGCCGCTTTTACAATAATTCAAATCACTTAAAAACACATTTCACAACAATAAATCCAACAGTCATACAGTACACTTATTATGTTCCAGCAAATGCTAGGGCAAAAAGGAAAGTCTTTAGTTATTTTTTAAAACTTTCAAAGGTCAGGCAATCTCGTACCTGACGAAGTAGAGAATTCCACAGGGTTGGTGCCATATAGGCAAAAGATCTACCTCCAGACATCTTTAGACGTCCCCTAGGAATCTCTAGCAATCCCTCATCAGAAGAGCGAAGAGAACGGGTAGGACAGTAAGGAACCAAGAGCTCTTTCAAGCAGTGAGGTCCCAAATCATGTAGGGCCTTAAAGGTCAATAATGCGACCTTGAAGGTGATCTGCCACTGTATTGGCAGCCAGTGCAGATCACGCAGTACTGGTGTCATATGGCTAGATCTTGAAACTCCCATCAACAACCTGGCCGTCGTGTTCGGCACAAGCTGCAAGCGGCGGATATCTACCCCCGGCAGCTCTAGAGAGAGGGCATTGCAGTAATCAAAATGGCTGGTGACAAAGGCGTGGCCCAAGATGGGAAGATCTTCTGGTGGAACCAAGTGTTTCACCCGGGCAATATTCCTCAGATGAAAAAAGGCAAATCTGACTATGGCCGACACCTGCATCTTCATAGTCAGGCCTTCGTCAAACATCACGTCTAGGTTACGCACTTGGCCAGAGGCAAGAAGCAAGGCCCCCCAAGATATAAACCTGAGGGTTTCCCAGTCCAAGCCCCTATCGTTCTCCCTCCAGGGTCCACAACCAACACCTCAGTTTTCCCTGAATTCAACCTAAGCCAACTAGCACTCATCCAATCCTGAATCTCCAGGAGGCAGTTATTAAACAACGTGATGGTATCATAGATACATAGACAGTGTCGGCAGATAAGGGCCTATGGCCCACCCAGTCTGCCCATTTGAGCTTGTAAGTTCAGTTTGTTTTCCTAGAAGTCTGTTGCCTCTTACCCCTGACCTCCAGAATTCCTTTATGTCTATCCTATGCATTCTTAAATCCCGTGATTGTTTCAGCCCCCACCACTTCCTCTGGCAGGGTGTTCCACTTGTCCACCACCCGTTCTGTGAAGAAATTCTTTCTCATGTTTCCTCTGAATCATCCTCCCTCCAACTTCATCCCATGCCCTCTAGTCCTGGAACATCTTTTTCGCTTAAAATAGTGTTTTTCTGCACCTGTTCCTCCCTGTAAGATACTTGTATGTCTCTATCATATCCCCTCTCTCCCTCCTCTCCTCCAGGGAGTACAAGTTCAGTTCCTTCAACCTGTCTTCATAGGACTTGTGATGCAATCCATGCACCATCTTTGTTGCCCTCCTCTGAACCTTCTCTACCCTGTCTATGTCCTTATGTAGGTATGGTCTCCAGAACTGTACACTGTACTCCAGGTGGGGTCTCACTAGTGTCTTGTATAGCGGAATTATGACCTCCTTTTTCCTGCTGGTGATGCCCCTGCCTATACATCCAAGCATCCTATTTGCTTTACCTGCTGCCTTGTCACACTGTTTCCCTACCTTGAGGTAATCAGAGATGATAACCCCAAGATCCCTTTCCTGCTTGGTGCATGCTATATCCTCACCCCCCAACTGATATATTGTGCCATGGTTTTTGTGCCCTATATGCATTATCTTGCACTTCTTTGCATTGAATTTCAACTGCCAAACCCCTGACCATTCTTCAAGTTTCTGCAGGTCTCTTCTCATTCTGTCTACACCCTCTGGTGTGTCCACTCTGTTACAGAGCTTTGTGTCATCAGTGAACAGTGAAATTCTGCCTTCTAGGTCCTGCGCCATGTCACTGATGAAGATGTTGAATAGGACCGGTCCCAGCACTGACCCCTGTGGTACCCCACTGGTCACTCTTCCCTCTGTGGAGTGACAACCATTTACCAACCACCTTCTGTGTCCTGCCACCCAGCCAGTTACCTACCCACCACACTACTGTCCTGCCGACACCCATATTCCCCAGTTTGTGTAATAGTCTTCTATGTGGCACAGTGTCAAAGGCTTTGCTGAAGTCCAGATAGACCATGTCCACTGCCCTCCCCTGATCCACCTCCCTAGTCACCCAGTCAAAAGATTCAACGAGGTTGGTCTGACATGACCTCCCCCTGGTGAAACCATGCTGCCTTGGGTCCTGTAGTCCATTGACAACCAGATGTTCCACCAATCTCTCCTTCAGTAGTGCTTCCATGATCTTCCCCACTACCGAGGTGAGGCTGACTGGTCTGTAGTTCCCTGCTTCCTCTTTGTTCCCACTTTTGTATAAGGGGACTACATCTGCTGTCCTCCAGTCTTTGGGTACCTCCCCTGTTTCCAGTGATCGGCTAAACAAGATAGCCAGAGGTTCAGCCACCACCTCTCTTAGTTCTTTAAGGACCCTGGGGTGCACCCCATCTGGCCCCATTGCTTTATCAACTCTTATTACTTCCAGTTCCTTCAGGACCCTTTCTCCGTGTAAGGGACTTGTGTCCATTTCTGCACCATCCTCACCCTTGTACTCCCTTCAGACCCATTACCCTCCTCTTCCTCAGTAAAGACTGAGCAGAAATACTGTTCAATATGTCAGCTTTACTGCTGTCATCCTCCGTGGCCCCATCCTCCCCTTTCAGTCTCACTGTCCCTCCCTTTGTCTTTCTTTTTTCACTTATGTACCTGTAAAGGTTTGTCCCCTCTACCCACTGATTTTGCAATGTGCTCTTCTGTCTGAGCTTTGGCTTCCCTTACTGACCTCCCTGCCTCCCTTTGCTTCTCCTGGTACTTCTCCCTATCCCCTTCTGCCTGTGTCTTTTTGTATTGCCTGAATGCAATCTTTTTGGCTTTCACTTTCTTTGCTACCTCTTTAGAAAACCATAATGGTCTCCTCTTCCTTTTCCTCTTGCTAACCTGCTTAATGCATAATTCTGTTGTTCTTGTAATCCCCATTTTAAATACTGCCCACTGTTCCTCAACCCCTGATTCCTGTCCCATTCCCCTTAATGCCTCTTTCAAGTATCTCCCCATTTTCCCAAAGTCTGCCCCCCTAAAATCCAGGATACGTGTTTTTGTGTGGTTTGGTTCTGCTCTTTCTGTGATTTCAAACCACAATTACTGGTGGTCACTGTTTTCCAGGTGCTCCCCCACTGTTACCCCCATCCCACTGTCCCTGTTTGTGAGCACAAGGTCCAGTATTGCCTTCTGCCGAGTTAGTTCCATGACCAGTTGCTTGAGGAAGGCACCCTGAAGGGAGTCCAGGATAAATCTGCTCCTAGTTGATGCTGCTGCTGGGATGCTCCAGTCCACGTCTGGAATATTGAAGTCTCCAACCAGTACTACCTCACCCTTGTCTGCCATCCTTTGGATGGCTAGCATCAGCTCCCTATCTGTTTCTTCCTCCTGGGCTGGTGGTCTATAGACCACACCTGTGCGGATGGCTGTCCCCATTTTCCTTTCCAGCTTAACCCACAGTATCTCTCCCCCATTTTGTTCCTCCTGGATCTCTGTGGCCCTTATGTCATTTTTCACATACAGTGCCACTCCTCCTCCCTTCCTGGCTGGTCTGTCTCTTCTGAATATGTTGTAGCCAGGTATGGCCATCTCCCAGTCGTGGCTATCATTACACCAGGTTTCAGTGATGGCCACAATGTCCGGGTCTGACTGCACCATGACAACCTCCAGATCTTCCATCTTGTTGCTAAGGCTCCTGGCATTTGCACACATGGATTTCCATGATTTGACCTCCCTAGACTGTTTCACTGTTCTACTCCAGCCCCTTCCTTGGTTGTCATTTATCCCTGGTTCTCCTTGCTGTCTGCCCTTCTGCTGAATTTTGCCCCTTTTCTGCTTATCCACCTCTTGGGCACTAATCTCCATCTTTTGCACACTGCTTTGCAGAGATAGCCACTCCTCTGGTTCACTGGTTCCACTGCTAGCTGGGGGGTGAGTGGGTACCCTCCTTGCTGGCCTGCCACCCCCCTTTGCTAGTTTAAATGCTTGTCAATGTAGCATTTAAACATTCATTGAGTGCTTGATTCCCTCCAGGATGGATGCAGGCCGCAGGCTTGAACAAACCTCCATCCCTCCAGGTGGGTCCCCAGTCACCAATGAATCCAAACCCTTCCTCACAGCACCAGTTCTTCAACCATGAGTTAAAGTTCCTGGTGCATGCACTCCATGCTCTCCCTTGCCTCCACAGGTAGTACTTGAGAAAGTGACAGAAATAGCTACTTGCTTGAGACCCCTCCCAGTTTCCTAAACTCTTCCTGAACTTCCTTTGGCTCCCCATTTGCCAGGTCATTAGTACCTAGGTGGATAATGACATCCAGCTCACCCTCCTGTTTTGCCTTCCCAGTGATCCCCAGGATCTTCCTTCCATCCCTCCATGCCGTGGCACCTGGTAGGCACCTCACCTCCCTGTCCTCCCCCTCCTGTGTTCCTAGCTGGATCCCTCTTATGATGGAGTCCCCCACCAGGATTTGCTTCCTCCTCCTCTGGGGTCCACTGTTTCCCTGCTGAGGTCACCTCCTTGGCTAACCTCCACATCCTTTCCTTCCACTTCTTTGGGTACTTCTATTTGGTTGTCCTCATTTGCCAGTGTGGCATATGAGTTCTTGAGTGGAATAGGATCTGGGATGTGCCTCTGCCTGACCGCTCTAACCCTCCCTGAACCCACTGTCATCCAGGTGCTCCTCGTTCTCGGCATCCTTTGAGGCAGTTGCATTGGACTGGGTGGTCCCTGGATAGGGGTGATGGTACTCCTGACCCAGTTTACTTCCACTCTGAGTCTGGCTACCTCCTCCCACAGTCCAGAGAGATGAATGCAGATAGAGCAGCACCTCAGTGTCCAGAAGGTCTGCCTGAATATGGCTGCCCCACAGCCACTGCATTGCACCACTCTCCACATTATACTGCAGTTCCACTACTTGTCTGCTACTGAAGCTCTCCTAGTTCCCTTTTTATTAATTTACTGTCCTAAAAATCCTGCCACTGATCCTCAGATAATTTTTTTTTTTTAAAGAAAAAGAAACCAATAAATAAATAAGTGAATCCAAACACTTGTGCTGAGGGTGGGCTTCTTCCCCCTTATGCCCCTCCTACTTCACACCCTTACTATACCCTGTGTTTAGCTCCTGTCAATCAGATTTAACAGGGCATATAATTAAGAGTTGGGGGAAGGGGAGGGACGGGCGTCGAAAATTTGCAGCAATTAAAGACAGCACAGAATTACACCACCGCTATGTTTTAAATTTTCAACAGCCCAAAACCAATTATAAGTAAATACAACAACGAAAGTATAGTGTCACTAAAAGCCCACAATCTAAGTTTAAAAGAAAAATAGCAATTACCAGTTACTCTAAAGCACTGAATTGAATATGTTTCCTTCCTTCCCCTTCTGGCTTCTTCTGAGAAAATAAACTCTACTTGCTACTTCAACTCTGACTAAGCCCCACCTCCAGTTATCACGTAGCTGAGGTCAGAGGCCAGACAATTAACACCCTTCACCCAACTACAGGACAGTCAGACAAGCCAAGATAAAATTTGCAGCAATTAAAGACAGCACAGAATTACACCACCACTATGTTTTAAATTTTCAACAGCCCAAAAACAATTATAAGTAAAGACAACAACGAAAGTATAGTGTCACTAAAAGCCCACAATCTAAATTAAAAAGAAAAATAGCAATTACCAGTTACTCTAAAGCACTGAATTGAATATGTTTCCTTCCTTCCCCTTCTGCTTCTTCTGAGAAAATAAACTCTACTTGCTACTTCAACTCTGACTAAGCCCCACCTCCAGTTATCACGTAGCTGAGGTCAGAGGCCAGACAATTAACACCCTTCACCCAACTACAGGGCAGTCAGACAAGCCAAGATAAAATTTGCAGCAATTAAAGACATCACAGAATTACACCACCACTATGTTTTAAATTTTCAACAGCCCAAAAACAGTTATAAGTAAAGACAACAATGAAAGTATAGTGTCACTAAAAGCCCACAATATAAGTTTAAAAGAAAAATAGCAATTACCAGTTACTCTAAAGCACTGAATTGAATACGTTTCCTTCCTTCCCCTTCTGGCTTCTTCTGAGAAAATAAACTCTACTTGCTACTTCAACTCAGACTCCTGATCAGACATAAAAGACTGATAGAGCTAAGAATCATCAGTATAACAATGAAAACTCAGCCCATGCCATCTTATAATGTCCCCCATGTGGAAGCATATACACCGCGAATAACATAGGGGACAGCACTGACCCCTGCGATACCCCACAGGGCAGCCAATGAGGGGCTGAGGTGTAAATTCCAGACACCACTCTCTGAGATTTGCCCTCCAGAAAAAGATCGAAACCAATTGTGGACTGCTCCCTTCAGACCACAGAAAAAATGCAGGCAGTTGAGCAATACCCCATGATCCACGGTGTCAAATGTTGCTGACAGTTCCCGGAAAACCAAGATGGAATGGGTCCTCCGATCTCTTGCCATCAGGAGATCATTCAATACCCGAACAAGAACCGTCTCTGTACTATGCCTTTTCCTGAAGACGGATTAGAGAGGGTCATAGATATTGTGGTTGGACAAATGATCCTCCAGTTGCAGAGCAACCGCCTTCTCAACAACCTTCCCTACAAAGGGAAGGTTAGCGACTGGTCTGTAATTTGCTGGGCAGTCGGAGTCAAGAGAGGGCTTTTTCAACAGGGGGTGTACTACCGCCTCCTTTAAGGGATCCAGAAAGATACCTCTCTCTAATGACACCACCACTATCCCAGCAAGGACTGGGCCGATAACATCTACACAGCCCGCCACCAAGTGAGTAGGGCCTGGATCCAACTTACAGTAGGTAGGTCGCAGAGTCTGGATGATCCTCACTATATCTATTACTGCTGGTAGTCTAAAGATAGACCAGTACAACTGGGCATTAGTACCACCCGATTGATCAGTGCAATGTCCAATAGAGGGATACTGGCGGATCTCTTCCCTGATGGTGGATACCTTGTCAGCGAAGAATTTCGCAAACTCCTCACACTGTACCTGTGATAACGCTCTACCAGTCTGGAGACAGACTGGATTGCACAGTCTGTCCACAGTCCAGAAGAGCTGGGATGGTCTATTCCTCGCTGCAGCAATTTCCCTGGACAGGAACTCTGTCTTCTTATGGGAAATTGCTGATTAGTAGAATTTATAATGTTCTAACATTTCATGTCTATCCACCTCCAGCTGAGTTTTCTGCCAGTGTCTTTCCAATCTTCGTCCCTTCCTCTTCCACTCACAGACCTCCTCATCAAACCAGGGAGCCTCTATGTGAAGAGTATGGGGACAAACACAAATTGGAGCAATGGCATCCAGGGCCTCAGTTACAGCCCTATTATAGGCTAAGACCAAAGCCCCTGGATCCATGCTATCCCTTGGAAAATCCAAGAAGTCCAGCTCCATCATTAGGCCTTCTGAGGTAACCCCTCTTAAAGGATGGAACTGTACTAACTCTATAGGGGCAGACCTATTTCGGGGGGGAGGCCACAAATCTAAACCTTAATGCGTGATGCTCAGACCATCCGACTGGCTCCACCTCCACATCAGATATCTCCATCCCCAGATGGAAAACCAAATCCAATGTGTGCCCCCCCATGGGTTGCAGAGGTAATTACCCATGACAGGCCCAATGAATCCATCAATTGGAGGAAGTTTTGAACAAATGGTGAGAGTTCATCATTGACCCAGGCATTGAAATCCTCCAGAATTAACCATCTGGGAGATTCCAATGCCATGTCGGCGATGAAGTCCGCAACCTCCTTCAGGAACTCCCTCTCATCCCCGGGTGGACGGTAGATAAGAAGGGTCCTGTAGCCTGCACCTGCACCCACTATGCACTCAAAGGAGTTGGTATCACCAACTGGCACTTTCCTGAGATCCAGATCTTGTCTAAAACAGACTGCAACCCCATCGCCCTTCCGATCCACTGTCGGGCAGAGAATCACTGAGAACCCAGCCGGAATCGCAGAGTCCAACACAGGACCAGCATTTCCATCTAGCCAGGTCTCGGTGATGCAAGCCAAGTTGACTGAGGAAATAAGATCCGCAATCACTACAATCTTATTCCTAATCGATCTGGCATTGCTTAACACCGCCCGAAAGGGACAGAAATCCAAGGATGATCCCACTTCCTGCCTGACACACTCCAAGTCAGTGCTCTTGGGTATGGGAACTAGGCAAGGAGGACATCGCTCCAGTACCCATTTCGCCCCAGGGCATCTCCTAGCCCTCACTGCTCGTATTCATTCTCTTCCTCCCACCCCCAAGAGTTCCAGGATCCTCATCTCTTTCTGCATTTTGATCTCATGATGCCGAGATTTCGACATCTAGCATAAACCTCCCTCGTAGTGGGGGTAGTTCAAATGGACGGAGATCCCAAAGTCTTGAGGGGAAGTACTGCCTAATCGTTTTACTTACACCTCAACACATATTTTAAACCCTTTTATTCACCCTCATACAAACAAAACCCTCCCACCCCCAACTTAAACAACCCTAAAAAGCACAATAAATTAAAAAACATACCCCCCCTTAAAATATTAGAACAAACAATGCAGAAATATTCTATCAAAAAGCAAAAAAACTGATTCACAGAGTCCAGATTTGCAGTCCAGAATTGAAGTCCAATCAATTATTCCAGCTATAAAGGTCCATTTGAGCTCTCACCTCCAATGGAAAGTCAATTAAATAAATAATTTTGAACTAAATCATACCATGTTTATAAATAAATTCCTTGGAGCTCTCACCTCCAATAGAGAAATTAGACCGAATAGTAATTCCCACTAAGCCAATCTCTCACATTGGCTATAATACTAAACAGTAAACAAAACAAAAGTACTTCAGATTGGAAAGTTCTCACCAATGCTTTGGTTAGATTCAGATCTTATTCTCCCAATACTCTTGACCTGGTCCAAAATCCTGGCACATCAACGGATAAGGATCACAAAAGGGGGGCGCCAGAACACATGCAGGAGACGACCTTCACCCACCAAGCCCACAGATTCTGCCCCTGGGCTGGGAACAACTCTCCAGAAGATCCCCCCAGAACACCTAGAGGCACCGGACAGCACCATCCACCCTCCAACAGATCAAGACCCTGGTGTCTCCCCTCTGGACCCAGCAGTAACAGCCAGCTCCCCCACAGTACCGACAGCTTCACGTCACCCCAATCCACTCTCCACCTTCAACAATCAACAAAAGGAAGGGAAACAGATAGAAAACAATCCTCTCAATCCATTTGCCAGGAAATCCGACAGTTCCCACAAGGTCCAACCGTCTGAGAGAGTCAATCCACTCGAAAGATTCGTTCCTGCGAAATCCTCGGAAACACTCCTCACAGCTCCATCAAGATATCAGCCCAGCTTCAGAGCCAAACACAATATAATATTGCCTATTGCCAAAGTAACTACAGACTGGCAAATGACCTTGGACTCTAAGAAGCATGTATCTGCCCTCCTCCTTGATCTAAGTAAGGCCTTCGATACTGTGGATCATACCATCATGCTTACTGCCCTGAGTAACATCTGACTTGATAGTTCTGCCATTAAATGGTTCACCAGCTACCTAACCAATAGGTTACAACAAGTCAAAGCCATAGGAGATCTGTCCCCACAAAAATCCTTGTTACGAGGAGTCCCACAAGGCTCCATCCTGGACCCTATTCTCTTTGCAATATACACCAATAATCTGGACTCGCAGCTGGGCACAGCAAATGTGCACTTATTCACAGATGATACTGTACTCTATACCACAAATTCATCCTTGGATCTGGCCCATGAGTACTTACACAAAGACTTTGTCACCCTCCAATACAACCTTCTCACTCATAAACTCCTCCTCAATGCTAAAAAGACTAAAGCAATGATTCTCTCACCAAAGTCTACTTCCGGATGTCCTCATATCACACAGATCTGAACACTCTTAGATGAACCCCTTGAAGTAGTTGATACCTTTAAATACCTAGGGTTCTGGCTGGATAACAAGCTCAACTTTCTGTGCCACTTAAATGAAACCTTGCAGAAACTAAGACAGCGATTAGGTTTATTCTATCGCATTAAACACCTACTCACGTTAGAAGCCAGAATGAGACTAGTACAAACTACATTCCTACCTATACTGGACTACGCTGACGCCTTTACAGTCATTGCCCATCAACGATGCTAAACAAACTGGACACCCTTTACCACCGGGCTTTAAGATTTATCTTGAATCTACCCCATAGTACACATCACTGTCATCTATACCAGGTTTCGGGATGGACCTCACTCTCAACTAGAAGAAAAAGGAATGCTCTCCTCTATTTTTTTTAGAGCATTATCTGATAACCTCCCTGCATACATCTTGAACATCTTCAAACAGGCTAAAGGTTCCTATGGCCTGAGACGCTTCTCCTTAATCTGCTTCCAGATTCCTAGAGTGAAAACTACTCTTGGCTCAGCAGCAATCAACTTCTCACTTACATCACTTTGGAACACTATGCAAGACTCATTAAAATTATCCTCACTTCCAAGCATTTTGACATTCAAAGCTCTATTAACGGATTATCTGAAGGAATCATGCAACTGTCTCAGATGCCGATGACCCCTAAGCCTCGGGTGCCACTCTCAAATCCTATGCCTAAGTATCTCATCCACCCCACATTCCTAACAACAGAAACCCAGGACCTACAAGCCTAGTTCCCTCAATCCAAGATGACCCTGCATATTCTCTACCTTTTACCTATTCTGGCCTCCCTTTTGGCTGCCTACTCTTTCACCCCAATTTCTACCCTATTCCTTAATACCTCCTTATTTTTTATCATTTAGGTATGAGCTCTTACTCAGCAGAGACTATATGGGATTGTTGTCTCTTCTCATTTCAGTAAAGCTTATCATTATGTACCTTTGCATGTTAATTATGTTGACCGGTATGTATAGGCCCATATCGACTGGCACCTTCACAATGTTTTTTTTCTTTTTGGCACCATTGTCCACCGTAATTGTAATCTTATGAAGTGTACTGTATTATATTTATGCTCAGGATCACCTTGAAAATGAGCTTGCTCAATGGTGTTTATACCTGGTTAAATAAAGTGATTGATTGATTGATTGATTGATATCAACATTTGTTTTGCAGACAATAAGCAGTTATAGCATGTATAGGTATGTTCATTCTGATTCCAATAACTGATTTTTATTAGACTTCAAAAGGACTGCAAACTGATGTCTAAATACACGACACCAATCACTATTCCCACACTGCATTTCTAACTCACTATCCCACTTACTTACCCTAACTAAACTAGCATTTCTATACTATCCCTTAAAACAAACGCTTGTTGTTTAAGCTCTCGTCAACTTCACGATACCTAACAATTCGGTACTAATAAGTACACACGCTCAATTTAAATAACAAAAGCGTAAGCTGAAAACTTTAAATTTGTTATACTTAAATCAGCAAAACAGTGCTTTTAAATAGCAAAATGACAGCGCAAAGGTAAAAACAGAAACAACAAACATGCGATAGTCTGACGGCTAGCTCAGCGTGGCCACCATCTTTTCCAAGCTCTGTAATGGAAGTGAGCCCTTCCCCTCCACGGGCTGCATAAACACCTGAGAAGAGCCTGATGATGGGTCGCCGGCTGGGTGGATGTCGGGAGTACCAACGACTGACTTATCAGCCAAGTCTGGGCAGACGTCAGTGGAACCGACGTCCATCTTACCGGACACACTGACTGATAGGCCTAGGCTTAGAGACCACAATGGGAGTGTGGGCCTCCTTTGCCCTGGAGGCTCCCATCAGGCCTAAGCACAAGTCCGATGGGGGTCGACACCAGCTTAGAAACCACTAAGGCAGCCATCTAAGGAGGATCCCCCAGAGAGGAAGTTACCTGGATTGTTGCGACTCCAGACGAAGTTGCGGCTGCTGTGGGTGGCGTATCCCGGTTCCCGTGTTTCTCCTTGTCCCTTTTCTTCTTATGTTGGCCCTCTGGTGAAGTGGATGTCTGTCTCAATTTTTTCAATTCCTTCTCCATGGATGTCATTTTCTTCTTAAGTAAATGGGCCTTCAGGGACTGCTGCCTACATTTCCGGGAAGCTGAACTGAATTTTCGGCAGTGCTCACACTCTTCCACATGGTGGTCTGGGCCGAGATAGAAGAGGTAGAGAGAATGGCCTTCCTTGTGAGGGAGCTGGGATCCACATGAATCGCACTTATTTTTATGCGATTCTGAAGGTGTCGGGGATGACATGCACAGCAAGGCAGTGGAACACAATTATCAGAATAATTGTAAAAACATCAACAAAAAAGAGGTATACTTATCTAAAATGGCGAGATAGACAAGTACTGTTCTTCCGCAAGTTGCTATCGCAAGCCACGACAGGAAAGAACTGGAGGGTGGGCATGGGTACTACCCCTTTATACTGATGTCGGCTGACACTGGTCACCTGACATGGGGGTGGTCCTCACCAGAGACTGCTAGCTAGAGATTTTTCCGTGGGGTCCTGACGCATACCGGTTTAGTCCTATTTGTGAATACCTATCACAAGAGCCCTCTCGAAGTAAGATAATATCTTTCTGCCATACTGGTCCACGGTCTTGGAGTGTTTGTCAGGAGTGGTGGAGCTCAGATGCTTAGGATTCGTGGTCCTGTTATGCACCACGCTGATCACCATGGAATCTGCTTTGGAATGGAAGACTTAAAAAGTCCTTTCCTTCTGGGAATAGGTAAAGTCGGCCTGCCTTGCGTGCCATAGTGGCCAAGGAGGACAGTTACAAACATGCCAGCAGAACAGACCTACTGGTCTATCAAAGTCTGCCCTAGTGTGCAGCTAGCACCCTAGACTGCAGCTGCCCCAGCCCCCTCCCTTACAGTTCCTCCCACCCCATCACCACCCCAGACCCTTCCTCTTGCCTTGTCACACACCTTCTTAAAGCTTCTGACTGTCCTACATGCTACTGTCCCTGCTGGCAGCACTATTTCCAGCTAGACACCACCCTCTCAGTGAAGAAGTGCCTCCTGATTTCCCTCTTAAAACGTTCCCCCTTCCAACCTTAGCCCGTGCCCCTCATCTCTCTTCCACTCCTCAGTTTAAACACCCCCTCCATGCTAGGCTTATTTATCCCCCTCAGGTATTTGAATGCTTTAATCATATCCCCATCCCTCCTGTCCTCCAGTGTGTACATGTTCAGCTCCTGCAGCCTGACTTCATATTCCTTTCCTTCCATCCCCTTTACCATTTTTGTTGCCCTCTTTTGCACCCCCTCCAGTAACTTTATATATTTCCCCAGGTATGGCCTCTATTATTGCACACAGTAATCCAAATGTGGTCTGACCAAGGATCTATAGAGAGGCAGGATCACATCATTATGGCTGGATGAGAATCCCCTTGCGATGCACCCCAGCATCCTGTTTGCCTTAGTCGCTGTTCTCCTGCATTGGGCCGAGTTTTTCATACTCCCTGTTACCAACATCCCAAGGTCCTTCTCCTCCTCCTCTGTGATCTCCAACCTCACACCCCCAGCCTCTGGTTCTTAGCCCCAAAGTGCATCACCTTACACTTCTTCATGTTGAATCCCAGCTGCCACTTCTCCGATCATGTCTCCAGTTTGGTTAGGTCCCTCTGCAATTTCTTCCATCTGTCATCTTTGTCCAGCACCGCCCCCATTTTGGTATCATCTGCGAATAGACTAACCCTGCTCCCAACTCTATGTGCTATATCAGAGATAAAGAGCCCAGAAAGCACCGGGCCTAGCACTGATCCCTGTGGTACTCCGCTTGTCACTGCTCTGCATGCCAAGAGCTCCCCCACCACCACCACCACCCTCTGCACCCTCCCCTGTAACCAGTTCTCTATCCACTTTGTCAGCTTTATCCCCACCCCCACTGCCATCAGCTCCCCCCCAGTCTCCCATGAGGCACTGTATCAAAGGCCTTACTGAAGTCCAAGTACAGGACATCTACTGCATGACCCCTGTCTAGCTCCCTTGTTGCCCAGTCATAATACCCTATTAGGTTGGTTCGGCAAGAGATCACGTGATGCTTCTGTAGGAAGAGCAGCACCTTGACCGAGCTCCCGCTTCGGCTCCGCTAAACTGTGCTTAGTTTACCTGTCTGTCGCTGGTCCCGACTTCATTGTTGCTGGAAGAGAACCGGAAAGTACCTGGAGTGACGGGAGAATTCTGTTTAACCGCGATCTCTGGTAAAAGCATATTTTGTACCTGTCTTCGTACTCAGGCCTGCTGAAAAATGGAAGCAGATATGCGCCAGGCATTGCCTAAGCACACACCCCTGCAAACCCCAGAAAAGGGATCAAAACACTCGAAAGGCGCATCGGGTGTCTCAACTAAACCTGCAGCTACCAGTACTACTGCGCTTGCACAGATGCCCCATCCGAGCAGAAAATCATGGATGAAATGCAGTCTTTTAAGGAGGCTTTAAAAGAAATCACAAGTGAATTAAAGACGACCGGGGTCCATTAGCTGAAACGAATCGAGCAATCTCAGACATAGCCGCCCGCACTACATCCCTTGAAAGTTGGAAGGATAGGATGGAGCCAGAAATGACGACCATTAGACAGTGCTTACATAAAATTGAAGTAAAACTGGAGGATCTAGAAGGCCATAGTCGGAGGAACAACTTAGTCATCTTTGGCCTTCCGGAAGAGGCAGAAGGCTCTACACCCATTTTATTCCTCCAAAAGTTCTTTACAAAAATTGTTGGCCCTTCACCTAACAACACAACTTACATCATAGAAAGAGCGCATCGTTCATTACGCCCCAATCCTGCCGCTGATAAACCCCCAAGGCCAATGATTATTAAGTTCCTAAACTTCCTGGATAAATCGTATATCCTAGGGCAAGTAAGAAGCCTGGAAAAAGTTCTGTGGGAAGATCACCCACTTAGATTTGCCCAAGATCTGCTGGCCACAGTGACACAGAAGAGGTCAGATTATCATCCCCTGGTTTCAAGATTAATAGCTGCAGGGATCAAATTCAAAACGCAATACCCAGCACAGTTATCTGTTCTACAAGAAGGTAAATGGGTTTCCTATGAGACTGCACAACAGACCAACACAGCTGTAAAATCTTTATTCCCTGATCTCTTTACCCTCCGCTGAGATTGTTGGATAAGTGCCTTGGTGTTGTTGTACCTTCATTGGCTTTATCTCGTCTTCCTCGTAAGGTTAGGGTTCCTGTTGTTTAAAGAAGTTCGCTTATTCTAACTGACTACAAGAGAGCATCAAAGACTGTGCTTTCCATTATCAGGATACAATGTTTATTTCTAAAAGCATACTTCAGCAGCCCCTTGTCTGCCTAAGGACAGATGCCTTGTTTCATCTTGATCATTTCATAAGTCGGATTCAGGATTGGAGATTACATGTTGGGGCAAGTTCCCCCCTCCCTTTTTTTTTTTCCTTCTCTTGTCCATCCCTCATTCTCTCCGTGGACTTTGGATTTATGATGCAATCTTGACCACCTCTTACCATCTCCTCACGGAGAATCTATGAGATGTCATCACCCATTGTTCTGAATATATAAAAAGGAGGCCAGCTCCACCTGACATTAGACTGGGCTCGAAACTGTGGAGAGCTTGTGCTTTTGTTTCCATGTCTCTAAATACTGCAGTGTTTGTTTTAAAGACTGTTCCCTCCTTCCTCCCCCCCCTTTTTTTTTACCTTCTTTCCTTATTTAATTTTTCCCAATGGCAGGTGATCCTGACAATCCAGCGACCCGACGGTTAAACTGAGTAATCAAGACAATGTAAATGTTTAACTGATACGTAGTTTACATGGTGGGCCGGGGCGGGGGGCAAGGTCAGGGGACCACTGCAATCCATTCAGTGCGTCATGTTCTGGTGCAAGTGAGGGGGGTGATACCATAGTGTGGTGCACACTCTGGAGTCTTGGGATTGCAAGTATCACATTTTGGGGAGAATACACTGTTAAGGTCTAGGCGGTTATATGGATCTATAAATATATTGGTTACCTTACTATGGTACTATGGGTAGGGTTAAGGATAGTAGGGAAAAGGTTTAATGTCTCCTATTGTTTGCTCACAACATGTTGTGCCCCTTCAATGCTCGTATATGTTAGGGCAATTTTTATATTACTAAGAAGAACTACCAGAGGAGACAGTTGGGTAGGGAGGGGGCTTGCCATCGGGAATGGGAGATTGTACTAGGGAAGGGGAATGGGAAGAGGGATAAATTCTACTTGTCACAGGGTCAGGACATTGGGACCTGTGGAATCGGTGATACTGGTAGATATGAGAAGGTTAATTTTGAAGGACACCTAGTGAATTCCTTTATTTACTTATGGCTATGTCTCTAAAGTTTTGCTCATGGAATGTCAAGGGTGCTCAGTCTCCCACTAAAAGAACTAAAATTCTCCTGCATCTCTCTAAGATTAATATAGATGTAACCTTCCTTCAAGAAACACACCTACCCATAGCGCAGATTGGTAATTTTAAACGTTCATGGGTAGGTACTGTTTTGGGGGCAGGACTTGATACTCGTAAACGAGGCGTAGTTGTATTGATTGCACAGCGGATACCCTTTAAATTATTAGACTCGATTATTGATCCTTACGGTAGATATATATTAATTAAGGTGATCGTATTCCAAACAGAGTTTACTATGGGGTCAATTTACGGACCAGTGGGTGATGAACCTCAATTCTTTACAAATTTATTGAATAAGTTAGCCCCCTGGTCTAATTCTCCTATGCTTATTGGAGGAGATTGGAACCTAGTCTTTAATAATCTGGTTGATAGATCCAACTCTAGAGGCTCCCCCCACCCCCGCGCAACTGGCGTTGAGGGAATTGATGTAGTCGCTTTGTCTTGTCGACCCATGGAGAGCTCTCCACCCCTCACTAAAGGACTTTTCATTCCACTCTTTGCCGCATAATACGTTCTCGAGAATTGATTACTTTTTGTTGGGGACTGAGCACTTAGCAGGGGTCCACACTTGTGAATATTTAGCAAAAGTGATCTCAGACCACCTTCCAATTTTATTACAATGGAGACTACCTAGCTCTACGATCCAAGACAAAATCTGGCGGTTTAACTCCCAACTTCTAAAATCGGACCATTTAAGGGGGAAGCTTAGTAATTTTATAGATAATTTTTATGAGTTTAATTCCCCTTACATGACAAGATTGGAGATATTATGGGGAGCTTTGAAATGCTCTTTAAGAGGAGAGGTTATTCGTATTGCTTCAATAAGAAAAGAAAATCTCTTCTGAATCTTCTTTATTATTACAACAAATCAGGCTAGGCGAGGTCTTATACCCCATCCTAAACCTGAGGACTTAGAAAAGTTAGAAAGTCTTCGCTTTCATTATAATATCCTCCTCAGTGATAAAGTGGAACACCTCCTTTTGCGCTCTAAAATTACATACTTTGACCAGGGTGATAAGGCTGGGAAATTACTCGCCATGAGACTTAAAGCCCAGATGGCTGATTGGTTTATTGTAGCTGTGCGAGACGCCTCCGGCACTCTACACACATCCCCCAGGGATATTGCCTCCTCCTTTAAGGACTATTACCAGGAGCTCTACTCAAGCTCCCCTATAGCCTTAAATCACACCTCATTGGATTACTTTCTTCAAGACATATAGTACTCCCACAACCTCTCAGAATCAATTCTCGATTTTACAAGCCCCTCTAGCTCTAAACAAGGTCCATCAAGCCATGGCCTTACCGGCAGTTAAGGTGCCAGGCCCTGATGGCTATACATCAATTTTATAAAGCATTTAAACCTCAAATAAGTCCTAAACTCCTAGATTTTTATAACTACATCTACGAAAATGGCCTTTCAGATCACAATTTCACCTCTGCTACCATCGTGGTTATATTAAAGCCAGACAAGGACCCATAATGATGTCAAGCTACCAATATCTCTTATAAATGTAGATTTGAAGATTCTAGCAAAATCCTAGCTAGTCGCTTAGCCCAAGTATGGCAAACTTTGCTCAGTCCCGAGCAAGTGGGGTTCGGTATCGATGCCTCGGCAGACCACACAAGGAAAATTTTCCATCTTATCTCTGCATCCAGGGACTCAATATACCATCAGTCTTGATGTCCCTGGACACAGAGAAGGCCTTTGATCGGGTGTCATGGGACTACTTATTTCATTTACTCCCGAAGTATCACATTCCGGTACAGTTTATAAGATGGATTAAAGTCCTTTATTCCTCCCCATCAGCCTGTATCTTTTGTAATGGTGTGCTCTCTTCTCCCTTTATATTATACCAGGGCACCTGCCAAGGTTGACCGTTCTCTCCTTATCTGTTTAACTTGTTTTTAGAACCTCTTATCAGAAAATTGAACACTTCTGCCTCGGTAACGGGTATTACTATCAATCATCTTCAATATAAAATATCAGTATATGCTGATGACATTTTGCTCCACATAACACATCCATCGAAATCTATACCGGCTGCATTGGATATCATCCAGGACTTTGGTCGGTTATCCAATTATAAGTTAAATTTGTCCAAGACTGAGGTTATGCCTTTAAACAACTGGACCTTAAAATCCGACTTTCAACACCTTGGGCTTACTTGGGTTAAAGATAAATTGAAATATCTGGGTATTTATCTATCATTATCTAACTCTAAAATGAAGCAGTATAATTTAGATCAGTTAGTAGCTCACATTAAAATTGATCTGAATCGCTGGGCAATGCTTCCTATTTCCCTTTGGGGGTGAATCAACATTATTAAAATAAATATTTTACCCCGGCTGTTATACCCCCTTCAGTTATGTCATCAATATTTACCTAAGACTTGGTTTGCTCACGTACACGGTATTATATCCAACTTCATCTGGAAGCATAAATCTCCACGTAGGACGTTATCCAAATTACAGAGGCCAAAAGAGCTAGGGGGCTTACAAATCCCTAACATATATCATTATTACCTCGCCATTAACTGCTTAATTGTCTCACAATGGTTGACCTCAATTCCGACTCCTAGTTCGGAAACTTATGTCCCACTGTGGCTGCAGATAGAGAAATCATTCTGTGCCTCTGTTGGAACTGATATAAGGACTTTGCCATACCTTCCGCTTACTGAGGTCCCAGGACAGCTTAAAAATACCCCCATTATGAGAACCCTTCACATCCACAAACAGTTGAATTATATTATAAAGGATACCATGGAGAAAGACACCTCACAGTATATTCTGGGCAACCCGAATTTTAAAATTGGGGGGAAGACCATTACTCAAAGGTTTTGGGCGGAGGGAGTAGGGAAAAGGGTCATAGACCTAACAGAAAACTATAGGTTATTAACCTTTTCAGAGATAAAGGCTAAATACAAAGTGCCTGTATCTTTTTGTTTTAAGTATCTCCAAATTTCCCAGGTCCTCTTAAGGCATTTCGGTAGTGGATTATGGGAGCATCATTTGTTTTGACCCATACTTTGATACGTTGCATACAAGGCCTAATTCTCATTTAATTTCATTCTATCATAAAGAGCTGCAGAAAATAGTTACAGGCTAGACGGCACTCCCATTATGTATGGGATAACTCCTTCCCCAACCACGAAGGTCCCGCAGTGGTCACAAATCTGGAAAGGTTGTATAACGATGTTAGGTGGGATCGTTATAGGTTGCTACAATTTCAGATAATACAGGATTTATACTACACCCCTGTAAAACTTTGTAAAATGGATAAGCTCCATATGGATCTGTGCACTAGATGTGGGAAACAGCGGGGAACATTATTCCACATTTTATGGGAATGTGACAAAGCTTCCCCTCTCTGGGAAAGTATTAGTTCTAGACTTAGTCCACTGCTAGGTTTGCAAAATGCTTTCCAACCAGAAATTTGCATTTTGGGAGATTCAAGTAATAACCTTACTGGTATTCAAAGGAAACATATTATGTTAATCTCCTTATGTGCTAAGAAGGTGATATTGCGTCACTGGCTAGATCAACAGATTCCTACATACGCGGAATGGTATCAAGAAATTCTTTTTGCCCTGCAAGCAGAATATACCATAGCAAGCTATGCTAGAAATGGTAAAAAATATCAGAGAATCTGGGCCCCATTGCATACCTTGCTATGTATATAATACTCCTCGTATTGATGTGGGGATCTTACCTTAAAATATCTGGAAAAAATCAGCAGTAAGTGATCGTTATCACTGGTGTCCTGCTACCCTCTCTTGGCTTTTGTCTCCTTTTTCTTTTTTCCTCCTCTTTTCTTTTATCCTTCTCCTGATGGCAATGGGTATGGAGGGTGGGGGAGGGGAGGTATAGCGGTAGGAGGGAGGGGATGGTTTATTTGTATATTGTATATTGGTTCCTTTTACTTTTCTTTCTTTTTTTTTGTGACAGGTTGTCTTGAAACACTATAAGCTTTGGCCAGCATCATTGTATAAGTTACTGTCGTGGTGCATCATGTCATATTATATAATGTCTTTATGCAGTGCTTTCTTGTTTGATAAACTCAATAAAGCTTACTAAATGTCAAAAGGTTGGTTTGGCAAGATCTCCCTGAGACAAACCTGTGTTGCGCCCATCCTGAAGGCCACTACTCTCAAGGAATGCAACCAGCCTCTCCTTCATTATTATTTCCATAAGTTTCCCACTATGGACATGACACTGACGCCGTAAATTTTCTGACACTTCCCTAGGCTCACCTTGTGTATGGGCACCACATGGGCCATCCTCCAGTCTGAGGCACACACCCCATTTCCAGGGAGGTGTTGGAACAGATCTGCTGATGGCTCCACCAACAATTCCACCATCTCCCTCAGCACCCAGGGCGGATGCCATCAGGACCTGGTGCTGTGTCACCTCTAGTACCCTTACCCTCTAGCACTCTACTCCCTATGATCAATTTGTCTGTCACCCCTTCCCCCTTCTCCCAGCCCATACTGGTAGTGGACCATACCTCTCTTTAGTGACAACAGAGCAGAAGTACTCATTCAGTACTTCTGTTTGATCCACCCTCTTCCACCCATTCCTCTCCCACTTTATCTTCAAATATGTATGCTTTGCTTCTAGATTGTGGTTACTGAATCCTCATATGGCCTAATCCATGGGGGTAGGAGTGTGGGAGGGGCTTCAGCCAGGTCCAGGTGCTTGGCCAGCCTCTGATGTTGCACATCCTGTTCCACAGATTTCCACTCATAAGCCGCATGGATCTTTTGCAACAGTTCTATAAAGGAAGGATCCTCCAGAGGGGATTTCAGGGAGTCCTTTGGTTTGGGAGTCTCTGGAGTGTGCGGGTCCTCATCTAGGCCCAAGGAATAACAGTCCCCATCAGAATCAGAGGACTCTGGTGAGCTGGAGGAGTCCTTGAATGGGAGAGGAAGTTCCACAAAGGAGAGGTATCCGGGAGTGAGCAAATTCTCTGGGCAACATGCCCAAATGCGATCCTGATCTGGGTTCTGGGGTCGCTGGGACATGTCTGAAGGTTGATGCCCTGGGTCCAGCACAGGGCCAGTGACAGCAAATGTTTGTCAAGCTCCAATGTAAGCTGGGACTTTGCCTTGGCCCACCAAGTGGACAGAACCATCTTTAGGTCCACCTGGAGGGAGGTGGAGGAGGTGGAAGGGTCACCCAGGTAGCTGTAATATGAGTAACCATAGCCAAATGAAAAACCCAGATCAGGTTAGGTCGGTGCTGGGTATTAAGGCATTGGGTAGTGAGGAGTCAGGTACTGAGGTGCAGGATAGCCCAGTGTTGGCAATTGTGGCGTCAGGTAGGCCGGCATTGGGTAGTCCAATGGTCCCGCCGGTGGCCCTACTAGAGGAGCCAACGGGCCAGACATCAGTCCAGTGGGTGGGGGCAGAAAGGGGGACCAGCAGATCTGCCATGACAGGCCCATGTTGAGGGCTCAAAAGCCAGTCACCGGGTGAAGGCTCTCCGGAAAGTGATGTCGGAGCAGCCAGCATCGGATCTGGCATTGGAGGCACCAGTGTCGGGTGGCACCCCTGACAGCGACATCCTGGTCATCTGCCCTCACAGGGGATAGAGGAGCAGACTCAGAGAAGGATGAGGGGCCGAGGAGATTCCAATGGCAAGTGGACATCCTCCGCTGCGGTGATCCCTGGATGTCAGGTGTAGCATCAGGACCCGATGGAGGAACACAGGCTGGGTGCTTGTCAGTGCTGACGGGTGACTTATCAGCCTTTCCCAGGTGGAGAAATGGCAATGTCAGACCCAGTTTACTGGACCCACCTGCACTGCTAGGCTGTGGATCAGGAGCCGGAGTAGGGTGGAGGCCTCCTTTGCCCTAGAGGCTCTTGTTGGCTTGATCATGAGGCTGATGTGGGGACCAATGCACACATGCCTGAACACCACCAGGGCAGCCATCTGAGAAGGATCCCTGGAGGGAAGAAATGGTGAGGCCGCAACTCCAGCCAGAGTCTGTGGGGCTGTGGAGAAATAGACCTGGTCCATGTGGTTCTCCCTGACCTGTTTCTTTTGTGGTACCCTTCAGGAGAGTCAGGCCTGCCTGAGCTTCTTTAACTCCTTTTTCATGGAGGCCATCTTCTTTAAAACATAGGTTTCCAGGGCCTGCTGCATTCTCTTGCAGGAACTGGAGTGAATTTTCGGCAGTGCACACACTTTTTCATGCAGTGGTCTGGGACTAGACAAAAGAGATACTGGGAATGGCCATCCTTATGCAGGAGTTGGGAACCACAGGAGTTGCACTTATTTTTATACGATTTGGAAGGCGTCGGGGATGAGATGCACAGTTGATACTTAAGACTGTTAACACAAAGAAAACACTTTAAGTTCAAAAGAATTTGAAAAAAATGAGTTAATACTCATCTGAAAGCAATGCCAGCAGTGCTACTCTTCCATGAAACAACTGGTTTGAAGACGATGGTGGAAAAAACTGGAGGGTGGGTGGGTGACCATCTTTTATACTGATGCATGCTGACATCGATCAGCTAATGTCAGAGGTGGTCTCTGCCAGAGACTGCTAGCTAGATTTTCCGTGGGGTCCTGGTGCCTGCTGGCTTAGTCCTATTGGTTAGTACCCACTGCAAGAACCTTGTTGAAGTAAGATCGTTAAATAGGTAGTTATGATCCACATGATGAGAAACCTTTTCTTGGTCTAAAGCCAAGATCAATCATTTATATTAGGATCAAAAATAGATGCCATCAAGCCTCTTAGATATATCAGATTTGTAAACATCAATCTGCCCTCTGTTGCACAGGATTGTGCATTACTAATAACCAATTTAGTTACCTTGGAGAGGTGAGTTAATATTAATGCTAGGATTTTGAAATCCACATTAGGAAGACTATTTGGTCTCCAATTAGTGAGATCCCTTTTATCACCTTTTTTATACAATAAGATTACCAATGCTTGAGACATAATTTCAGGAGAGGTTTCTGAAGGTAAAATGTAAGAGAATATATCAGCCAAGATTGGAGCAAAATAATTTGTATATTTAATATACAGCTCACTGTTAAGTCCATCACTTCCAGGTGCTGAGTTTTTCTTTCATTTCAAAAGTTGCAGTAACTTTAAATGGGATGACTGGGAGGGTAAATCTAAAAGTGACGCCTGATCTATGTGAGGATATTTAAATTCCTTAAATATCCAAGATCACCATTACCAAGTAGGAGTGCCAACTATTTCTTGAGTATAAACCTATAAGACTTTTGGATTTTATTGTGATCAGAGTGCTGCAGTTTGGTACATGGGTCAAGAACCGTATCAATTCTAGTATGACTTATTCTATTCTGGTAACTCTTATAAATGTCCAAAGAGGGCCTTGAGCCTTAGGTGCCAAATTGTGGTTCAAGTTTCAATGATTCAGCTTGATTGTGTTGGTACTGAAATATTTATGCCTTAGGTTCCTATATTTCACTGGTTAAATCTAATATAAATTCAGAAAATCTTGAATTTATATATATATATATATATATATATATATCTTTAATTTTAAGTATTGCAAATAGGTGGATGTTGAGTTTTTAACTGAATGTCTAATAAAGAAAGCCTTTAACTCAATTTTAGTATCAGTCCGCCAACCTGTGAGTGAATCAAAGTCCTCTATCACAGAAAATCTTGCTGACAGTAAATCTGCTATTTTTTCTCCATATCTGAGTAAGATAAGACAGTTGTTTAACATTTATCTTGAAGTTAATTTGTGTAGGGAGAGAGAAGGGCAAGTGTGTCTCAGGGTGCAGTGTAATGAAACTGTTAGGTGGTTTGAAGATTCACAATGAGTAACCTGAGCATGTAAAGATTTGGAGATAAATATGTCATCTATATGTGCTATGAGTGAGCCCTTTGAGATAGTTTTAGCACTGTTAGAGTGAACTGAAACATATCCACCCACAAGCCCTGCTGTCTTTATGACATCATGTAGATGTTTTGAATCACCAAATATCTTAGTGGTCCAGCACCTTCATCCATTGATAACAAGGGACAATTAAAATATTCACCCAAAATAATCTTTTCTCATGTGCAGATAAGGTTGGATTAAAGAAAAAAGTGCAGAACGGGATGCTATGCTCTGGGGGGCATAAACCCATCATGTGCTTGGGCCTTGAGACAAAAAAATATGGTCCCAACAACCAAGGTTTTTTTGAGTTTGAGATTTTGTGTGTGTTTACCCTTGTATCCTGAATAAAAACAATGTCATTTGCAAAGTCCTTCAACAATTGAAGAGAGGCGAGTCTCTTCTTGTATGCCTTAATACTGCATATGTTAAGGGTTAGGAAAGAAAGGCACTATTCATCCCTCATTCAGATGCCAAGCTGGGTTGGATGGTGATCCTTTCTAGGAGGATTTCCCAGACTTCTTTTTAACAGTGTTGGAGAGTCTGAACAGGGGTCTAATTTAGAAGGTACAGTGGATGAATCAGAATCATTCCCTTTATCCTCTGTGTCACCCTACTGTCTTCTTTTTGCTAAGGCTTGGTAATGATTTCTGATTACCACCCTGCTCTTTGGGTGGGAGGGGTGGACAGCTTTTCTTTTTTTTTCTTTTTAGCCTCCAAGCCTCCAGCATTGGGTGGGGAGGCATACCTACACTGGGCTGGGAAGCCATACCTACACTGTCATAGACCTCAGAGGACGAGTTAAGAATGGGAAGGGGATAATCCAGGTCATTGGCCGCACTGGTGGATGGAGCTGCTAAATCCATCACAGAAGCACCTACCTCAGCTAGAAGGGGTGAAAGAGAAATAGTTTCACTCTCTGGGGGCTGTTTGGAGTTTTACTGGTTGTGAAGGTCTTGTACCTGGCATTTTTCAATTAATTGAACAGTACCTTGCTGGACTCCATCTAATCTAGTCCTTTCAGCCCAAGGGCAATTCCTGTATGTGTGAGCCCTTCAGCACACAAGTTATACTTAAGAGGGTTGAGACACCGTAGATTGACATAGAAACATAGAATTTGACGGCAGTAAGGACCGCTTGGCCCACCCAGTCTGCCCATTTCCCTACCTAAAGGATAAGCTGCAGATCCTAGTTAACCAGCAGCCTACTTCTCTACCCCACCCCTAGAATTGCCTTATGGCTGTCCCATGCATGCTTGAATTCAACCACTGTTTTTGACTCACAACCTCCTCTGGAATGCCGCTCCATGCATCTACAACCTCTCTGTGAAAAATACTTCACGCTACTCTGAGCCACCCCCCCATCTTCAAATTATGTCCCCTTGTTCTTGCACACCTCTTTTTTTGAAAGATGCTACCCTCTTGGACTTTGTTGATTCCCTTGAGGTACTTGAAAGTTTCTATCATGTCCCCCCTCTCCCTCCTTTCCTCGAGGCTATACATATTAAGCTCCTTTAGTCTCTCTTCATATGTCTTCTGCTGCAGATCCTGCACCATTTTAGTTGCCCTCCTCTGGACAGCTTCCATCCTGTCTATGTCCTGTGGAGATTGGGTCTCCAGAACTGCACACAGTACTCCAGATGGGGTCTCACCAGCTGTCTGTACAGAGGGATAACAACTTCTTGTTTTCTACTGGTGATGCTTCTCCCTATGCATCTCAGTATCCCCCCCAGCCCTCCTTACTGCCCTCTCACATTGCTTGCCCAACTTTAAGTCATCTGATATGACTACCCCCAGGTCCCTTTCCATTTTGTTGTTGTTAGTATCTCACCCCCATTGTGTACTCTTCCCTGACAAAACTGCAGATCTTGTCATGAATGTTCCAGAACCGCTTTAGCTGGCTGACCCTTCTGAGACATGACCATGTTCAAAACATGAATTACATCTTGGTTTTCACATACTGAACTAAAGCGATCGTTCCCCACATTTATAGGCAAGTTCTGGGCTGCTCTTGGTAGAAACATACTGTAAGCCCCTGTCTCTAGCGATATAAAAACTTCCTGGAATATGAACAATACCGAGTCCATTTTTTAAGTTGGACTTTTATTTTCCAGTTCCCGTCCATACCAGATCGTCATCTAGGATGGGGTTGGGGCTTCTAGAACTGTGCACCTTTGTTGCAAACAATATTGTACATCAGCTATGTTCACACATTCATTACAAACAAAAGTGTAATGACTTTAACAGAAGGCTTGGTGAGAGGAATTGAGGGGGGGAGGTTGCCAAACTGGAGAATTTTGAACCTGTGGATACTTGGCCCAAAACCTAAGGTGTGACTAGTCTTAAAACTCACATCGTAAGTGACCTGCCTTTTAACATGAATTACAGCAAACAGTTCTGAGGGAGTAATCCCCATTTAGTCTTTTAACATAGAGTGTAATACAGTTTTTCTGTCCAGTGTGTTTACTGGATCTCCATTAAACTTCAACCGAACCACATTTCTTCTCTAGGTTCGTTCTTCTCTTAAATTCAGCCATAAAGAATTTTTGGGGTTGGGCAGCAGTAGTATTGTTTACAGTTTCATTCATACCTTAAGTCTGACCCAAGTCCAAGTCCTGAGCTGTGTTCTCTTGAGAGAAATCCCCCGTATGCTGACCAGGTTCACTAGCAGCACTGGGAGTGCAGCTCAGAAGGGCCGGCCAGCTGTGCGGGTTCCGGAACATTTGTGACAAGACCTGCAGTTTTGTCAGGCACCTTTGGTGAGCACTACTTAATGATTTGGGCAGCACTGACTGGGCCATGGACACCCAGCAGTTCAAATGATGGTCCTGATTCCAGTCAGCCACTCATGATCCGGCATCCAGGGACCAGGCCCAGGTTTGTCAACTGTGTCTACATATCAATCAATCAATCAATTAAATCTTTATTTATTCAGGTGAACATCATTAAGCAAGGCTCATTTACAAGATGGACCTGATAAGGTCAAGGTTCAACAGTTGGTATGTAACAGATACAGTCAAGGCAATTATATATGCATAACAGATATAGTCAAAACACTTATAAATACAATAATCAAGGGACAGAAGTAGATTAAGACATACAGGACAAATAGGTTATATGAAAATTACACCAGAAAAATGAAGTATATACATATCACATTAGGGGAGTCAAGGCATACACGCAACATAAGGTAATACTAGGAGGTATGGGGAGTATTTATTTTATTTTATTTTTTTTTTTATTTTATTTAAACAGCAGTTTGGAAAACCTTTGAGCCATAGGCTCATTTACAAAGGTACCTTGTCACAGTAAGACAAACCAAAATACACAGTATAGCAGTACAACACATAAGTATAACAGTAAAATTAAGACATAGATACAAACAAGCTGGTACAGGTAGGATGGATGCAAACAATACCAGAGTTATGTCGTCCTTAGCAGCTTAGTAATAAAGCTTTGTCATAAGTATTGAGTCACGGCTTTGACTAGTGGCAGTTACAGCATCGGGTGTTAATAAGGTGGTTACGTAATGAAGTTTTGAAGCACGATATAGTTGGAGCTTCGGAGATGGAGGGGGGCAGTGTGTTGAACCAGGAGGGGGCCCTAAAGCTGAAGGCTCTTTGGCCATGAGAGGTCCTAGCTCTAGGGATAACAAGAGAGGTTTTCCCAGAGGTCCGAGTATGAACTAGTGGGACAGAGCGGTGTATGGTGGTGGTCAATCCTGGTGGGGAAAGCCCAAGGAGGGTCTTTTTTGTAAGGGTACAGGTAAGATATTTGAGGCGCTCGTCGAGATCAAGTACCAGCGCTTTAGCATACAGTGAACGGGTGTGTGTCATCCTAGGTGCTCCAGTAATTAACCTGCAGGCCTTATTCAGAGTAGTAGCGAATTTTATGGAGTCTTGGTCTGATCAGCAGCACCATACACCGGCAGTCCATAGTCCACTAGGGACAGGATAGAGGAGGTGACTATGAGGTCAAGAGCCTCGGGAGGAGGCAGTGTTTATACCGATGTAAGATGCCCAATCGGATATTAGTGGCAGTGGCTAGGGCAGCGATGTGTCCATGGAAGGAGAGGAGGGGTCAAAATGGATCCCTAGGTATTTATAGAGCAAAGTTGTTCGAGTGGGAATGAGGACCCAGAGTGAATGAGGAGTTTGAAGTTGCAGGACTTGTTTTGGGGATGAGTGAAGAACATGGTTTTGTTTTTTTAAGATTTATCACCAATCTATGTTCCTTGAACCAGCCCTTGGCTTCAGTGAAGGACTTCTGCAGTGAGTCCTGGAGGGCAGTAGGGTTACGACTTGAGGCAAAGATGACTGCATCATCAGTGTACAATAGAATGTTCCCCGAGCAAGAGCGTGGAAGGGTGTTAAGGTAAAGGAGAATAGTAAGGGGCCCAGAATGGAGCCCTGGGGAACCCAGAAAGATGGGACAGATGTCTGAGTAGGTCCCATTAATTTTTACGCTGTGAGCGGTCAGACAGATAACTGGTGCACCAGGAGATAGGCCCAGCAGCAAAACCAGAGAGACTAAGGGCATCAAGAAGGAGGGTGGGAGACAGTGTCGAAAGCTTTGAGAGGTCAATGAAGACAGCACCAGCCAGAGAACCAGTGTCTAAGGAGGAGTGGAGAAAGTTGGAGAACTCTAGGAGGGCTGTGTTGGTACTGTGGCCCGCTCGGAAGCCATGCTCCAGGACAAAGGACATTGTAGGTGGAGAGGTAGTCAGAGATTTGAGAGGCCACCACTTTTTCCAAGGCCTTGGAGAGATGAGAGAGAATGGAGATCGGTCGATAGTTTCCAGCCCCAGTCCTATCACCACCTTTAAAGATAGGGGTGACAGTGGCGACTTTCCAGGCAGTTGGAACCTTCCCTAGGCAAAGAGAGTGGTTGATGAGGCATGTGATCGGGGTAAGGACTGTGTCTAAGACCAGCCGTAGGATACACGGATCCAGGGTGTCACTGCCTGTACTATTACTCTTGAGGGCAGTGACAAGGTCGCCTAAGTTCTTGGGCAGAAACACGGGCGGAGGAGAAAATAAGGGCGAGAAAGATTTACGGCAGGTGCGGGAGGAGGTCAAAAAATTTGTAGGGAGGATAGGGCTAAGGTCAGTGAATGAGGTGTTGAGGTGGTTGGCTATGAGGGCTGGGTCTGAGGAAATCACACCATTAATGTTGATCTGGGTGGGTGGGGGTGTGCACTCCCATTTAACTGTTTAATGTTATCCCAGAAGGTTCTGGGATTCCCCCATGAGGCAGTGAGTGAGGACCGATAGTGCTCAGACTTGGCCTTTCTGATGGCCCGAGTGCACTTGTTTCGGGCGGCAGCATATAACCGCCTGTCATTGGGCCAGCCAGTCTCAATGGCACGGTGCCATAGGTTGTCCCTATGTTTGAGCTGGTGGATCAAAGCTGGGGTAACCCTGGGGGCATTCGTCCTTTTAGAACGGCGGGTCAACACTGGGGCAAAGATATCACAGGCATTATTAAAAGTTTGGGTAAAGAAGGAGAGAGCTGTGTCGATGTCAGGAGTTGCCTGTATAGGAGACCAGTTAATTTGGGACAGAAGTTCCTTAAGTTTTATCAGTCCACCAGGTATCAGACGCCGCCGGCATGTGGACTGTGCTATGGGTTTGGGGACTGAGGTTGACCAGTAGAA
This sequence comes from Neoceratodus forsteri, assembly GCA_016271365.2. Lineage (NCBI taxonomy): Eukaryota > Metazoa > Chordata > Ceratodontiformes > Ceratodontidae > Neoceratodus > Neoceratodus forsteri. The sequence goes on along the minus strand of CM057457.1, from coordinate 337,122,205 downwards.
TAGAATAGAATGGGGGAGTGATCGCTGAGAGAGTCTGGGAGGACTTGTACATTGGGGATCCGATTAGGGCGGTTGGTGAGTACCGCATCAAGCAGGGTACTGGAGCCTCTCTTGGGGTTAGTCCTGGTAGGGTGGGTAACTAGTTGCGTTAGGTCTATTGCAGAAAAGGGTCTCGGGTAGAGGAGGAGGGGCTGAGCCAGTTGACATTTAAGTCACCACACCAGAATTTGATCAGCGGAAGGAGGTAGAGAGGTAAGGTATTCTGTAAGAGAGGCAATGGCCTGTGTTTGGTCCCTGGGGGCACGTATGCAGTAGTCAGATAAAGGGGTCCTTTAAAGGGTCAGGGGTTAGTTTCAGCGTAGCGCCTGGCCCTGGAGTCAGGATGGGAGTGGGCAGGGCTGAGTGCGGGAGATTCCTTGACATAAATAGCGCAGCCGCCGCCCGTCTCCCAACACGGTCAGACCGGAAAAGGGTGAAACCAGGAAGGGAGACTAGGGAGTCAGGGGAGGATTTTGACAGCCAAGTCTCAACCAGGGTGATGACATCAGGGTTAATTGATGTGACCAGGCATTGTAGTAAGTCAAACTTTTTTAGGAGGCTACAGATATTCATGGAGACCATGCATAGGCCTGTGGTGTGAGTTGGGGAGCTCCTGGGAACCGGGCCAGGGTTTGGATGAATGTTCCCTGACAGGAGTAGTAGCATGACTAACACCCTGGCTGGGAGATGGTGAGAGGTTTTCCTATGATTGACATGAGAGGGAGGGGAGGGGAGGCTAAGGGAGCAGGGGGTGGGCAAGGAGGTACAGGAGGGAAAGCAAGAATAAGAAGACACCCAGATGTGCCTGAGGTGAAGAGAAAGCTAGGGGGAGGGCAGGGGGACAGGGACACACAGAGGTCCCAAGGGGCAGGAGAGGAGGTTCAGGAGCAAGGGAAGGGAGGGGTGCCAGGGCACAGTGTGGACTAGCAGATGGGTAAGTGCACTGCTAGTGGGGATAGGCACAGACAGAGCATGAGGCAGGGCCAATACATTGTGGTGAGCAAGATCCCAGGGAGTAGTGCTGTACAGGTAGGAGTAGGAAGTAGTGAGGGAGCATAGGTCCCTCTAGTGGCCAGCAGGTATAACCTGCAAATGGGAAAGTGGGGAGACAGGTTCTGGGCAACAGGACGTGATATCACCGGATGTGATGTCACGGGGTGGATCCTTAAATTGACAGCCACCCCTGGGTGGGAGGTGGTTGGGGTGGGCGGGGGGGGCGGCGAAGCAAGCACGGCCTATACCCCTCTGCAGGCATCCAGGCGAAGAGAAGAGGCTCTCTTTACCTCAAAAGTTATCAGGCTGGAGATTTGGCTTCCTCAGCTACTCAGGTGAGCTGCTTGTGCTTCAGTTGCTTGATTGTCCCGAGTGCCTAGCTTGGGGAGCTGCCTCGAAAGTTATCAGGCTGGAGATTTGGCTTCCTCAGCTACTCAGGTGAGCTGCTTGTGCTTCAGTTGCTTGATTGTCGAGTGCCTAGCTTGGGGGAGCTGCCTATGTTGTGGAGAAAACAAAGCCTCTCATTACTATGCAGCGGAGAATATGTTGTGACTTACAAAGGAGCTCCACTAAAAGCAAACAGGGCTATTCAAAATGAGGTCACACTAGGACCCAGCTAACCTATGCCTTCAGTAACAAGCACAATTAGCTCAATACCACCATATTAAACAAGTCTGATCTATATTAGCTGCTTGGTATATCTGGCTTTAAGATGAAATCAGCAATTAGCTCCAAATACCACCATATTAAACAAGTCTGATCTATATTAGCTGCTTGGTATACCTGGCTTTAACATGAAATCAGCAAGGCAACTCTAGAAAAGCCAGTGAGTCCCTAGCTTTACACTTCAGCAATTAGTAGCACAAAGAGAATCAAATAACAAGCCCACCCAGCGGTGAACAGGAACAAAGTTCATAAAATATAAGTGTTCATCAGGTAGCACCCCTCTGCAGGTGTCCAGACAAAGAGAAGAGGCTCTCTTTACCTCAAAAGTTATCAGGCTAGAGATTTGGCTTCCTCAGCTACTCAGATGAGCTGCTTGTGCTTCAGTTCCTTGATTGTCCCGAGTGCCTAGCTTGGGGGGGGGAGCTGCCTCGAAAGTTATCAGGCTGGAGATTTGGCTTCCTCAGCTACTCAGGTGAGCTGCTTGTGCTTCAGTTGCTTGATTGTCCTGAGTGCCTAGCTTGGGGAGCTGCCTCGAAAGTTATCAGGCTGGAGATTTGGCTTCCTCAGCTACTCAGGTGAGCTGCTTGTGCTTCAGTTGCTTTATTGTCCCGAGTGCCTAGCTTGGGGAGCTGCCTCAAAAGTTATCAGGCTGGAGATTTGGCTTCCTCAGCTACTCAGGTGAGCTGCCTGTGCTTCAGTTGCTTGACTAAAGGGTTGGTGTAAGGGCCAGGAGTTAGTGGGAGAAGAATTAGGTAGGTAGGTAGAATTAAAGGGAACTGAGGTACCATAATAAGGGTGGCTGTTTGGGAGGGAGAACTGTGGAGAAAAATTATGCCATTTATGGTGGTTGTCGGGAAGGGAGGTTATAAAGTGACTAGACTAGCTCTTGTGGTAGCACTTGCATTTCTCTGTAAAGAGACTTGTGCAAAGCTGTTTAAAGGATGCTAGAGGTATAAGGTTGGCCAGCTTTAGGGTCTTCTGTAGAGTATTCCATGCCATAGCTAGAGAATAGCTGATTGCAGACCTCCCTTGCCAGGTGTTGACTTTAGGTATCTTGAGCATGATGAAGTTATTGCTTCTTAGGGCATAGGAGCTAGCTGTGGCCTGTGTGAAGTAGTCTAAAATATATTTTGGAAGATTCTTAGACAACGCTCTGTAGATCCATAGTGCTGCATTTCTATTCTTTCTGAGGTGTAGGGAAGTCCATCCAACTGCAGCATAGAGAGAGCATTGATGAGTGTTAGATGGAAGATCTGTTATGAACCTTAGTGCTCTATGGTACAGGGTATCTAACTTACTTAGATAGGAGATGGGGCAGTGACTATAAAGGAAGTCTGCATAGTCAACAACTGAGAGAAGTGTGGCCTGGACTAACCTCATCTTTGAGTCTCTAGTTAGGAAGTGTTTTATTCTGAAGAAAGGCCAAGCCTCTGGCAAAGTTTTTCAGTAGCTCTTCAATATGGTGTGTGTAATCAAGGCTGCTATCAATCCACACCCTAGATATTTGAATTTTTCTACATAGTCCAGGCTTTCTCGAGGATAGTGCATAACTGGGGATATTGCTTAGTGAGGAGGTATTAGTATAGCTTTGATTGGAGAATAACATTGCTTTTGTTTTCTTTGCATTTAAAAGAAGCTTTTTCTCAAGTAGTTGTTGCAACAAGGAGAATTCTGCTTGTAATATTTCACAGGCAATTGTAGGTGATGGGTTGCTGACATACAAAACAGTGTCATCTGCAAAGAGGTGGACAGTGGCTTGGGTGAGATTCGAGTCAATATTATTAATGTAAATGGCAAAAAGGATAGGGCCCAGGATAGATCCTTGCGGAACTCCTCTTAGAAGTGGTTTTAGTGGGGATAGATCACCTTCAGCTTTCACCTGCTGTGACCTATCCATAAGGTAACACCTGAACCATTTAAGGGAGGGTGGGTCTAAGCCTATGGAATGCAAGGAAGAGAGTAGCAGCTCATGGTCCACTGTATCGAATGCTTTGCTTAAGTCAAGAAATACAGCACAGACACTGTTTTTTTTGTCTAATTCAGATTGCCAGTCATTTGTAACTTTTGCCAGTGCAGAGATAGTGCTGTGCCTGGCCCTAAACCCAGACTGAGCTAGATTTAAGAGATTAGCATCATCAAGATATTCTCTTAGCTGGATGATCACTAATTTCTCTAGCATCTTGGATAGCACTGGAAGGATGGATATGGGCCTGTAGTTGTTGAGGTCCATGGGGTCCCCTGATTTTAGAAGGCGAAACACTTGGGCTGTTTTCCACATTGTAGGAATAGAACCAGAGGTTAAAGATAGATTAAAAAGATGTGTTAAGGAACTGAAAGTGCATGAATTGCAATCTTTAGAAAGTAGGGGTCAAGAGAGTCTTCCCCTGCGCTTTTTTAATATCCAATTGCCACATTAGATCCTCTACTTGCTTCAACAGAACAGGTCTGAAGGAGAAGAAAGAATCAGCTCTCTGAGGACCAATGTACTGGGAGCTTAGCTGTGCACGCAGCAGATTAGCTGGAGAGGTGTCAAAGGCAAGGCCAGCAGTTGCGAAGAGATTATTGAAAGCATCCAGAACTTCCATTTTGCCAGAGATAGAGCCATATCTTCCTTTTCTTAGGTAAGTTCCTTTCTGAACTCAAGTGTATTACATTTTGAGCATCCTGCTCATCTTTGTAGGCAACTGGGGTAAATAAAGTCAGTATAGAAGATTGGCGGGTGCTCATAGCTGCAGCCATGTCAGTGTCTTCTTGCAACAATTTAAGTACAAATTCCTTAATTGATTTTATTGCATTTTGTAACAAAGTTTCTTGATAAGCTTCTTTCTATATCTGCACTCCAGATGATACAGCCTGTTCAGCCTGGTTAATATCCATCAGTATCTTCTAGGGTAGAACATCAGAATCCATGATGACTGTGGTTAGTCCCTGAACTCCTTCCACTGTTCCAGACATGTCTGTAACTGGTTTCAAGTAAATTCATACTTTCCTTAGTAGACATCATGTCATCTATTGTACTAGATCCAGTATCACCTCTTCCTACCAACTGGCCATCCACCATCAAACTGGGCTGCACCATCCTGCCTACAGGAAGTGACAGCACCCCTGCAGACAGAGTAGGGGAATGTTTTATTGAAAAAATAAACAAAAGATAAAATCTCAAATAACAAGTCTTACAATGAATTCCAGATAATTTCAAAACAGTGGACATGTGAAACATAATTAAGAAAAAAGAAGGTATGTCTTACAGTTCTGTTTCCTAAGAAAGCAGGGGAAGAAAAAGAAAAAAAAATCTAATTATAACATTCCTTTAAATTCAGCACATCAGAGAAAGGCGGAGAGAATCCATAAACAATTTTTCCAATGCTTATTAAACTCTGTAACATTCAAGGCTTTCTGTTCAGCTCTATAAATAGATAGATGATTATTCACAATTTGTGTAACAATCTGTACTGCTGTAAATGTTTTCTGTTGTAAAAGAAAATCACATCTTGCTTGCCATAAATAAAAGTGGCATAATGCAAAACGCAAACGAAGTGTTCCTGGGTGGTAGTACTTCATCTTATGTGGAAATATCCCATAGATCATCATTTCATAAGACAATTTCATAAGAGCTTTTTCTTTCCATTTAGGGAGCAACAAGGTCCATACTGACTGGCTATAGGGAGATTCAGGAAAAAAATGATACATGATTTCAACCACATTTGGACATGTATCTCAAGGAGACATACAATCTTCCACTGGTTTGTGCTTTAAATAACCCCAAACCCCTAATCTTCCATGGCAGGCTAGCCAAGTTATAGCAAATAAACATAGAGAGATCCTTTTATCTATTAATTGGGCAAATACAGTATTTTCATTTACAGGGATACCCTGCAAATCCACAATTCAGGGTGGGTCAGAGAAATATGAACTTATAATGGAAAAGTAAATCTGTTTCCTGGATAATGATAATATTGTAGCAGGGGATAGCTGCCATTGTTTTATTTTTAGAAAGGTAGGAGCTAGATGATTAGGTATGCCTGATTTTTCTAAAGTTCCTAGGGATTTCATAGGGAGGGTGCTGCCTGGCCTGACACACTGCTTGTGATTTCATATGTATTACTGAATACCAGACAGAGGCGGATGTACTTGGAGTAAATAAGGTATTGTAGCCTTCATGAATAAACTATGGAAGATGACACTTGGATGTATCATTCTTACCCTCCATGACCATAATCTTGGTATGTGTGTGATCTTTTATAGGGTTCAAATGGCTACCCCAAAAACCCTGAAGAAAAAATGTTATTTAGTCGGGCTTCTAGTGAGAAAGGATTGGAAATACTGAAGCCAAATGCAAAATAATGGCAGTATTAAAGTTTTTAAAGGATACCTAAGCAACATTTTGACAACAAACTATTCAAAATCTGACCTCAAACGGACAAAAGGAAAGGCTGCTGAATTCGTTAATGCTAAAACTACATTTATATAAGTTACCTAAAAGTGGTTCTAAAGCATTTAAAAATGTAAAATCAGCCTTCCAATTTCAAAAACTGTCTTACCTGCTTCTGAAAATGGCCGCTAAATGTGTTAAGTGATGACATCATCGGAGCCAAAGTCAGAGAGCTATATGGTTCTCAAAAGTGCTAACTAGTTCTTTTTCCCTTTGTATAGAATTGTTTCACCAAATGGTCAAAACAATGTGCATTATTTGATCAATGCATGTTAGGCTATGATTCTGTTCATTTTGTTTACTTTAACATGCTGAAATTGTGTTTTAAGCTAACCGACTTTCTCTCTGGCAAACCACAGTGCAGTACACATCTTAAATAATCTGGTGGTCTAGTGGTTATGGCGGAGCCAGGATGCTACAATGGGGGCCTGGGGTGTGTGCATACTTGCTATGCACTTTTAACAGTTTTATGAAACCTTTGTCTTCTCTGCTATTATGCTTTTTTAGTATGTTTTGACTGAAACTACAAATGTAATCCATATTTTGAATCTAAACATTTGTACAATTCAATAAATCAGACTTCTTCAACAAAGTGAAATGCAGCAGCAGCAAGAGTACTTTACAATGGGGAGTTACAGCACTCCGTCACGCCCATAGATCCACCACTTGATGGTAGCAAAGTTCTTCTGTAGTCCAGTGCCAGAGGTCATACTTTCTTGGAAATCAAACTATACTTGTCTTGTCTTTTCGTCTTTATCCATGGGAAATAATAATAAGAATCAGCATTTATATAGTGCTTTCATACACACTGCAGCTCAAAGTGCTTTACAAGTGATGCTAAACTGGTAGTGAATGACTGAATGTGTAGTGGCAGCCAATTCACACGATACCCACACACAGCCTTGGACAATTGCATGAACTGGTTTTATGGGAAGGGGAATGTTGACCAGGACAATAGGGTCGGGTAGGGATCATGGTGCTGGCAGCCCCACATCATATTTCTCACAGTGATCTGCTCATATTTCTCCCCTTCTGTCTTCCCTTCCCTGAATATAGCAGTGCCTTGCGGGCGACCTTCTCAGTTCCCCTCTGGCATTCATTCTCAGTACTTCTCCCGCCTGAAAACTGGTGAGCTCATCACCTTGTGCATCATGAATGTAGGTAGTACAGTCCCCACGTGTTTTGATATATCAAAATAAACAAATCTTTCTAGTAAGTCAGGCTAATAGCAGCAGGGACAAGGAATTATAGACTTTCCTATCCATAAAGATTAGGCTACCTTTGATTAGGCACTATTAAATGATGGTGTGCACATCATTATGCATGTTATTTAATAGTGCCCAATCATGGGTGGATTAGATCTTATATGGGTAGGAATGGCATTTCCCCTTATGGCTAGCTTCTATCAGACTGTTTGGAAGATCATGTTTATTATTAATATGTAAAAATGACACGGGCGACTGTACTAAATGCATTCATGATGCAGAAGGTAGTGAGCTCACCAGTTTTGTGGGAGCAGAAGAAGAATGAATGCCAGAGAGGGACTGAAGAGGCCATTCCAGCAGGGTACAGCTATATGCAGGTTAGGGAAGACAGAAAGGATGTTTAGTAGATCATTGTGAGATCTGAAATGTAGGGCTGCCAGCACTATGATCACTACCTGACTGAATGAGAGCAGCCAGTGATGACAAATACTCAGTGGCAGGGCTGCACTTAAAGTGTTACTTGAATTCAGTGTAGGGAGATTACCCTCAGGTTGGGGGGTGTTGACATTTGTTAGGACAGTATTGAGTGATCTGTGTATAGATCATTCAAGATTTAGAAATGTGGTAGCCAACCAGCTCGCATTATGGAGTAGGGCACTAAAAGGTCCTGGAGAAGATTTGCAGGGAACTGTCCTGTGGGGTTCTGCAGATCACAGGTAAAGGTAGGACTGACACTGGAAGTCTGGTGGATTCGCTGAAGGCATTAGTGTCCTCTCCTGCTAATAATATTGTGATCCATAGTAAGTACCGCCCTTATGAGGTTTTTCTGGTGAGTCCTGAAGCTTATTGCTTGGCCCTTCACAAAGACCCAATTGTTGGTTAATGAGGCGGGACAAAACACAACAGGGGAACTGTACATACTGCCTTCACTGTGCAGAAGGGTGGTGAGCCACTCAATGTTTAGTGTGGGAGCAGAAGTCAAACATTGAAAAAGTGGATTTAAGTGTGATTTGGGAGGTATTTTTTAACAGTGCCAGCTGATGATCCGTATCGGTGCAGGTATGCACAACTCTCTGAGGTATACGATTACAGTCTGAGGTGTGATAATTCTCTTCATGAGACTGCAGGCTCATATGCAGCCCCAGGCAGTACTAAGGACACGGTATGGATGGTGGGTGTCTCACAGAAGCCAGGCTAGGTGCAGGGATTTACTTGGAAAAGAATACAAGAGAACCTTTTTGTGGATTAACAAGAATGCATGAGCTTTGGAATTGGACCAGACTGGTACTTTGCTGTGTGACCCTGAGCAAGTCACTTAACTTCCTTGTGCTGCCAGGTCACATCTGTAAACAAGGTTTCAGCATAGTTTGTCTCTCCTGGTTAACAAAACAAAATCAGGGCATCACATAACCACTAGATCATCAGGTATTTGCAGTGTTGTACTGTTCTGACATTTGCCAAAGAGAAAGTCAGCTAGACTGCAAAACATTTTCAGCAAGTTAAAGTAAATAAATATGAACAAAATCATCATAGCCTAACATTTGTACTGATCAAAATAATCCACGTTAACACATGGTGTTGATCATTCTGGTAAAACAATTCAAAACAGAGGAAAAGAAGAACTAGTTAGCCTATAGGAATATATATTGGTCTCTGGCTCTGATGATGTTATCATGACTCATCACTTAACACAGTTGACAGACATCTTAAGGAGAAGGCAAAGCTGTTTTTTGAAAGTGAAAGGCTGATGTTTACATTTTTCAAAAGCTATGAAACTGCATTTATGTTACTTACATAAAAGCAGTTTTAGCATAAATGTAAACAGTAGCCTTTACTTTACTTTGCTATGAAGCCAGATTTTGGAGTTTGCAGTTTAAAAAAAAAACTGCTTGTTTAGGTATCCTTTAATAGGAATACTCTTTTGCGTTTGGCTGTAGTATGACCTTTCCAAAGAGAGACGGAGTGCATAGCTTTATTCAAAACAATATTCCAGTTATAGGAAGCATCATCTGTGCTGCCAAAAAACAACCGTAAAATATTTATTGGTGCAGGTACTAGTGGAATTCCTGAAATACATGTTCAAGAGTAGATATTTACAGGAGGTACCTGGACTGCCGTACTTTTAGGAAAAATTAATTTGGATCCAGAGATGGCTTCAAAGGCTGAAAACACTGAAGGTAAAACTTATTCCTGCATGGAATGAGTAGTGCATATATGAAGATCATTGCATAGGCACTAACAGATGGAAAAGGATTTCCAGTGGGTAGTATATTCCTAGGTAATAATGGATGCTGTAGAAATTTCCATAATAGAGGGTCTATTTAAAATGTAAATAAAGCGGACTAAGTGGGCAGTCTTGGCGTATACCTCTTCTGTCCAAAAGGCAGGGCACAGGGGGCCGCTGACATATGGTTGTATTCAGGCTGAATTGAATGATAATCTTATCCAATGAATAAACTTCTGAGGAATATGATATTGAGCTAAGACTTGAAATATATAGTTATGATTTGCCCGATCAAAAGCTTTTTCTTGGTCCAATGAAATTAGCATGGTCGGTGTGGAAGGGGTGCTGCATGCTTTTATGTCTCTAAGCAAAGAAATATTATTAATAATGGATCTACTGGGAATTGCAGAAGACTGTACCTCTGAGGTTACTTTTTCTGCAACAGGGAGTAATCTGTTTAGTAAAATGGAAGTGATGATTTTGTATTCAGTATTAAAGGAGAAGACTACTGTATATTTCTGATTTGGATATGTCTGATGTATTTATTATACATTACATCAGTTACTGTACATATGTCAATAAGAGAGCAGTCATTTCTGCTGTTGCAACACATATCTAGAGTCTGAGGCTCTGACACAAGGTAGTAAAATGTCAAGCAAGCCTCCATTTACATGCAAATGGATCACTTGTAATACAGCTCCTCCCTTTCCCTGATGTCACTGCAGCAATAGTGCAGAAGTACACACAAGGGTATCAATGCTGTCTATCCTGATTTTAGTTTAAGTTTGCAATGGCTTAAGACAGTTCTGTCATGCAACTCACACAGGGAGTAGTACTTGTAGCCTTAATACTTCATGTGTAGAGCAAATAATACATCTAATAGTATTTCATTTGCAGGAAACAGAGTCTATCTTTGTACTGCTCATTTCTTTCTGTGAGACAGTTGCAACATGTTGTGGAAAGCAGTAGAAAGAATCAATCAGACAATCAAGTAGTCAATCTAGCAGTCAATCAGTATTGAACCAGGTGAACACCCTTGAGAAGATTCATTTACAAGGTAGGCCTGAGCAGTTTCCCAAAGGATCACACAAGGCTGAATTCCTCCTTTGCACAAATTATATACCCCCTTTCTGTAGCCTGAAAGTGGAGAGCTAGATCACTTACTTTATAAAGTGTATTGTTTTACATTTCAAATGCTCCTTACATCTGGGGTTCTGACTGGAAATACCAAGACACAGAATGCATATGACATGGGAGGAATGAGCTAAGTAAATACAGAGCACTACAAACACTGAGACTGATTAGTTCTTTACCTACAACAGCTGAAGTGTAGCATCTGATTTGTGAGGACATCCTACTTCAAATGCTGGTATTACAAGGGAAGGGGGCGGCTGCCACAGTTTGTTTTTAGTACCTTCAAAGTGAAGTGCTGTAGCTCTCACATCACTGCTAATGATTTATAATGGGAATGGGGGCACTTTTAAAGTCATGGACCTGAAGGGCCATCACAGTTCCCAAGGAGGTTAGGGGAACTTGTTAAGGGTTAGAGAGTAAGGGACTTTAGTAGGATTTTAACCAGAGTTTCCCAGTTCTTGTGCCCATGCTTTAACAACTAGATTGCACTTCTTCCATATGCTGCAGCTGATGTCCTGGTAACCTATTCCTTGTTATAGCTGAACTCTTTATTGCCTTATATCAGCCATCCAATCACTGACTGCCTAGTTACAAAGAGGCATTTTGCAAGATTGTGTCACTGCTGGTGTCAATCAAAACAGAGAATGCTAACACACACAGAACATAACATACCAGCTGTATAATACCACTTAAGACTCTTGTTGTACCCAGAGTCATTTATTGAGTAAACTGTTTTTGCTAACAGAAACATTAACACAACACATACAGGCACTTCCTTGCATACTGTATATACATGTCAAATCAGTGCTGCATCACACTCATATGGTCCTAGTTCCTATTAGACCTGCAATTCAGGATGTGCACAACACTTAAAGGGTTCCCCATTACTCAAGTGGGGACCAAACATTGTGAGGTTCTGTTTACTGGTGGAACTTCATTTACTACAGCACCATTATCTGTTGCTCTGATGACATCATCCTCCAGCAGCAATGATGGTAAAATGGAGGACAAACACATTCATAACTTCTGGGGCTGTATATTTTATTTATAATCTAGATTTGGACAGCAATAGGTCTGCTGGCAACTGGAGGCACACAATAGTTACACATAAGGAGTTGGGAAAATATGGGTGTGAAACTAGGAAGACTTCCCTTTAAGTAAACTGATAGGCCTCCACTTTTAATATCTGCCTGATTGCCTTTTTATATAATAAGATCATTATGGCATTCAAAAATTATTTGGCATAGAGTGGGTAGATCGAATAGTGTTATATACTATTGTCAGAACTTGGGAAAAATAAACCCCATAGTGCTGGCATAATCGCTGTCAAACAGTCCTTTCCTGGTGAGGTGTGTTTTTCTGTCTTTTTATTGCTTGCAGAGTTTCCTGTATGGATACAGGCTGAGTCAGTGAGCTAAGCAAGTGTATAGGGACTGAGGAATTAGGACGTCTGAAACAAAATCTGTCATAGAGGTAGCCAGGGAGGCTAAACAAAATATGTTTTTTTTTAAATAAGAACTAGCTATCTTTTTTATTTCTGGTACAGTATCATAAATAACAGTTGAATCTGGGTCTTCTAAGTGTTCAATATGTGTAGCTGACACCCTGGCTGTGTAGCTCTTAAAGATATCAAAAGAGAGTTTGGAAAAACAGGTTACTCACCTGTAACAAAAGTTCTAGGAGTGGTATATGTTGTTCATCCACACTCTTTGGCATGTACCCTTCCACTTTAAATCTTGCCAGAAGTCTTCAAGCTGGCTCCTCCCACCCACCCGGGTGGTATAACCTTTGGTTCCACCCCATGATGCCAGATCTTAGCCCGCTGGAAGCCAGGTGTTGTGCATCCACAGCTGGGGAGGTCGGGTGGGTCCATGTGGATGAACAACATATACCACTCCAAGAACTACTGTTACAGATGAGTAACCTGTTTTTCTAGGATTGTGGATATGTTGTTCAACCACACTCTTTGGCAGTTCTCCAGGAGGAGGGAGGCAATATGCACACCCCGTACTTAGGAAATGGACTGGAGAACTGAGGCCCCAAAACTAGCATTCCATCGTGACTTAAGGTCGATGTGGTTATGGGTAATAAATGTGTTTGCTGACTTCCAGGTAGCAGCCTGAAAGATTTTCTGAATAGGGATGTCCATGAAAGCAGCCACCGATGCAGCGGTATGGCAGATGGAATGAGCTCTTATCCCTCTGATAGGCTCCTTGTCTGCCAACTCATAACACGGACCTATGCATGATGTAATCCATCTCGCAATAGTCTGCTTTGCTGCAGGTCTGCCAGAAGTGGCTTCAGTGTAGGTGACAAACATCTGGTGAACATCTCCCTGAATTTCCACCATCCTCTCCTTGTAATAGGAGAGAGCACGTCTCAGGTCCAAAGTATGGAGCCTGTACTTAGTCTCCGAGATGTAGTTGGGATAGTAAACCGGCAGAGTTAACACCTGATTAAGGTGAAACTCTGACATCACCTTCGGAAGGAATTTCGGGTGGGGGTGTAGGACAACCATGTCCCTGTGGAAGACCAGATAAGGGGAGTCCACTGAAAGCACCTGGAACTCCCCTGTCCTTCTGGCAGATGTGATAACCACCAGGAAGGGCATCTTCCATGACAAGTGTGACAAGGCACACTTGTGCATTGGTTCAAATGGCTTGCCCATGAGCGTTGCCAGTACCAGCAGAAGATCTCACAGAGGTGGAGGTTCACACACCGGTGAAGATATGTGATCCAGGCCTTTGAAAAAGTGCCTGACCACTGTCTCCTGTGCCAACATCGGCTGACTGGCCCATGCCCAATAAGCAGAGATGGCTGCCAGGTACACCCTAAAGGTTGATGAACATGGACCCCTTTGGAGAGAGACCAAAGGTAGTCAAGAATGTTAGTCACTGGACAGGACAAAGGGTCCAGGACCTTGTCCTGACACCAAATGGAAAACCTTTTCCATTTGAAGACATAACATTTCCTGGTCGATTCCTTTCTGGATGACTCCACCACAGTGTAGACATCCTCGGAAAGACCAAAGCCTGGAACTCTAGCCGCTCAGGTACCAGGCTGTGAGGTGCAGGGATTGAAGGTCTGGATGGAATACCTTCCCTGAGAGAGAGATCTCAGGTCCAGGCATGCTGGAAACCACTCCGGGGCCTGCAGCTGAGGCTCAAGATATCTGGATACCAGAACTGGCGGGCCAGTCTGGGGCTACCAGAATCACCTTTGCCTTGTCCCTCCTCACCTTGAAGAGCACCTTGTGAATTAAGGGAAATGGAGAGAATGTGTAGAGGAGGTCTGGGGTCCACAGCCTTGAGAAGGCATCCCCCTGCAGTGAGCCCTGCTGAGGGAAGCAGGCATGGAACAACCTCAGCTTGGTGTTGTCCCTGGAGGCAAACAGGTCCACCATTGGTTTTCCCCAGTGGGAGAACAGTCTGTAAGCTACCTCTGGATGGGGAGACCACTCATTGGATGTCTTGTCCAAGCAGCTGAGGGCATCCGCCAGATAGTTTGAGGCTCCTACCACATGGATGGCTAGGAGATCTGCCTCCAAATGGCTCATGAGGGTCCAGATGCCAAGCACATCCCTGTACAGCAGATGGGAGTGCGTGCTGCCCTGTTTGTTGAGGTAGTACATGGTCATGGTATTGTCCATCTGGACTTTAACCACTTGACCCCAGAGCTGAGGAGCGAAAGCTGACAGTGCCAATCTGACTGCTCTGAGCTCCAACAGGTTAATGTGGCATTGGGACTCCTTGGGGGTCCAGAGCCCATGGACCCTTTTGTCTCCCATGTGGGCTCCCCAGCCCATGAAAGAGGCATCAGTCATAAGGACGGCCTTCGGCTCAGGGCGAACAAACACGATCCCTACCTGCAACCGGTCTGGGGCGGTTCACCAGCGGAGAGCGTCCCACATCTTCTGGGTTACAGTTATCAGCTGGTCAAAATGACTGTGGTGATGGGTCCCACTGGGCGGCCAACTCCCACTGGAGGGGGTGCAAGGGCAACCAGGCCCAATGGACCACTGAGGTGCACACTGCCATATAACCCAGAAGGTGCAGAAAGTCCCAGGCAGGGTGCAATTGCCCAGCCAGAAATGATTGGGTAAAGGAGGAGAGAACCTTTGCCCTGTTCATTGGGAACCGAGCTCTGGTTTGATAAGTTGAGCTCTGCCCCGATGAAGCCCATCACTTGAGAAGGCACGAGTTCCGACTTGGCCTCGTTGATCAAAAGGCAGAGTTGGGAGCAGGTCTGGAGGGCCAGGTCCCTGGACCTCTCCACCACCTGTTGGGTGGAACCTGCTAGGAGCCAGTTGTTGAGGTAAGGATAAATTCTGCCCCCCCAATGCCTGAGATGGGCCACCATCACTGCAAAGCATTTGTTGAAGACCCATGGGGCCGATGACTGGCTGAACGGCATGGCTTGGAACTCATACAAGGTCCCTTTGACCCTGAAGCAGAGGACCCACTGATGGGACAGATGGATTGGGATGTGAAAGAACGCATCCTGTAGATCCAGTAAACAGAAACACATTTTTCACTCCAAGGATGGTATGATCTAGGACAGAGTGACCATCTGAAAGGTGCATGACCTGAGATATTGATTCTGGTCATTCAGACCTAGAATGGGGTGCCAGCCTCCCTGTCCTCTTGGGCACCTGGAAGTACCTGGAGACAAAACTTGGGTCTGCTGGAGGATCTGCCACTGGAGCTACAGAGGAGCTGAGTGATGTCGTCTCAGAGAGCCGACTGAGTCTGAGCCGATACTCTTTCCTCCCGAGGTGCAAGGGCGTGGCTTGAAGGGTACTGCTTGAATTCCAGAGGCAGTCCCTGACTGACCACATTGAGAACCCATCTGTCCGAAGTGACAGTGGACCAGGCGGAAAGGAAGTGGTGGAGCCGGCCCCCCATGGGAGGACCCAGAGCTGGCATGACAGGAGAGGGGTTGGCAGCCCCACCCTTGTCATTGAGCAGGCTTGGAGGAGGAGGAGGATCCAGGACCGGAACCTCGGCCTCCTTTACAGGCTTGGGAGGGCCCAGACTTTGGCTGAGGGCATGAAGCTTGAGCCTCCTGCTCTTGCTGATGCTACTGTCCTCCTTCAAAGGAGGACTGCTGAGCTGCAGGGGAAGAATGCTGAAAAGGCTTCTTCTTTTTCTTCTGCTGGTTCTTGCGCGAAGAACCCTTGGCAGAAGTAGTGTCCAAGGTGGCACTGGACTGCTCAATGCACTTAAGGTGACCAGCCACTCCTGGGCTGAACAGGTCGGTCCCTAGGAAAAGCATGTCAGCTAGTTTGTGCCGAGTATCCGCCGGGAAAGAGGAGAGCCTCAGCCAAGCCCTGCAACAAGAGGAAACTGCGACTGTCATTGAACAGGCACATGAATCCCCAATGTCCAGGGCTGTCTGAAGCTGCTGTTTGGCAACAACCCGGTGCTGATCCCGGACCTGCTTGACTGTGGTCTGCATGTAGGCAGGGAGATGTGGGAGGACGTCATCCAAAGACCCTAGGAAGGCATGGGAGAAGTGTGCCATGATGATGGCCAAACTTGCCTGATGAAGGCCCAAGGAAGAAGCTGCATAGTCCTTTTCCTGGCTGAATGGTCCAAAAGCTTCGACTCTTTCTCAGGAGGTTGGTCAGTATTGGCAGAACTGCAAGTATGCATGAACACCGAGGCACTCACCAGGCTCTCAGTCGAAGGGTGCTCTGAGTACCCCGCAAGGGACCCCATGGGCACTGCATACTTGCAGGCCATGTGGGCAGATGGTGCTGGACAAATGGCAGGACAATGCCACAGTTCTAAGTCTGGCCCAACAATGGCCTCGGCTACAGGAAAGGCCTCCATCAGGCTATCCCCTCTCTTGAGGATGTCCATGAGAGGGTACTCTGCCTTTTTCTGGATTGGCTCCAGGGGCATCCCTGGGGACTCAGAGATGTGGTGAAGAATGCCCTGAAAAGACAAAGGACCTACTTCTGTCTCTAACCCACTGGCCAATTCGTCATCCCTGGGAAGAGAATGCAGGCCAGTCACATCAAAACAACAGAAAAAAAGTATCAATGGGGAGGACAGGAAGCACTGTGGGTCAATTTGGAGACAGGCAATGGCACCACAATCGGCACATGGGTTGTATACAGACCCCCATCTCAGGGGGAGGAAATGGACAAGGAAATGATAGAATGACAGAAAAAGGGGAGCTATTGTTGATGGGGGCTCTGAATATGCCAGATGTTAACTGGAGTGCATTTGCAGCAGCCACTTCCAAGAGTGGGGTCATTCTAGATGCCCTACAGGGGGCATGCCTTAGACAACTAGTATTGGAACCCACTCAAGAGGGAGCAATCTTAGACCTGGTAGTCTCAAATGGAGATGGAGAGAGGATCACAGATTTAAAAGTGGGTAGCCATCTGGGAATTAGCAACCTCCGAATAGTATGGTTCACGATAAACACAGCAGTAGAGTTAAGCCATACAAAGGCAAAGGTACTGGACTTTAAGAGGGTTGACTTTGCCAAAATGGGTGAGTACCTAAGGAATGCACTAGCAAATGGGCAGGAAGGAGGGGTGGAAGAATAATGGGGAATAATCAAAACTGCATCACAGAGGCAACAAGCCTTTGTGTGAAGCAAATAAAACAAAATGATGTAAGAAACCACTATGGTTTTCAAAGGAGATGACAGGGAAGGTTAGGGAGAAAAAGAAAGCATTCAGGAAGTACAAGGGATCACAGAAGCAGCAGGACAAAGAACTGTATCAGTTAAAGCAAAAGGAAACAGGGAAGGCAGTCAGAATAGCAATGGCCTGAACCCAGGAAAAGATAGCCAACTCAGTTAAGAAGGGGGATAAAACCTTTTATAGGTACATCAGAGAGTGAAGGAAGACCAAGGGAGGGATAGTGAGGCTTAAGAAAGGGAAGGGGGTGGTCAGAGGGTGACTGTCAAAAGGCAAGAGGTACTAAACAAATATTTTTGCTCAGTATTCACAAATGAAGAGGGGAAGGCGCCTAAACCAAACAATAGGAAACACTCTGGATATGGGGGTCAATACCAGCCCATTCACAGAAGAAAGAGTTCTGAAAGAACTCTTAAAACTGAAGGTGGACAAAGCAGTGGGGCCTGATGGGATTCATCCCAGAATTCTAAAAGAACCAAGGGTAGAACTAGTGACACCACTGACTGCCCTCTTTAACAAATCATGGGAGGATGGGGTGGTACCTGAAGACTGGAGAAGGGCAGATGTCATGCCACTTCACAAAAGCAGGAAACTACAGACCTGTTAGTTTAACCTCAGTGATAGGGAAAATGTTGGAATCACTTCTGAAGGAAATAATTGTTGAGTACCTAGAGGCCAGAGGGGCACAGGACCCAAGGCAGCATAGATTTACAGGAGGAAGGTCATGTCAGATGAATCTAATAGATTTCTTTCACTGGGTGACCAAAGTAATAGATCAGGGAGGGGTTGTGGACATGGCCTACCTAGACTTTAGCAAGGCATTTGACATAGCCCCACAGAAAAGATTAATATACAAGTTAGCCAGCCTGGGAGTGGGTCCCAAGATGGTAGCCTGGGTAAAGAATTGGCTGGAGAACAGGACACAGAGGGTAATAGTAAATGGAGTCCACTCTGAAGAAAGGGGGGTTACTAGTGGGGTACCACAGGGTTCAGTACTAGGACTGGTCCTATTCAATGTCTTTATAAGTGACATTGCAGAGGGACTGGAAGGAAAAGTATGCCTCTTTGCAGATGACACAAAGATCTACAGCAGAGTTGATACACAAGGTGCGGTGGAAAGGATGAGAAGGGACTTGGCAAGGTTAGAAGAATGGTCAAATGTATGGCAGCTTAGATTCAATGCTAAGGAATGCAAAGTAATGCACCTGGGAAACAAAAACCCAGGGAAAGAGTACACAATGGGGGGTGAGATACTAACAATAACAAACATGGAAAGGGACCTGGGAGTAGTCATATCAGATGACCTAAAGGTGGGCAAGCAATATGAGAAGGCAGTAAGGAGGGCTGGGGGATACTAGGATGCATAGGGAGAGACATCACCAGTAGAAAACAGGAAGTCGTTATCTGTCTGTACAGACAGCTGGTGAGACCCCATCTGGTGTACTGTGCGCAGTTCTGGAGACCCAATCTCTGCAAAGACATAGACAGGATGGAGGCAGTCCAGAGGAGAGTAACTAAAATGGTGCAGGGTCTGCACCAGAAGACATATGAAGAGAGACTTAAGGAGCTTAATACGTACTGTATAACCTCAAGGAAAGAAGGGAGAGGGAGGACATGATAGAAACTTTCAAGTACTTCAAGGGAATCAAAGTCCAAGAGGGTAGCATCTTTCAGAAAAAGAGGTGTGCAAGAGCAAGGGGGCACAATTTGAAGATAGAGAGGGGACAGGTCAGAGGTAATGTGAGGAAGTATATTTTCATGGAGAGGGTTGTAGTTGCATGGAACAGCATTCCTGAGGAGGTTGTGGAGTCAAAAACAGTGGTGGAATTCAAGAATGCATGGGACAGTCATAAGGCAATTCTAGGGGGCGAGGGTGGGTGTAGGAGGAATTGGGCTGTTGGTTAACTAGGATCTGCAGCTTATCCATTAGATAGAGAAATGGGCAGACTGGGTGGGCCAAGTGGTCCTTATCTGCTGTCAGATTCTATGTTTCTACATCTGAATCCGAGGAATCTGGATACAACGGTCAACCGCCAAAGTCACCCTCGACCTGCCGAGGGTGGTCCAGGGTGACAGTGACCAAAAGACGCCAGGGAAGCCCAGTGTCTGATCTGTGTTCCTTGGAAGGAGCCCCTCCCACAGGCTGCTTGGGTGGTGGCTCCACCAGGATCGGTGGAGAGACCAGTTTAGCCTGAACCAGAGGTTTCGCCTGCTCCATGGGTAGGGGAACCGACTTGATTGGCTCCGAAAGAGTCAGCTTTGGCCTAGGAGGCGAAAGCCAAGTAATGGCCAGGGTAGAAGCTGGAGTTGGCTTGTGCCCAGTCAAAATCAGCTGTTGCCACATGAGGTCCTCGTAGCGCCAAAAGAGTTTCTGCTGGAGGCTCTCCTCGTACGATGAGAATGAGAACGACCGATGGCGTTGCTTCTTTTTAGAGCGTTTATGGCTCTTCCTCTGCCTTTCAGTTGAGGAGGTCTGAGACCTCTATCAAGGTCGGACAGGCAGACTTGGTCACTTAAGCGACACCGGCAGGACCAGAAATTTCCTGGAGTCAGGGACCACTTCCTCGATGGGAGTTCTAGCAGGCTGGGTCACCTCATCAGAAAAAGTCAGAACTGGAGTTCGATAAAGGATCGATCAGATTGATGATGATTTCTACATCGTTGATTGACTGTTCGGTTGACTGACCAGATGGCAAAGCAGAGAAGCCAGCAGCTGAAGAAGCAATCTCGACTGAAGTCGTGACCGCATGTTCCTGGGACCGAGATCTCTCCTGCTCCCAAGAGCATCTGCGTCAGGATGAAGATGATCCCGAATCCTTCTCCCGCTTACGGGATCTAGAGGAGTGTGTGCCTGCAGGGCCCTCTACCTTGGTCAGAAGAGACTGGCACAACTCTCGGAAGGAACCCAAGAAGGTGGAGCCCAGGTTGAGTGGAACAAAGAAACTCCAAGTAGTTTCTGCAGCCCAAGCTTCTTCCTCTTCGAATGCTTGCATGCGTTCCAACTGCTTGGGGGATCCTGCAGCTGCAGAAACCGCCCACCGAGCCTCCTTAGATTTCACCGGTGGGTTCACTTTCTCTGGCCTCCCCAACTTCAGGCGTGCGAGACGGTCATTGAGGACATCAGGAAGAAAAGCGAGACACAAATCGCATTTCGAGATGTCACGGTCGACACCGAGACAGTAAACGCACGTGGTGTGGAGATCGGTGCATGACATCTTTTGGCTGCAAGGGCACCGATGAAATTCGGGGGAAGACTTGTCTTCCATAATCGAAGGTAGAGAGTCGCAATCGCTAATGTGAACTAGATGGATTTTCAGAATAACCAAAGGTTTTTGAGCCAGGGCCTACAAAATGCGTGAGCATGAGGGACGCAATCTGAATCTTCCAGCAGAAAGGAAAATCTGGCATCATGGGGTGAAGCCAAGGGTTATAACACCCAGGTGGGTGGGAGGAGCCAGCTTGAAGACTTTCAGCAAGATTTAAAGTGGAAGGGGACATGCCACAGAGTGTGGATGAACAACATATCCACAATCCTAGAACCAGTGTTCCATATTGAGCTTCCATATTTAAAGAAAGGGCTCTATCATACTGATATTTTTTCATTTCCTCCTTAATTTTACCTATCTGTTAGGAGCAGTCTACCTGTGACTCATAAGAAATGGAGATAGTTTGTAGAAGCTTATTTCTAAGAGATAAGTATTTTAGGTAAACAACTAATGCTTTTTTCCTTCCTTTGTGAAGGAAAGCATTTTTAATGTCTTTCTTAGTATCTTTCCACCATTGCAAAGGTGAAAGATATGCATCCAGTACAGACAGTCAAGCTCTTAACAATTCCTGACAATGGTTTGCAATAACTGGGTCAGAAAGCAATGAGCAATTTAATTTCCATCTGGAAAAGTGTCTGGGAATGATTTACCAGAAGGGGAACAGAATAAAATTCCCATGTGATCTGAAGTTTCACATGGGACAACTGAGGCCTGTATTACCTTAATATTTTGAGATACAAAAATGTAATCTATCCAGGTAGCATGGGGACCCCTGTGATAAGTCTTTGCCCCCACATTATGAAATGAAACATATCTATCAGTGTAGCAGTTTTTACTACCTTATTTAAAGCAATGGAATCTGCAAAACCTTTTTGTGTGGAGCCTCCCCGGTCTGGAAGTGCGAGTCCAGAAATAAAATTCCCTCCTCGGGGTGAGGTGCTAATGAGCAGCTAAGAAGTAAGATGCATTCTCCTTGAGCTTCGCACCCCGGAGACCTAAATAGACTATTTTTTCAATAAAATTAAGGTAAATAGAATTGGATATTGCCATGTAAGTGTCCTGCATTGCATAATGATGGATGATTACCTCTCTAAAGCAGCTAGAAGCCCACTAGAAATGCTGGAAAGAACTCAAAGAAACAACCGGCTGGGTCCACAACAGAAGGTACAGGCCCAATATCTTCCTTGGTGGCAGAACTTACTGTGTTGGGGCAAGAAGTGACAACGCAGGTCCTGGCGGCATTGAATCCCCACTTTGAAAAGCTGGAGAACCAGACAGAAGCAAAGCTGCAAGAAATAGCGGAGAGAACCACAGCACATGGGGAAAGATTAACGGAGGTGGAGGATTGTACAGCTAGAGTGGAGGACCTGGTGCAGCCCTTGCCGGAGAAAATCGTCGCCTTGGAAAAGAAGCTGGAGGATTTGAGAGAGGCCCTAGACTACCAAGAGAACTATTTCAGGCACACCAACTTGCGCTTACGAGGGCTCCCTGAGGGGTAGGAAGGGCTGGACATAATGAAATTCTATGCCAAACAACTACCGAAATTACTGAAACTGCAACCTAAGGGGGGAAGACATAAAATTGAAAGGGTGCACAGAGCTGTACTGCCAAAGTCAGGTCCAGACCAACCCCCTAGAAGTATTGTAATCCCGTACCATAACTTCCAAGACAGGGAAACAGTGATTAAAACCTTTAAAGTAAACCAGCCTGTTGAAATAGATGGGGTGAGAATTCATGTCACACAAGACTACTCGAATAGGCTTCTTAAGAAAAGACGAGGATTTGCTGCTGCGATGGCTCAGCTGAGAGAGATGCAAGTGGAGCACTATATGATTTATCCAGCGACCCTTAAGATAAAGCATGAAGGTGCAGTATATTCGTTCTGGGAGGTGGAGAAGGTGAACACTTTTATAAAGGAGCTTAAGAAGAAAGTAGGCTGAAGATAGTGGCAACATGACTGGAGGAGTGAGAGAGACCTGAGATGCTGACATTCTCTTTGGTTGGGGGCACAACCCCTTGTTCAAGTTGTGTTATTAATGTTTAGTGTTAAAGTTTATGAACTTAGGGGACATGTGGCTAACCCAGCCTGTGTTGGGGGCTGAATGAGAATGTTCTTGGGAGACTCCAAGCTGGAGCTTTGGCGGTATAGAGGAGAATGGCGGAAGAAGCAGGGGAAGGCATCAGAAGAGCCCCGTATGGAAGGTAGGCCGGGAGGAGGGTCTGGTGGATCGGGCCTAGCGTGTATGGTTATTTTGAATCACGCGGCCTACTCCACCGGCCTCCGACCCGACCAGCTGCTGAAAGGAAGCTCCATGAATGATTGGGACTGTGGAGGTCAATAATTGATGGAAGGGAGGATTGATATGGCCAAGGGCAAGAATCAGAGGGGGGTATAATGGACTGATGGGGGCTGCAATTTAACAGTTGAAAAGATATGAGTATACCTTCAGAGGGTTTCTATTCTACATCTCACGCATGGCACGTTATTATGTTATGAATCAGATGGGCCAGAAGTGGCCATAGTTGATGTGGTCTCTGGGGGAGGTGAGGGGAGGTAGCTGCTCAATAAGCAAGGTTTGGGAGGTGCTGTCATGATGGCAGAGGAAAATACTGGTGAGCAAAGGTTGAAGAGGTGGAAGGGGGGTACAGGTGGGAAATGGTAAGGTATATGGAGCTTAGTAGTAGGAATAACATGGGAAGGGGGGAAGGGGGATATAGTAGTGGGGGGGCAAAGTTAAGAATAATCGAGATTCACGTACAGGTGATAAGAGTAAAAAGCTGTGTAAGGAAAGTAACGCTTCTGATATGGCTGCTGTGACGGCTAAGCCTGGACTTGTGCGATCTATGATGGGGCTTAAAAGGATGCTAAGAGGAAGGGCGAGTTCAGGAAGTGCTTGGAGAGGAATAGGAAAAGGGATAATGAAGGGAGACAATGGTGGGAAGTGATATGGTGGTACAATCTTGGAATGTCTGTGGTCTCTCCTCCCCGGTCAAACGGAGTGCCATTCTAACAGTGTTAAGGAGGGCACAAGTGCAGGTGGCTCTCCTGCAGGAAACACATTTGACACTGGTGGAGCACGGAAAACTCAAAAGGGGTTGGGTAGGTGTGTGCTATGCAGCCTCTTTCAGCCCTCGTAAACAGGGAGTGGCAGTTCTGGTGCATAAAAATCTGCCATTACAGATTACAAAAGTCCTTACAGATTCGAGGGAAGGCACATATGTCTTTGTTACGGGGGTTCTCCATGGCATGAAAGTCGCGTTTGGGAGCATATATGCACCAACTAACTTAGATCCGGGGTTTTACAATAACATATTGTCTACATTGGTGAGAGAACAATTTGAGAACCTGATTATGGGAGGGGACTTCAATTGCACACCTGACGCTACCCTTGATCACTCGGAGGGGAAGGGACGAAGGGATCCATGTATTAAGAAATGGAGGAAGGGATTGGCAGAATTGAATTTGGTGGATGCCTGGAGGACAGCATACCCTCAGGATAGAGAATATACTTTTTATTCTAATCCACACAAAACATGGTCGAGGATCGATCACGTCTATGTAACGCTGGGTTGGTACGAGAAGCTCAGGAAGGTGGCACATGGGCCCATACAAATTTCAGATCATGCAGGAGTGGTGGCATCCTTTCAGTCTCCGAGTGAAAGGGGAGAAATGCAGACATGGAGATTCCCTACTTATATACTAGGCTCACAAGAGTTCCAGGACTATGTGAAGGAGCAATTTAAATTCTATATGGATGTGAATGCACCAACTGCCACTTCCAAACAAATGCTATGGGATGCTGGTAAAGCTTACATGAGGGGAGCAATTATAGGCTATATGGGAAAGTACAAAAAAACTAGATTGGAAAGACAGAAGGCCCTTCAGCAGAAGCTGAGGATATTGGAGGGGAGGGTAGCAAGGGGGGAAGGGGGTGAGCAAGCGAGGCAAGAGTTGGTAACAACCGGACAGACACTTAATACCCTGCTGATGGATGAGGCTAGGAAAAACCTTTTTTGTTTGAAGCACAGAATATATGAGTGGGGAAACAAGCCAGGACCTTTGCTGGTAAACCTTGTGAAGTGTAGGAAGAATGCAGTGCACATCTTAGGCATCAAAATTAAAAAAAGGGAAGATTGTCCTAAGTATGCAGAGATAAGGGAGACATTTAAGAAATACTCTGAAGAATTATACAGAACAAGTGGAGAGGGAAGTGAAAGAGAAATGTGAGAATTTTTGGTTAAGTACAAATTGCCCCAAGTAACAAAACACCAATAAGAGATGTTAGACAAGGAAATTACCAAAGACGAAATTATTCAAGCCATCAATACAATGAAGCTGGGAAAGCTTGTGGTCCAGATGGCCTGCCTGCAGAGTATTACAGATTGCTGAGGGAGGAGGTAAAAGAGGTTATGTGGGAGGTGTTCAGAGAAGGAAGAGAGAGAGTGGAGAACTACCCAATACATGTGGCAGTGCTTTAGTATGTGTGATTCCCAAACCAAACAAAGACCTAATGGAATGCTCATCATATAGACCTATATCCCTTTTAAATTGTGATGCCAAGGTGTTTGCTGAAATTTTGGCTGGCAGATTGGAGGGCATCCTCCCAGAGTTGATCCACCCGGATCAAACCAGATTTATAAAAGGCAGGCATTCTTATCATAATATTAGGAAGGTCCTTAATGTTCCGGAGCAAGTCAAGAAACCAGGGGGCCGGGCAGCTGTACTGTCAATGGACACCAAAAAAGCATTCGACAGGATTGAATGGCCATATCTTTTTACAATTCTAGAATGCTCTGGGCTAGGGGAAAGTTTTATTAAAATGGTAAGAGCATTGTACCGGACACCCAAGGCTGCAGTGCTGGTCAATGGGAACTTAACAGGACAATTTACGCTGCATAGAGGGACAAGGCAAGGATGCCCTCTCTCCCCTCTGTTATTTGCAATGGCATTAGAGCCACTAGCTAATGCCATTAGGGAAGACCTAAGAATACAATGGATAAAAGGGAAAAGTGGGAGACAGCATAAAATTACACTGCATGCTGATGACATGTTGTTATATGTGATGAGCCTTCCACAGTCTATGCTTGCCTTGCTGGAAATCATAGCACAATTTGCTGTATTCTCTGGATACAAACTGAATCTGGAAAAATCTGAAATTATGTTCCTGGGTGAAGGGGGGGAAAGGGGAGGTACATGGGGCCTGCGGAGGGTGGGTACGTACTTTACCTGCTTGGGGATCAAGATAGGAAGGGACCTGAGATCACTATATAGATTGAACTATAACCCACTATTGAGCTCAGTAAGAGAAGACCTAGGTAGATGGAGGAACCTGCCTATATCATGGCTAGGACGTATCAATTTATTTAAGATGGATGTTCTTCCCAGAGTTTTATACCCACTACAGATGCTGCCCATAGGGCTGACAGGGAGAGATATAAAAGCATTTGAAAAAGATTGTTCCAGGTTTATCTGGCAAGGGAAGAAGCCTAGGGCTAGCCTAAATAAACTGAAAGCTGATCAAGCTAAGGGACGGCTAAACTACCCAGACATGAAGCTATATTTTTGGGCAGCACAAATGAGGATAATCAAGAACTGGGTGTATAGGCCGAAAGAGGCCAGTTGGATGGACCTGGAGGAGAAAGGTTTTGGGGTCCAGATCTCTTCTTTGTTAGCAGAAGGAAGTAGAAGGGTGCTGCGAGAAAAGAGGGACTCGAGTATTTTAGTGAATGGTATAATAGATAGCTGGGATCAAATTAAGAAGGTGATGGGGCACCAAAAGGGGGAATCTTTTATATTACCACTAGTTGGGAACCCATTCTTTATTCCTGGGGTAGGAGATCCCTCATTTCAGATTTGGGAGGAAAGGGGGGTATTGTGTCTTAATGATATAAGGAAAATTGGGGGGGGGTTGCCCATTTAACAAACTTAGAGAAGGACTGGGTTTCGCAGCCCACCATCTGTTTAGATATTTTCAGGTGAGGAAATATATCCAAGGTATTGAGAAACAGAGGGTGCCAGGAGCCAAGATTCATGTCCTAGAGGAAATGTTGCAGCAAATCAGACAGAAGCCCGTAAGTATTATAAGGAAGGCTACATCCCTCCTGCATCTCCAGTGGCCAGATATGACAATTAAAACTAAGTACCTGTGGCAGAGGGACCTGAGAGGTACATTGTCTGAAGAACAGTGGACTTTAATGAAAGGGACACACCAGGGGCTTTTACTATGTAACAAATATAAGGAAGCAGCATATAAATTTGTGCATAGGTTGTATACTCCACCAGTTGCAGTGAATAGATATAATCCAGCAATACCAGCTATTTGTCAGAGGTGTGGGTCAGCCTGGGGTACCCACATACATTCATTCTGGACATGCCCGATATTCCAAGCCTTTTGGGAGGAGGTGACGAAAGAGCTGACAAATATGAAAGGGCAGCATATCAGAGTGGAGCCACTCTTAATGTTATTTAGCATAGATGATATGCACCAGGAAGAGTGGGAGGTGCTGGAAAGATGGGTGAGAATACTTTTGGTATTAGCAAAGCAATGTATCTTAAATACATGGGTTTCTGGAGACAAACCCACAATTAGGCAATGGAGGAACCTAGCATGGGAGGCACTGCAGCATGAAAGTTTGACATATAAAGCTAAGGGGTGGGAAAATCAGTTTATGACTATGTCGGCACCTTACTGGCACACTATGAACCCCATGGAACAGGAAGTATTAAGATGAGGATAAAATAAGCTACGGGGAATAAAAGTAGAGAGGTCAATAGTGAAATGTTATAATGTAGTAAAGGGGACCCACAGAGTGATGGATGAACCCCTCTGTTAAGGGAAGCTGTGTCTAAGGGGTAATAAGAACAAAAAATAAATTATTGGAGCAATGTATCAGATGTTATAGATGAAGGTATTGATGTTCATAGTGGATGGAGTGAATTCTCGATTAACTGGGGTGGGGGATGGGGAGGGTTATATATAAGGGTGGGAGGATTGGGAGGGAGGGAGGGTCCTTTCTTTTCCTTTTCCTTGGGTTTTTTTTTTTTTGGTCTTCTTTCCCTTCATTTTTTTTTTTTTTTTATGATGTAATATTCAAAGATTAAATAACAGAGGCATGTATCTAATTTGAGAATGTTGTCTAAGGTCTATAATAATGATACTTAAATTAATTGGAAGAATATAATGGATGTAAAAAGAGAGGCATGTAAGATTTAGGAGAAGAATGTTATGTGTCTGCTGAGATGAGAACTATTGCTTTTGCTTTGGTATGAATAAGAAAAACTAATAAAAAGATTATGCAAAAAAAATATCCCCCCTCCCCGAGGTAAATTTGTCTGTTTGTATGTAAATAAGGTTGTAAACTATTAAATAGCTCAGACCTGGAAGTGATGCCATGCGGTGCCTATATGTTTACAAGTCTAAATTTATTTTGCTTATATGTATAACCTATCAGGAGAGCTCGTCCTGGGTGGATGTCCACTATCCTAGAAATCTGAACGGTAAAGCCTGAAAACAAAATCCCAAAGCCATCGCATTTATCCTCTCCAAAGGACCAAAAGGAGGGTTCCTGCCTCCAGTGATTCTTTATTTAATTTCGAATGGGGACTTCAAACGAGTATCCTGAATAAAATAAATATCATGCTGTAAATCTGTAAGATATTGTAGTGTGGAAATTTGTTTCTTAAAAGATTTAATGCTGCACTCATTTAGTGTAAAGCAGTGTATCTCTTGGCTGAAAAGCATTCACTTAGAAATGAGAAAAAGAAATTAGTTCATGTGAGTCTTGGTGTTACGTAACCTCTGCAGGGCCATCCCTCCCTTTGTGAAGTGATTAGGATCTAGCTGACAGTCAGAAGATAGATCCATTCTGGAAGAAGAAGCAAGAGAGGAATCTGAGCCTCCATCCTCTCCTTCCATATCCCCCCATTGTCTTCTTTTTGCTAATGCCTGGAATTTATTCCTAGTGAGAATTGTCCTTTTTGAGGTGCAACTGTCTGCCTTCCTTTTCCCCACTTAGAAGGGGAAACTGTCATAAATTTTCAGTGTCTTTGGGGGGGCATGTTAGCTGTGATTAGCATATGGGGTGCCTCAGGAGGTATGTCAACAGTGCAAGCAGTTGGGGCTGGACTGGGTGAAGAAATATTAGGGGGAGAAGATGGCAGCTCTTGTCCAGTAGTAGTTGTGGGCCCTGGGGGAGAGTATTATCAGGTGGAGGTATAGGAGCAGAGGAGAGCGAGGTTGTTTTTTGTTGAAGGGCCTGCATTTGAGATTCAGTGATTAAAGCTATCTGGTCCTAGAGAAGTCGGTCTATTCTATTATGATCTGCCCATGGACATTGATAGTAGGAATGACCATCCTCATTGCATAAGTTACATTTGAATGGATTAGGGCATCCTAAACTCACATGTCTGTATGACAAACATAAACTGCAGCATGGTTCGTCACATGTGCTGCTTAAATAGGTTTGAGCCCCACATTTGTGACACGTTCGGGCCCGGCCTGGGTAAAAACACAGGCCTCTATCTCTACCTATGTAAAAGCTCCCAGATAAATGTAATATACCTGTCAGTTTGTTTCAATTGGACCTTAATTTTCCATCTCCCTGTCCATACCAGGTCCTCATCCAAAATTGGACGAGGGGTCTCTAGTATATCACAGCGCTGCCTCAGCCAATACTGGACGTCCGCTAAAATAACCCCTCACTGCAAAACAGTAAAGTAATTACTTTAATGGAAGGCTTGGTAAGGGGGATGAACATAAAGGAGGCCCATAGTGGCTGAGTTTTCACATTTTCATATTTTTCCACAAATTTCTCCAGAGAATACACATTTTTAAAATTTAAATCATAAATAGCTTCCCCATGTACATGAACAAATGCAAACAATTCTGAGGCCCCTATCCCCGAGTCTCGCAACATGCTATGGAGCACAGTCCACCTGTCTGTTGCAAGATCTCCCATGAAACACAAATGCACAGCATTCCTCCACTGTGCAGGTTCCCCTAGATTAGTGAATAAATCACTAAGTTTGAAGGGGAAGCATTGTGAGTCTCACTTGTTGCTCGAGATGCAACAAGTTCAATTTCAGTAGCTTGACTTTGCTTAGAGTCCGAAGAAACAGTCTTGGGGTGTTGTGCAGCATTGCTAGGGCCTGTTGCGATGTTTTGTGCACTGACATCAGGCGTTTCCTGGGTAGCTGGTGAAATGTTTGCAGCATTTTCCTCTGCAGTTTGCTGTTGTGAGGGAACTGATGTTCTGTTCTCAGTCCTATTTGCATGAATTGTTTCTGTAGGTCCAAAAGCCCCTTTTGCCTCTTAAATAATTTCCTGTGCTGTAAGAGGGCCAGTTGAGGTCCAGGGAGCTTTGTTTACTTCTTGGCACCACCCCGCAGCACAGAGAGCAGCTTCGGGAGGCCAAGTCCATTCAGATTGAGAATTAGTGCGATGGCTATCTCGCAGATGTAAAGAGGCAGGAGCTGCCACAATTTGCTCTGTTTTGTTAAATAATTCTGGAGGATTCCCAGATGTAGCTGCTGCAGGACAGGTAGGGTTAGGTATTTCCATAGTGCTTTCATTATCTGCCTGCATCAATTTGCTTAGAAAGTCCTTGTTTGTACTATAAATATGACGCAAGTGGTCCTCAGAGTATGTTTCTGTTGCCAAGGTTTCTGATGCAGAGTTCCTTATTACTAGGTTCAAGTCCTCCATACCTTCTATTTTATTTAAAGAGTTTTCCATAGTTTCCTCCACTTTTACAGATAGCAGCTTTTCTCTGAGTGCTGGTGTTGTCGTCTGTGATCGTTCTTTACCCAAAATTAGAGTAGAGTTTGTAGAAACAGGGAGCACTCCAACACTCCCTACACCTTCATTACCATCCTCCTGGACATCAGACATCTTGCAGAATGACCGACAAGGGTTCCCCCTACCTGTGAGTAGGGGAATTTCCCCGATGTCCTGGCCAAATTTCCCTCATTCACTAAAAATACCACCTACAGCTTAATCTGGTTCAAGGTAAGTTGCATTCATCTGTGTGAGGAGTAATTTGGGGGGGAGTTGCAGAAAGTGGGGTGCTGGCTGCACACTCAAGCAGACTTGATAGACCTTGTGGCTTGTTTCTGCTGGCAAGCAGTAAGTAACTTCAGTAACTTAAGCAAGGATTCTCACTGTTGGCTGGTAAAGTTAAACCAGGAACTGAATAGAGCTGTCTACCATATGATATCTTGTTAATCCCCTCTATGGACCATGTAGCATTTACTATAACTATACAGAGAATTACAAATATTGCCATGCAGGGAGATGTGGGAAACATCAGAGAGTCTTCTAGGTATAACTCTCTAAAATTGACAAAAGATATGTTTTGTGTAGAGAAATATCTTACATAATGTGAGAATTCAAATCACAGGAAAGCACTGACTAACCTAAAGGTCGACTTGTATGGAAACATATGGAAACCAAATAATGTCCAGCTTGCTGAAGTACCTTGTTTTTGTGATGAAAATGTCAAATTTATAATATGGGATTGCCAAAAACTGTTTGAAGAAAAAAGTTTGTATATCCTGTTTTTAACATGGGGATAGATGCCATTAATAAAGGGCATACAATATTTGATACCAATCAGAAAGATGATGCACAAATATTTGCTCTTGCCAGTTATGCTTAGAAGATAATGTGCAAATTCCAGTAAGCTAGGTCTTAACTGAACAATTAATACTGTCTGTATAATGTCACTTGATAAATGGTGAGTACAAGGGCCCTACGTTATGCTTTAAGGAAGTTATGCTAACAGGTTACAGAGTATAAGACTCACTTTATTTAGTTTTTGTTAACCAGGTAAGTGCACTAGCCAATAGCATGACACTTTTCAGGCACAACCCAGGTGTGTACAGGACATAATGAAACAAAATACACTTTATGATTAACTATGCTTGTCATGAAGTTTTGAGATATATATTAAAATGCTGGATTTGCACATTGTATTGTGCAATAGGGAAATATATTTATATGTTATTGTATTGTTTTAAACATTAGTATAACAACTTGATTTTATACATATTTTTAATAAAACTGAACTGACATTTTTGTGCTTTACAATCTATAGGAGATTATTCCCTTTGAGTCAAGGGTGAGCTGCACATGGGCTGTTGCCTGTTTTGCGCCTTACAGTCCATAGGAGATTATTCTCTTTGACTCAAGGGTGAGCTGCACATGGGCTATTGCCTGTTTTGGCTTGTATGTTACCATGAATCCTATCAATTATCCAAAGTCAGAAACAGGTTCAATGGTTAACTCTTTGTTACCAAATTCCAAACATTTAAAGTTTGCTGGATGCTTTCTCTGATACCCTTTCAGAAAGCTGGATTGATCTGGATGGATTAGATAAGGTAAAGCCTTCTAAAGTCTGTTAGCAATGAGCATAGCCATGCTTTTGTAATCAGGTGTTAAAGAGCTGGGGAGGTAGGAGATGCATAAGGTGGGTTACTTACCTGGTTTCTGAAGGACTGTACTTGTTATGGACCTCATGGAGGGGGACATTCTTCTTTAAGGAAACTCTCAGTGACCATGTTGCACAAAGGAACCTGCAGTGCTTCACAGGAAACCTAAACAGATCAATTAAGAATCCATCCAGTGACAGTGCCCAGCCTTCCTGCAGTTCTTAAATGGCATGAACAATCTCAGAAAAGAATATCGAGGCCTCTAAACCTGTCTTAGATGAATAAGACATTTTCAGGAGTTCGCCCTTGCCCCCAAGACCTCAATCATCCCTAGGGAGCAAGCACTATAAGATACATAGAAGGGCAGCATAAAGTTTCTGGAAACAGGTTCCAGTCTCTGTATGACTGGAAACACGAGTCCATGCTAAATTGCTCATTTGAAGTATTGTCCTTTCCCCCGCTCCAGGGAGAGACTAACACTGGAGTTGGGAAATACCATTTGCATATGATATATTTCCATATATTTCTAATCTCACTGCTGCACTGCCTGAAATGGCTACTTTTTTTCTCTGCATGTAGTGTGATTACAGGTCACATGATTAACTGGTCTAACTATGAGTTATACTGAGAGTTCATTTAAAGAATAAGTATTTGTATATTCCTTACCATGTATATTGTATCACAAAGTACTCCACAAACAATGAGAGTCTGGTAGCCACTGTAAAGTGTAGTGGCAGCTATTTTGCACATCAATTCCCATGTACAGCCTTGGACAATTGCATGAACGAGTTTTATGTGTAGGGGAATGCTAGTCAGGACAGCAAGAAAAATCAGCTGCTCTTGTGAAAAGGGCCTTGGGTTCTTTTGCTTTTGCCTAGAAACCACCAGGAGAGCACCAGAGGTGGGCTGAAGGGACCTCAGTTTAATGTCTCATCTGAATGATTGCACACACTGACAGAACAATATCCCTAGTACTGTGCTTCAATGCCAGTGTTCAAATGATCTATACTGTTAAACATTCACATACCATTTAAATGTGATATACTGTGAATACGGCAACTGAGATTGAGTGACTCAGTCTCAGCACCTGGAATGTTAGCTACAAGGGTAGTGACGGGCAAAGAGGAAGGTGACTGGAACCACAGGATGAGAATGGAAGAGAAGGG
The DNA here is from genome assembly GCA_016271365.2 of Neoceratodus forsteri. NCBI lineage: Eukaryota > Metazoa > Chordata > Ceratodontiformes > Ceratodontidae > Neoceratodus > Neoceratodus forsteri. Next base: position 337,088,994 of record CM057457.1, on the reverse strand, counting down.
ATGCTATGTGGGAGGCAATGCAGTGAGAGGCTGCTGTGCTGGCCATGTGGTGTGGTGGTGAGAGTGGCTGGCTACAGTGGGGAGGTTGCAGGGTTCATGGCTGGGGATGAGCACAATATTTTATACTTTTGTGTGAGGGGGAGTCATTTTTTTTTGTAAGGTTCTCCCCTCCTTCCCCTCCCCTCCCCAACATGCACCCTCCTGGAGTTGGTTATTGTTTTTTTTTGGGGGGGGGATAAATAATGCAAGGCAGTGTCACCCTGTTTTGTTGGCAGTGTACATCGCTGTTTTGGTTTTTCGACGGTGATTGTGGTTTTTCGATCGCCGTTATCTCATGGAACCTTTAAATATTTCTTCTTGTCATGTTTAGCAATACTTAACATACGATCTTTAATGGATATCACTTGTAGCTGCTGTAATTTTGTATTATACAGCATTTTGTATGTTTTAGTATGTACTGTACTTTTGGTGTCCAGGCCATTCCTGAAATTGGAGTTTCAACATCAGTGCACTTACTCAGTTAAAAAAATGAAATAAAATAATAAGTTCCATTTTTAATTTTTGTAAATTAAAACACAGTTTGGGAGTCTGGTTCTGCTTGTGGATATTCTAATATGTTGTGATTTTTGTCTCCATGGTTATTAATTAAAGACGGTGCAATCTCTTCTCATGAGATGAGATGGAGATAACCACCCCACGAGGGCCTATATCCTCATAGAGAGGGAAGTATCCTCCTCTGGGTAACAGGCCAAGAAGTTGGTGATTGGCTTCTCAATTGCCTTGTGAAATTCAAATTGTTGCAGAAGCACTGGGTTGAGCATCCATGCCCTCAATTAAGTCTGGCACTGCCCAGTCCCCAGAGTGAGGTGACCTGGGGCATGGTTTATCTCTATTGAACTAAGGAGGGCAGATACCAGGTCAGCTCCTAGAACAGGCAATGCAAGGATCATGTCAAGCCAAGTGTAAACAAAATTGGCAGCGGAATGAAATGTGTAATCTTGGTCACCCTGGAGCAAGTGCCACTGATTAACAAACCAAGTGCTGGCCTTCAACATATAAGCACGGAGCTATGATGGGGAACTGATCAATGCTGGTTTTCTATTTAAGGACAGGTGTTCACAAAACAGATTTGCCTCCTGTCATTGTGCAGAGCAGGTCCAGAGCCCATGCTGTCCCATCTAACCTGCACAAATTATTGAGAAGTTTGGCCACAAAATAAACCAAGTGCTGCCCTTTAATCAATCAATCAATCAAATCTTTATTTATTCAGGTGAACATCATTGAGCAAGGCTCATTTACAAGATGGACCTGATAAGGTCAAGGTTCAATAGTTGGTACATAAACAGATACATCAATGCACTTATATATGCATAACAGATACAGAAAAAAACACATATATACAATAATCAAGGGTAAGAAGTTGATTAAGACATACAGGACAAGGTAGGTTATATGAAAATTACACTAGTAAATAAAGTATATACATATCACATTAGAGGTCAAGGCACACACAGCATAATGTAATACTAGGGGTATGGGAGTATTTAGGGTTGGTGTAAGGGCCAGGAGTTAGTGGGAGAAGGTTTAGATGGGTGGGTGGGTAGGTAGGTAGAGTTAAATGGAACTGAGGTACCATAATAAGGGTGGCTGTCTGGGAGGGAGAACTGTGGAGAAAAATTATGCCATATATGGTGGATGTCGGGAAAGGGAGGATTATGAAGTGACTAGACTAGATCTTGTGGTAGCAGTTGCATTTCTCTGCAAAGAAACCTGTGCAAAGCTGTTTAAAGGATGCTAGAGGTATAAGATTGGTCAGCTTTAGGGACTTCTGTAGAGTATTCCATGCCATAGCTAGAGAATAGCTGATTGCAGACCTCCCTTGCTGGGTGTTGACTTTAGGTATCTTGAGCGTGATGAAGTTGTTGCTTCTTAGGGCATAGGAGCTAGCTGAGGCCTGTGTGAAGCAGTCTAAAATATAATTTGGAAGTTTCTTGGACAATGCTCTGTAGATCCATAGTGCAGCATTTCTGTTCCTTCTGAGGTGTAGGGAAGTCCATCCAACTGCAGCATAGAGAAAGCAATGATGAGTGTTAGATGGAAGATCTGTTATGAACCTTATTGCTCTATGGTACAGGGTATCCAACTTGCTTAGGTAGGAGATGGGGCAGTGACTATAAAGGAAGTCTGCATAGTCAACACCTAAAAGAAATGTGGCCTGGACTAACCTTATCTTTGAGTCTCTGGTTAGGAAGTGTTTTATTCTGAAGAATAGGCCAAGCCTTTGGCGAAGTTTTTTCAGCAGTTCTTCAATATGATGTCTGTAATCAAGCCTGCTGTCAATCCACACCCCTAAATATTTGAATTTTTCTACATAGTCCAGACTTTCTCCAAGGATGGTGCATAGCTGGGGGAGACTGCTTAGTGAGGAGGTGTTAGTATAGCTTTGATTGTAGAATAACATTGCTTTTGTTTTCTTTGCATTTAAAAGAAGCTTTTTCTCAAGTAGTTGATATTGCAACAAGGAGAATTCTGCTTGTAAAATTTCACGGGCAATTGCAGGCGATGGGTTGCTGACATACAAAACAGTGTCATCTGCAAAGAGGTGGACAGTGGCTTTGGTGAGATTTGAGTCAATATTATTAATGTAAATGGCAAAAAGGATAGGGCCCAGGATAGATCCTTGCGGAACTCCTCTTAGAAGTGGTTTTAGTGGGGATAGATCACCTTCAGCTTTCACCTGCTGTGACCTATCCATAAGGTAACACCTGAACCATTTAAGGGAGGGTGGGTCTAAGCCTATGGAATGCAAGGAAGAGAGTAGCAGCTCATGGTCCACTGTGTCGAATGCCTTGCTTAGATCAAGAAATACAGCACAGACACTATTATTTTTATCTAATTCGGTTTGCCAGTCATTTGTAACTTTGGCCAGTGCAGAGATAGTGCTGTGCCTGGCCCTAAACCCAGATTGAGCTGGATTCAAGAGGTCAGAATCATCAAGATATTCTCTTAGCTGGATGATCACTAATTTCTCTAGCATCGTGGATAGCACTGGAAGAATGGATATGGGCCTGTAGTTGTTGAGGTCCATGGGGTCCCCTGATTTTAGAAGGGGAAACACTTGGGCTGTTTTCCACACTGTAGGAATAGAACCAGAGATTAAAGATAGATTAAAGAGATGTGTTAAGGGAACTGCCAGTGCATGAATTGCAATCTTTAGAAAGTAGGGGTCAAGAGAGTCTGCCCCTGCGCTTTTTTTAATATCCAATTACCATAATAGATCCACTACTTGCTTCAACAGAACAGGTTTGAAGGAGAAGGAAGAATCAGCTCTCTGAGCACCAGTGTACTGGGAGCTTAGTTGTGCACACAACAGATTAGCTGGAGAGGTGTCAAAGGCAAGGCCAGCAGTTGTGAAGTGATTATTGAAAGCATCCAGAACTTCCATTTTGCCAGAGATAGAGCCATTATTATGGTGCAATTGAGTTGGTAGAGAGGTGCTAGAATCCTGTCCTAAGATACCCTTGATGGTGCCCCAGAACCTAGCAGGATTGTGGTAGGAGGAGTCAAGTTCAGCCATGTAAAAGGCAGCCTTTGCATCCCTTAGTTTCTTGGTGCAGCTATTTCTGGCTTTCCTAAATATCACCCAGTCATTTGGGTTCTTGGTTTTTCTTGCCAATTTCCATAGTTTCTCTCTCTCTCCAGCAGTGCAGATTTGAGGTCAGCTGAAAACCAGCGGCAAGATTTGCTTTTTATTCAAACACTAGTGATTGGTGTATGGGTGTTAAGGGAACTTAATATTATGCTGTTTAACACCTGATGTGCTTATTCCACAGAATGTGCAAGATAAAACTCTTGCCAGCTTGGAGAGTGAGCTAGATCATGGAGGTATCCCTCAATATTAAGGTTTTCCTTGGATCTCCTCATTAGGAATTTTGCTGGGGTTGTTGATTTGCCGGAAGATCTTACTCCTGCAATGAGGTAGTGGTCACTTATATCACTGAAAAGCACTCCAGTGTGTGTGAATAGGTGGGGTTTGTTCACCAGCATGATGTCAAGTAGTGTGCTGTTGCTTCTATTCTTTAAGTTGATTCTTGTTGACTCATTTATCAGTTGTGTGAACCCATGTGTATCACAGAATGATACTAAAGGTGCTGCTGCCTTGGAAAGCCTATTTAGATTCAGATCACCTAGGATTATGACTTCTTCAGAGCCTGATTTGATTAGTTTCCCCAGGTAGGATAAAAGCATGTGGTCAGCAGAGGGGGGCCTGTAGCAGCCAACTAGGTGAAAAGCTGCCGTATTGGAGAGAGATACTTCGAGGGATATACAGTACATTCGAATTCTTTGGGCAGCGAAGTTGCATTAAGGCAGGATACAGATATACTGGACTTGACATATATAGCTACTCCACCACCCCTTGTCAGGTGATCCGCTCTGAATAATTGGTAGTTGGGTAAGTTTACATCCCTATCTGCTGTGGTGGGTTTGAGCCATGTCTCAGATACCACGAGAAAGTCTGGCAAGGTATGGGCAACCCAGGCTTGTATCAATGTAAGTTTTTTCAGGAGGCTGCATGCATTAATATGTAGAAAACTGAGGCCTTTGATTGAGGTTAGATCTGCTGGTGAGGTAATACACTCAGGGGGGCCTGGGTTGATTTCCACATTTCCGATACAGATCATTAAAAAGAATAGGAGTTTTATAAGGGCTTCAAGAGATAGGAAGAGGGGGCTGTCTTTGGTTCTCCTTTTCTTGTTCTGTTGCCACTCTTTTGGGGTACTCCAATTTTGGTTATGACTTTGTGCCGAGTCACTGAGTAGCAGTTTGGTGGTCAGGCGTAAAGGGGAACTGTATACCCAGTAATGGAGCATCGAGTGGAATACATACATGGTAATTTGCGTCCCTTTTTGGAGGTTACCCCACTGATTATGATGTGGCATTGGTAGGGCATATGTGAGGGTCTGGTCATTTTCCAATGAGGGTGAGACAGAGAGGCTAGACAGGTGGGTCACCTTTAGTGTGTGATATGATGGGGATAGCTTCCTTAATGAACCCCACGAATAACAGAGAAAGAAATAGCAGAAGGTGTCTCCCCATTGTGAAAGTGGTATTGATGGTTAACTACTGGGAGAACAGTAAGGGAAGGACTGCTGATTAGGTGGTACAGCAGGGCGATGAGGCAGATTATTGGTTAGAGTGGCGCTGAGGGCGGGAGATGAGAATTCGGCGGGAAGATGCCTATAAAAGTAACACACAAGGAGGGGGAAGGGTGAGTGGGCAAAAATTTTGCGGCTTTCCGGTACCTTTCCTCGATGTCCCTCCTGGCCTCTGCATTCCCTGAGTCAACTAGCAGTCACCACCGCCTCAGCCATGAGCTGCAGCCCCTGAACTCAACTGTCAAGTGCTGTAGGCAGGGATCTCGGACTGGGAAGAGACAGAGAAAGGCACAACAATTAGTAAAATTGCAGAAACAAGTGTTTCTGCTGGGCAGAGTGATTGCAATTTGCACAACAAAAGGCTGTGGATGCAAAAGATGCAAAATAATACAAAGATAGGGGAACACTCAATGTCATTAAATGGAGGAATGGGAACATCAGGAAGGCTCATCACCCACAGCAAGTGAACACTTGGAATAGACTGCCAGAGCATGTGCTATTCTTCATTTTATAGAGATTTATAAGCAAGTACATTATCAGATAATGGTACAGCATTAATCTGACAGTTAATCCACCAAAACACAAAATGTTACAACTCTAGGAACTCCAGCTGCTGGCAGAAGTAGTTTAGAAGATCCATTCTCCCAACCCCTCCCTCCACCTAGCATCTCCTCTACACATTACTAACTAATCAGGGCTTTATACCCAACAAAGCTATGTATTCAACTCCAGTGGTACCAGCCATCTTTTATTTGTTTGTTTTAGTTCAGCTCAGGGGAAATGTCTCCAAAGTTTAGAGTTTTCTAGTGCCATGACAGAAATGGACTCCATTCCTATGCCAGGGCATCTTTTAATTTGTCAGAATTTGGAACTCAGTACAGCAGAATATTTTTTGTGAAAGATCGCATCTCAATACATGTAAAGTTCTTCAGATAGTAGCTTCCTTCTCTGGTTCATAAGATGTCCTTCATTGGTACCATATTCCGATATGCCTGAAAGTTCTTTCCAATTAGTTATGCAGTTCCACTGATAACTGGGACTATTTTTCTGCCTTTTTACATTTTTGTGTTTTAGTTTTCATGTCTTGATATTTCCCAGACAATAATGTATGGGGTTGGGTCAGTAACAATGCTGTAATTGCTTTGAGAGGTTACCATGACAACTGTAAACTTTGAGAATGCACCTCGAGAGGTTTCCATGGTAATCCCAAAAAGAGATTTCAGCATTGTTACTGACTAAAACCCCAGTACATTATCTTTTATAATGTAACAAGTTTGGGAGATTTCTTAGACAGCAGACTGTAACCTCCCTTCTTCACCCTTGCCGGCCCCCACTCCCACAACCAACAGCAACATTTTTTTTAAATGGTAGTAGAAACAAACAGGTGTGAAATCTGTGTTTTCAAACATTTATACATTTTTTTAGGGTTACTTACAAAGAGTCTAAGCTGCAGTGATCAAAAACTTCAAGAAAACGGTTTAGTCCATGAACAAATTGAAGCTGATCACCCATTTTGTATGCTGTTCAATTGAAGAAATCCGGTTGGTTGCTATATACTATGTGGGGTCAGGATGCAAGGTTTTCTGAGATATATCAGCTTGTTCAGAGACACAATTTTTCTTGAAGCTGGCATGCTTTCTTATAAACTCATTGCTGTGATATATAGTAGTAGAGACGGATTTATCAATAATGTCATAGCGATGAGTTTATAAGAAAATTAAAGGTGTGAATTCAGCACTTAACATGCTCTTCCCATACATTATATGAGGTTATGTCTCTCCTTGCACATGACACTGTAGCCATCTACAATGGAAATTTTGAGAGGCAGTGTGGTGTTCATTATTCTCACATTACAATACCTGTTGTTCAGGCATCCACAAAGTGTCTCTGTGTGACAGTGTGAACACTACACTGGGAAACAAGAGGTTAACCTCTTGTTTGAGGCTGAGGGAATGCAACATGAACAGGCAAGGTGTGCCTCCCCAGGTGTTACTAATTAGAGGGATTGCTGAAAGGCAGAGAGAATCCAACAATGAGTTAGTTAGAAGCTGGAAACTGCTGCAGGGAGCAGAGAATCCTATGCAGAGAACCCTGCAAGATGGAGGGCTGAATGTGAGACAGAAACCAGAGCAGAAAACCAAGGAGAATGATTAAGTATTGGAGAGAGCCTTTGGGACAAAGTTAAAACCTGCTGCTGAGAACCAGACCATTTCTAGAGCAGAGAGTCCTGAGGTAAAGGATCAGACAAGCCAGCTGGGCCAAAAACAGTGAGTGGAATGTACTGCTAACAGCCTACAAGTAAGGCAAAAAGGGAAAACCATCTGTGTTTTATTTGAGACCGTACATTCAAAACTACGGGCCCACAAACTGTTTGTTTTGTTTGAGACTATATACTGAACAAACTGCTGGCCCACATAGGTGGTTCAAAGATTCCTTTGTCAAGTCAGCTGAAAGAACTGTTTTGTGTTAACCTTTATGTCACCTGACCAGGCTGGAGCAGTTGAACTATGTTTTTCTGAAACAGCAACTTATCTTTGAAGCAATAAAAGTACATTTTGTTCTGTGAACTTTAAACCGAGCATGTTGCCTCTCCATCTACCATAGGCCAGCTTGTCACACATTGTGTTAGAAGTGGGATTAAAAACCCCTGCTGGAGTGAGCAGGACTAGTTACATTCTGGAAAATGGATAAGGAGAAATTGCTGAAGTTCCTCGCTGAACAACAACAGGCTTTCAGGCAGCTGGCACAGCACCAGCAGGAGATGTAACAAGCACAACAGGCTCAGCAACACCAGGTTCTCACCCAGCTGGCTCAGCAGCAGCAGAAGGCGCAACAATGGGCACAACAAGCGCAACAGGAGGCACAACAGCAGTTTCTTATACAGCTGGGACAACAACAGCAGCAGCTCCTGCAGTCCCTGTTGTATCAGCCGCAACAAGATCCTACTGGTGAGGCTGGTTTGGCTATCGTGGGGCCAGGGGTTCCTAGGATGAATGCCATGCTGATCAAAATGACATCTGAGGATGATCCTGAGGCCTTCCTGGTAATGTCTGGCCGAGTGGCGGAAGCTGCTGGATGGCCCAGACCTCAGTGGGCTGTTCACCTTACCCTGTCTGATCGGGGAAGTCCAAGCAGCCTATCGAGCTATGGACAGTACCACAGCCAGGGAGTACACAGAGATGAAAGCAGCAATCCTGGACCGCCTAGGCATCAATGCAGAAAGTTACTGACGGAGGTTCCGGAGCTTCAAATTTGCATCAAGTGCATGACCTAGAGCAGTGGGACAACAATTGCGGGACCTATGTTGGCATTGGCTAAAACCCGAAGGATGCAGTGGCCCCGAGGTGACCGAGTTAATCATCTTGGAACAATTTCTGAACATCCTGCCCCTTGGAATTCGAAGCTGGGTCCGCAAACAGAAGATCACCATGCTAGCAGAGGTTATGCAGATCTCATAACAAATGCTGAACTCTCCTCCCACCCTGTAATCCAACTTACAAGGCCACCTGGGAAGATGGGGAATCATCCTGGGAGCCAGACTGAAAGAATATTGACTGAAACTGTGAAGAGACCTTGGGCATGTAGGAAGGGGGGTTATGGACCAAATAAGGGTCAGACTCTGGGAAAGATGACAACCCAGTAGCCCAAGGAGGCATTTCCTGAGGGCCCGCTGCCTAAACCCGGAGGCTCACCCCATAGCCGAGAAACAGGGGAATGTTTCTCATGTGGACAGAAGGGTCACTTTGCAAAGAACTGCCCCTACATGGACTGTACCTTCATAGACTGCATGTTTACAGATGTGTATTCACTGTACAGTGGAGGTGGGGGCTCTGAATCCCAAGATTTTGTGATCCCTGTTGAGGCAGAAGGGATAGAGATGGAGGCTCTGTTGGAGTCAGGAAGCCACCAGACCCTAGTCAGGGTGGCCCATGTGAATCCCCAATGCTGGCAGGACAAGGACCCCATCCCTAACCGATGTGTGCATGGGGATGTAAAGGCTTACCCTGGTGCTATGGTTACACTTACTCTGGGGAGCTGAACAGAGACTATAAAAGTGGGGGTTGCCTGGGGTCACCCTATCTGGTGTTACTGGGGAGAGACTGGAAATGGTTTGATGACTTTTAGAAAGCAGACTTATCTTTGGTAATTACCTGGTCTCAGAGTCATGAGGGGAGGGGGGCCAGCCACCTGCAGTTGGGGGAAGTTTTTCCTTTCCTGGACCCAGGGATTTTTTACTGCCCAGACAAGAGCCCACAGATCTAAGTGAGAATGTAGGGCAGCAAAGGAAAGGGGTCCCGAAGGGGCAGGTGCACAGGAGGAAGTGGAAGCAAAGGCAAAAGTGAGTCCAGTCCCACAGCCCGATCCTAACGCTGACCCACCTAACCAAAGTCCCAGAGGGCCATCCCTATCAGAGCAAGATGTGTTAAAGCACTGCCCGGACATTGCTAAAGAACAACAGGCTGATGGTATACTCAGTTGGGTATACACCCAGTTGGCTGTCAATGAAGGGGAAGTGGTAGATGAGAATTGAGCAGCATGCTATCCTCATTTTGAGTTACAAGGGGGTATCCTGTATCAAGTGAGTAAGGAGGCCAAGACGGGGGCTAACCGGCATCAGTTGCTAGTCCCTCAAGTCTTTCAGGGGGAATTACTCTGCCTCGCCCACTCTATTCCTGTGGCAGGGCACTGTAGGGTAGAGAATACATTAGCCTGACTGTTGCCCAAATTCTTTTGGTCGGGCATCTATTAACATGTTAAAGACAGCTAAAGGGGAGGTTCTGATAATGGGAGACTTCTACATGCCGGATACAGATTGGTCAATACCAGCAGGAACATCTGCCAGAACTAAACACATGGTGGATTCCCTGCAAGGGGAGGGCCTCAAACAACTGGTACAACAACCCACAAGAGACAGGGCTATCTTAGATCTAGTACTGACTAACAGGGAAGGGATCATAGATCTCCAGGTAGAAGGTCACCTGGGGGCCAGTGACCATCACATGGTATGGTTCAATTTGGCCACTACATCTAAATCATCCCATTCCAAGGCAAAATATGGGACTCAGAGGATCTGACTTTGATAAGATGGCCAACAGAGTTAAGCTAGCCCTGGCAAAAAGAAACACAGGAGAGGGGGTACAGGCAAAGTGGGCAAGCATTAAGGTTGCAATACTTGAAGCAACATCCCATTGTGTTAGACAGAAAAGGAAGTGCAAAAGAAGATGGAAACCACTGTGGTTCTCAAATACAGTAGCAGAAAAGGTCAGAGCCAAAAGGCTAGCCTTCAGGAAATATAAGGGAACACAGCGGGATGAAGACAGGGAGGCATACCAAACTACCCCTAGGGAAGCAGGGAAGGCAGTAAGGCAGGCAAAGTCCCAAACTGAAGAAACACTAGCATGAGCAGTAAAAGAAGGTGACAAGACTTTCTATAGATACATTAGAGAAAGGAGAAAGTCCAGAGGGGGTATTGCTAAGCTCAAAGGAGAAAATGCGGCATGTGAGGAGGAGGACCCTGTAAAAGCATCTATCCTAAATAGATACTTTTGCTCAGTATTTACTGAAGAGAAGGTAGGGCAGGGCTCACAGCTCAGCACCATGGACACGGGGGGAGGAGGGAGGTGAGCACTACTCCCTTCACAAAAGAAAGGGTCCTACAAGAGCTCACTAAGCTCAGGGTGGACAAGGCAATGGGACCTGATGGCATACATCCCAGGGTACTTAAGGAGCTAAGAGTAGAACTAGCAGAGCCATTAGCAGAACTGTTTAGTGAGTCTTTGAACATAGGAGAGGTTCCAGAAGACTGGAGAAGGGCTCATGTGATCCCGCTCCACAAGAGTGGTAGCAGGGAGGAGGCAGGGAACTACAGACCAGTCAGTCTTACCTCAGTAGTGGGCAAGATTATGGAGGCACTCCTTAAGGAAAGGATAGTGCAACATCTGGAATCCATAGGGGCACAGGATCCAAGACAGCATGGGTTTACAAAAGGAAGGTCCTGTCAAACTAATCTCATAGATTTCTTTGACTGGGTAACCAGAGTGGTGGACCAAGGGGGAGCAGTTGATGTCGCCTACCTTGACTTCAGCAAAGCTTTTGATGCTGTTCCACACAGAAGATTGATAAATAAGCTGGGTAGGCTCGAGGTGGGTCAGAAGTTGGTCAACTGGGTGGCAAACTGGTTGACAGGCAGAAAACAGAGAGTGGTGGTAAATGGTATACAGTCAGAAGAGATGCAAGTCACAAGTGGGGTACCTCAGGGATCAGTCCTGGGGCCAGTCCTCTTCAATATCTTCATTAGTGACATTGCAGATGGACTAGAGGGTAAGGCTTGTCTGTTTGCAGATGACACCAAGATCTGCAACAGAGTAGATGATCCAGATGGGGTGGGCAGAATGAGAAGAGATTGGATAAACTAGCAAAATGGTCAGAAGAGTGGCAATTGGGATTTAATGCAAAGAAGTGCAAGATCATGCACATAGGGAAGAGAAACCCTGAAGCCACCTATAGGCTGGGAGGGGAGTTGCTGGCAGTCACAAAGGAAGAAAGAGGCTTGGGCATCATCATCACTGATTACCTGAAATCATCCAAGCAGACCTCTAGAGCAGTAGGTAAGGCTAGGGGGATGTTAGGGTGTATTAGTAGGGGTATCACAAGTCGTAAGAGGGAGGTAATAATCCCTCTTTACAAGACACTGGTTAGGCCCCATCTGGAGTACTGCGTGCAGTACTGCAGGCCACACCTTCACAAGGACATTAACCAAATTAAGGCAGTCCAGAGAAGGGCAACCAAAATGGTGCAGGGACTGCATCAGAAGACATATGAGGACAGATTAACGGAGCTCAATATGTATACCTTTGAGCAAAGGAGGGAGAGAGGTGATATGATTGAAACATTCAAACACCTTAAGGGCATTAACACGGTGAAAGAGTCTAACATGTTTCAATATAAGAAAAGTAGCAGAACAAGAGGACACAGCATGAGACTAGAGGGAGTCCGATTAAGGGGGAATGTGAGGAAATTCTTTTTCACAGAAAGGGTGGTGGATGCATGGAACAGCCTACCTCAGGAAGTGGTGGCTATGAATACAGTGCAGGACTTCAAACAGGCATGGAATAGGCATAAGGGAGCACTACAGATGAATATGACTAGATAGGCCACTGACAAAGCAAAGGCCGATGGCACATTTATAAGGTAGAAAAAGAAATGGGCAGACTGGATGGGCCTTGTGGTCCTCATCTGCCATCAACTTCTATGTTTCTATTATTGTGCATCTTGTCCTCAGTGCCAGTTAGTAACTCCAAAGAACAATCCAAGGGCCCCTTTAGTGCCCTTCCCTGTTATGGAGGCACCTTTTGACCAGACTGATGTAGTGGAACTCCTTGAAAAGAGTGCAGGGGGGGTACCAATACATTCTGGTGATTGTAGACTATGCTACCCGCTACCCCGAGGCCATCCCGTTATGAAGCATTTCAGTCAGAATTGTAGCTGGGGAGCTATTAAAGATCTTTAGTCATATGGGAATACCGAAGGAAATATTGACTGGCCAGAGAACTAACTTCATGTCCTGCCTGACTCAGGAGGTTTGTACTTTATTGGGAATCAGCTCCATAAGGACCTTGATCTACCATCCCCAGATGGATGGCATCGTGGAGCGATTAAAAAAAAAAAAAAAACCTTAAAATTATGCTTCTAAAGTTCATAACCACTGAGGTCAGGGACTGGGACAAGTTACTTCCCTTACTGATGTTTGCAATGCGGGAGGTCCCTCAAGCTTCTACAGGGTTTACTCCTTTTGAACTCTTACAAACTGTCTTACTGTCTTACAAACAGAAACAGCAACTAGGAGAGTTGGTAAGCCAGTTTTTGGATATTTTCTCCCTCCTCCCGGGGACAACCCAGATGATAGTTCATCATATAGAAGCAGAGTCGGGGAGAAGGTGCGTCAGCGACCGTATCACTTGCCAGAAGCTGTACGAGACACTGTTAAGAAGGAGTTACAGGACATGCTAGAGTTTGGGGTGATAGAGGAATCCAGCAGTGACTGGCGTAGCCCCATAGTGTTAGTACCAAAAGAAGGTGGGGCTATCCGCTTCTGTATTGATTTTTGCAGGGTCAATGCCATCTCGAAGTTCGATACCTAGGGGAAGCCAAGTACATCACAACTTTGGAACTAACAAAAGGGTACTCGGAAATCCCTTTGACCCCAGAGTCTCGAGAAAAGACAGTATTTGCTACCCCCTTTTGGGCTATACCAGTTCCGTACCATGCCTTTCGACTTACATGATGCACCTGCAACCTTTCAAAGGCTCATGAATTGCTTGCTGCGACCCCATGCCCACTATGCAGCTGCTTACCTAGATGATGTGGTGATCCACAGCACTGATTGGGAATCCCATGTATCCAAAGTGGCAGCTGTACTACAGTCCTTACGAGAAGCAGGGCTGACAGCCAATCCAGCGAAGTGTTCTTTGGCCAAAGCTGAAACAAAGTACTAGGGTACTGTATGGGCAATGGACAGGTGGGACCCTTGTTCAGTAAGGTTTAAGCCATAGCAGAGTGCCCAGTACCCACCACTTTTCATTTGCAGGACACTGTAGTTGTTGGATAGTTCAAATAATGGGGCTAAATTTGTTCATTTCTCTTGTATTGCAACATCTACAGTAGTTTTCTGTCATCCACTCACTTGGCAGTATCGGGTAGTTTCATATGATCATTGCATCTTTATTCTCTATCTTTCAGGGTTATAGTTCCAGTTTTTTTTCTTCTACCTGTATATTACAGTGGTTGCAAAGTTTCAAGTAGACCAGTCTTGCTACAATATTGTGTCTTCTAGACAGGAAAGTTTCCAACTGTGCACCACAGAATCTACCTGTGCCTATTTTCCCAGGGGCAGATTTACCGGGGGGGGGCTAAGGGGGCTGTAGCTCCCCCATTGCCACCTGTTTGGGTTTTCATCAGATTGCCCGGTTACCACTTTTTGTGTGTGTGTGTGTGTGTGTGTGTGTGTGTGTGTGTGTGACAGATCACGGTTTCAGATGTTTCCCCTCAAAGTCAGAAGATCCTAAAGTGCCCCGCACCGCCATGATAAAATTACATTGCCACACATTGCCATCCCAAATGAAGCTGCTGCTGAAATAATTCCTGCATCCCCCAATCCTGCAAAGCAGCATACAAAAAAACTGTGTGTCAGTGAATCCCAGGGACAGTACGAAACTACTCAAAGCCGATGCAAATGTGAAATGATTCAATCATTTCACATTTGCAAACAGATGTGAGAATCAAATACCGGGACTCCGGTCCAACAAAATTTTTTTTTTTTATCTCTTTCCATCAGTTTTGCAGAGCACGATTTTATTCAAGTGGCAGCATATCAGGTAGTCACTCACAGACGGACTCCCTCGCTATCCTTTGCTGGGGGATGCTTACACTCTGTCCTTGGCTATTGGCTTTACTGGCAGACTTTTGGGGCTCCGTGACTACCACTGCGGGGGAGGGTTATTAAGGCAAATTCAGCAGCCCTCAGTCAGTCTCTCAACCCCTTGCTTCTCCCATGTAGATCAGGATGTTCTGAGGTCCAAAAATGCGAATAATTGAAGTCAGGCAAAAAAAAGTGCAGTGAGCTACGATCTGAGACACTTGTGATCAGTCATTAAAAAAAAAAAAAAACACAGCTAATTTTCCTTTTTGCCCCAGCCCCAATAATAGGGAGCAGCAAATTATTCAGCTCAAAATTGTTTACCTAAAATGCTGCTAGTGCCTGAAGGCAGAATACATGTCCGAGTCATCATGCTCAGCTGTTGGAATGAGACTGGTGAGTCGTGAGAGAGATGTGGCACACTAGACCTAGCATAATTGCAGTTCTGACCTCTGCCGCTTCCTGACAGTCTCTCCTGCCCAGCTAGACTTCCAGGAGTTCGGTTAGCTTTTAGAGGAATAGTCGGCATTGAAAGTTGCACCAATCAGGGGCTTTCATTGCTGACTACTTATTATTCTACCAATGGGGTTACTGTCCGACTTGCGGTAACCACCAACTGGAATTCTTGATTTTCATGGGTCTTTCCAAAGGGACCAATCATTTTATTCTGCTGTCTGTCCCTGAAAAATATGAATATGCAGCAGGATAAACAAAAGAAGGGTACCCCCTATTCTGCCTATAAATACCCTAGCTTTTAGCTCAGCTTTATCTGTCCTTGGACAACCTCAGCTGGCTGACTGCTTCGATCCTGACGAACACCACTGCGAATCTCGATACCTGGCTGCTGCTGCTGCAATTTGGACCAAACACTTTTGGGTGAAGAACTTCTTCTGCAGAGCCACCTGATCAGGGAAAGCTGCTTGCACCCACCACGACTGTCTGCTGCTTACCAGACGAGACTGGAGACAGAGGGAGAACATATTGTGACAAATTAAACTTTGTAAGGTAGGCTCTTTGCCCTGTTTTAAACTGTATTAATTTATAATTTAACAGTGAATTTCCAGGGCTCCCAGATGAGGCTGTTTCTTCTTGAATGTCCTTTTTGTTTATTTTATTTTTTTATTTGGGGGGCAGAATGCAGCAGTATCATTTATGTGGTTACATATTATTTCCATAGTGTGTGCTCAGAACTAGTATAAATCCATGCATCTTAAGAACTGAAGTACTGCAGTTCTTTTTGGCTGGTGTGGACTTGAAATTATAGTATGTAGCATCCCTGCTAAAACTAAGCACTGTAACTGTAGTACATTGATGAGCTTGCTGTAAGGGCTGGCTGACTCATTAATGTGAATAGCCTGGTGTGTTATGCTATTACTGTATTTTCAAAAGCTACACAATTCTTTAATCATGATTCCTACATACTGTAGTCTGCCAAAACAAACTGTTCAGTAAGAAGAATGGCAAACAGAAATTAATGTTCACGAACAGTGGGCAGTATTTAAAATGGGGATTACAAGAACAACAGAATTATGCATTAAGCAGGTTAGCAAGAGGAAAAGGAAGAGGAGACCATTATGGTTTTCCAAAGAGGTAGCAAAGAAAGTGAAAGCCAAAAAGATTGCATTCAGGCAATACAAAAAGACACAGGCAGAAGGGGACAGGGAGAAGTACCAGGAGAAGCAAAGGGAGGCAGGGAGGTCAGTAAGGGAAGCCAAAGCTCAGACAGAACAGCATATTGCAAAATCAGTGGGTATAGGGGACAAAACCTTTTACAGGTACATAAGTGAAAAAAGAAAAACAAAGGGAGGGATAGTGAGACTGAAGGGGGAGGATGGGGGCCACGTGGAGGATGACAGTAGTAAAGCTGACATATTGAACAGGTATTTCTGCTCAGTCTTTACTGAGGAAAAGGAGGGTAATGGGTCTGAAGGGAGTACAAGGGGTGAGAATGGTGCAGAAATGGACACAAGTCCCTTTACACAAGAAAGGGTCCTGAAGGAACTGGAAGTAATAAGAGTTGATAAAGCAATGGGGCCAGATGGGGTGCACCCCAGGGTCCTTAAAGAACTAAGAGGTGGTGGCTGAACCTCTGGCTATCCTGTTTAGCCGATCACTGGAAACAGGGAGGTACCCAAAGACTGGAGGACAGCAGATGTAGTCCCCTTATACAAAGTGGGAACAAAGAGAAGCAGGGAACTACAGACCAGTCAGCCTCACCTCGGTAGTGGGGAAGATCATGGAAGCACTACTGAAGGAGAG
This sequence comes from Neoceratodus forsteri, assembly GCA_016271365.2. Lineage (NCBI taxonomy): Eukaryota > Metazoa > Chordata > Ceratodontiformes > Ceratodontidae > Neoceratodus > Neoceratodus forsteri. The sequence continues at coordinate 337,072,164 of CM057457.1, read as the reverse complement.
ATTGGTGGAACATCTGGTTGTCAATGGACTATAGGACCCAAGGCAGCATGGTTTCACCAGGGGGAGGTCATGTCAGACCAACCTCGTTGAATTTTTTGACTGGGTGACTAGGGAGGTGGATCAGGGAGGGCAGTGGACATGGCCTATCTGGACTTCAGCAAGGCCTTTGACACTGTGCCACATAGAAGACTATTACACAAACTGGGGAATATGGGTGTGGGCAGGACAGTAGTGTAGTGGGTAGGTAACTGGCTGGGTGGCGGACACAGAGGGTGGTGGTAAATGGCTGTCACTCCACAGAGGAAGAGTGACCAGTGGGGTACCACAGGGATCAGTGCTGGGACCGGTCCTATTCAACATCTTCATCAGTGACATTGCGCAGGACCTAGAAGGCAGAATTTCACTGTTCGCTGATGACACAAAGCTCTGTAACACAGTAGACACACCAGAGGGTGAGACAGAATGACAAGCGACCTGCAGAAACTTGAAGAATGGTCAGGGTTTGGCAGTTGAAATTCAATGCAAAGAAGTGCAAGATAATGCATATGGGGCACAAAAACCCTGGCACAACATATCAGTTGGGGGTGAGGATATAGCATGCACCAAGCAGGAAAGGATCTTGGGGTTATCATCTCTGATGACCTCAAGGTAGGGAAACAGTGTGACAAGGCATCAGGTAAAGCAAATAGGATGCTGGGATGTATAGGCAGGGGCATCACCAGCAGGAAAAGGGAGGTCATAATTCCGCTATACAAGACACTAGTGAGGCCCCACTTGGAGTACAGTGTACAATTCTGGAGACCATACCTACATAAGGACATAGACAGGGTAGAGAAGGTTCAGAGGAGGGCAACAAAGATGGTGCTTGGATTGCATCACAAGTCCTATGATGACAGGTTGAAGGAACTGAACATGTACTCCCTGGAGGAGAGGAGGGAGAGAGGGGATATGATAGAGACATACAAGTATCTTACAGGGAGAACAGGGTGCAGGAAAACACTATTTTTAAGCGAAAAAGATGTTCCAGGACTAGAGGGCATGGGATGAAGTTGGAGGGAGGACGATTCAGAGGAAACATGAGAAAGAATTTCTTCACAGAGCGGGTGGTGGACAAGTGGAACACCCTGCCAGAGGAAGTGGTGGGGGCTGAAACAATCACGGGATTTAAGAATGCATGGGATAGACATAAAGGAATTCTGGAGGTCAGGGGTAAGGGGCAACAGACTTCTAGGAAAACAAACTGAACTTACAAGCTCAAATGGGCAGACTGGGTGGGCCATAGGCCCTTATCTGCCGACACTGTCTATGTATCTATGTTACTGAACAGTTCATTATTGCAGATTGCAGTATGTGGTTATATTCCCATAGTGCGTGTTCAGAAATAGTATAAATTATTTATTTATGAGTCATAAGAATTGAACAAGTACTGCAGTTCTTTTTGGCTATTGTGGATTTGAAAATACAGTACTTTTAACTGGGATGCAGCATTCATTTGAATAGTCTGGTGTGTGTTATATTAGTGTTTTTTCAAAAGCTGTACAATTCTGTAAGTGTGATTCATGAAACATAATTTCTGTTTGCCATTCTTGTTAGAACAGTTATTTTTGGCTGGACTTGAAAATTAAGTACTTTTTAACAGGGTTGCTGTAAGGCTGGCTCACAGTTAATAATGCAGTATAAATAACACTTCAGACTATTTAAAGTTCAAATAGTCTGAAGTGTTATTTATACTGCATTATCAAAAGCTATAAAACATAGAAACATAGAATTTGACGGCAGATAAGGACCGCTTGGCCCACCCAGTCTGCCCATTTCCCTACCTGATGGATAAGTTGCAGATCCTAGTTAACCAGCAGCCTACTTCTTCCTACCCCCACCCCCTAGAATTGCCTTATGACTGTCCCATGCATGCTTGAATTCCACCACTGTTTTTGACTCCACAACCTCCTCTGGAAGGCCGTTCCATACATCTACAACCCTCTCTGTGAAAACATACTTCCTTAAATTACCTCTGAGCCGCCCCCCTTCTATCTTCAAATTGTGCCCCCTTGTTCTTGCACACCTCTTTTTTTGAAAGATGCTACCCTCTTGGACTTTGTTGATTCCCTTGAGGTACTTGAAAGTTTCTATCATGTTCCCCTCTCCTCCTTTCCTCGAGGCTATACATATTAAGCTCCTAAGTCTCTCTTCATATGTCTTCCGTGCAGACCCTGCACCATTTTAGTTGCCCTCCTCTAGACAGCTTCCATCCTGTCTATGTCTTTGCAGAGATTGGGTCTCCAGAACTGCACGCAGTACTCAGATGTGGTCTCACCAGCTGTCTGTACAGAGGGATAATAACTCTTGTTTTCTACTGGTGATGCCTCTCCCTATGCATCCCAGTATTCCCCAAGCCCTCCTTGCTGCCCTCTCACATTGCTTGCCCACCTTTAGGTCATCTGATATGACTACCCCCAGGTCCCTTTCCATTTTTGTTGTTGTTAGTATCTCACCCCCCATTGTGTACTCTTCCCCTGGGTTTTTGTTTCCCAGGTGCATTACCTTGCACTTCTTAGCATTGAATCTAAGCTGCCATACATTTGACCATTCCTCTAACCTTGCCAAGTCCCTTCTCATCCTTTCCACCCACCTTGTGCATCAACTCTGTTGCAGACCTTTGTGTCATCTGCAAAGAGACATACTTTTCCTTCAGTCCCTCTGCAATGTCGCTTGTAAAGACATTGAAGAGGACCGGTCTAATACTGAACCTCGCGTGTCCCACTACTAACCCCTTTTTCAGAGTGGACTCCATTTACTATTACTCTCTGTGTCCTATTCTCCAGCCAATTCTTTACCCAGGCTGTCATCTTGGGACCCACTCCCAGGCTGGCTAGCTTGTATATTAATCTTTTGTGTCTGACTGTGTCAAATGCCTTGCTAAAGTCTAGGTAGGCCATGTCCACAGCCCCTCCCTGATCAACTACTTTGGTCACCCAGTCAAAGAAATCTATCAGATTTGTCTGGCATGACCTTCCCGCTGTGAACCCATGCTGCCTTGGGTCCTGTGCCCCTCTGGCCTCTAGATACTCAACAATTCTTTCCTTCAGAAGTGATTCCATCATTTTCCCTACCACTGAGGTTAAACTAACAGGTCTGTAGTTTCCTGCTTCTGCCTTGCTCCCACTTTTGTGAAGGGGAATCACATCTGCACTCCTCCAGTCCTCGGGTACCACCCCATCCTCCCATGATTTGTTAAAGAGGGTAGTCAGTGGTGTCACTAGTTCTACCCTTAGTTCTTTTAGAATTCTGGGATGAATCCCATCAGGCCCCATTGCTTTGTCCACCTTCAGTTTTAAGAGCTCTTTCAGAACCCTTTCTTCTGTAAATGGGCTGGTATCAACTTCTGTATCCAGAGTGTTTCTACTGTTTGTTTTAGGTACCTCTCCCTCTTCCTTTGTAAATACTGAGCAAAAATGTTTGTTTAGTATCTCTGCCTTTTCACAGTCACCCTCTGCCCACCCTCCCTCCCCTTTATTAAGCCTCACTATCCCTCCCTTGGTCTTCTTTCATTCTCTAATGTACCTATAAAAGGTTTTATCCCCCTTCTTAACTGATTTGGCTATCTTTTCCTCGGTTTGGGCCTTTGCTGTTCTGACTGCCTTTCCAGCTTCCTTTTGCTTTAACTGATACACTTCTCTGTCCTGTTCCTTCTGTGATTCCTTGTACTTCCTGAATGCTTTCTTTTTCTCTTGAACCTTCACTGCTACTTCCTTTGAGAACCATAGTGGTTTCTTACCTCGTTCCATTTGTTTATTTGCTTTACACAAAGGCTTGTTACCTCTGTGATGGCAGTTTTTATTATTCCCCATTGTTCTTCCACCCTCCTTCCTGCCCATTTGCTAGTGCATTCCTTAGGCACTCACCCATTTTAGCAAAGTCAGCCCTCCAAAATCCAGTACCTTTGTCTTTGTATGGCTTGACTCTATTGCTGTGTTTATTGTGAACCATACTGTTCGATGGTCGCTAGTTCCCAGATGGCTACCCACTTCTACATCTGTGATCCTCTCTTCATCTCCATTTGAGAGAACCAGATCTAAGATTGCTCCCCTTGAGTGGGCTCCAATACTAGTTGTCTAAGGCATGCCCCCTGTAGGGCATCTAGAATAACCCACTCTTAGAAGTGGCTGCTGCAACTGCACTCCAGTTAACATCTGGCATATTCAGATCACCCATCAGCAATATCTCCCCTTTATCTGCCATTCTAAGTATGCTTTCTATCATTTCCTTGTCCATTTCCTCCCCCTGAGAGGGGGGTCTGTATACAACCCCTGTGTGGATTGTGGTGCCATTGCTTGCCTCCAAATTGACCCACAGTGCTTCTTCTCCTCCCTGTTTACCCTTTTGTTCTGTTGCTTTGATTTCTTCTGTTATGTAGAAAGCTACTCCTCCTCCCCTTTTACCCTCCCATAAAAGTATGTCATCATGAAGCATCATTTTGCCATTTTGTTAGTGACGTTCTTTTTGGCTGAACTTGAACAGGGATGCTTGCTGTAAGGCTGGCTCGGCTCACCAATTTGAAATGTATAGTGTGTTATATTAGCTATACTGTATGGGAAACAAATTATCAGAGCAGGTCTCATCTTACTGTAGTTAATGTGTAGCATTGTTGTGTGGGAAGGCAAGCAAATCACAGTGGTGTACACTGGACCCTCAGTTGCACAATGGCTGGCCTGGAATTTTTGTTACATTTATCATAGCTGTACCACAGTGTAGTTTTTTGGGGGGAGGAGGGGTTGTTTCTTGCTTTGTTCATATTGTTACTTTGTCAGTAGTATGTGCCTTTTATGTGTGTGTTTTAAGTTCAGCAAGGAAGGATAATCCTGGCTGAGGAAGTTGCTAGATCTCAGTGAACTACAGGAGTTTTGCTGTGGCACTGAGCTTGTTACATAGATTCAAGGCACCAAACACAACACAGTATTTCAAATATTTTTGAATGAAACAAGAAAAGCATGTTTAGGCTTTGGATGAGTTTGTTGTGTTTTTCTTTTACATAAAAAGACAAGATCATCTAAAGCCTAAACATGCTTTTCTTGTTTCATTCAACAATATTTGAAATACTGTATTGTATTTGGTGCCTTGAATCTGTGTGATGAGCTCAGTGAAACCCGTAATAATGTACCTGCCTCTGAACTTTCTTGTTTGGGACACGGAATAGCAGTGGTGTCCTGTATGCTGGAGTCAGGATATTGTGCTGTAATATTTCATCATATTATCATTCTGTGGGGGAGCCCTGGGTAAAAAATACAACTTCACTGGTATTGGTGCACCCGGGGGTGTAGGGGGCAGCGCGCTCACACAGAAAGAATAATATCATGGAATATTACAATGCATAACACCAGAAACAATACCGAACTGAAAAGCATTCCTGTAAACGTACTCTGTGTTTAGCTTTCACTCTGTTCTACAGTTCACTCATTACTAGTTTTCAGAGATTGAGGAGGATGTTGGACTTTGCAACATGAGCATGCCCACAGCATGATCACGTCTCCACCATAGTGCGTGGGATTTTCAGAAAAGCACACGAGCGGTCCAACATTCTCCACAAATGCCAATTATCCTTCCTTAATCAAGTTTAAGAAAAAAAAATTCTATTTTGCTTAAAACGTAACTGCTCACACTGTGGGCTATGCCCATTAGTATCTTATTCTTTCAGAAATTGCTTTAACTCTAACTACTCAAACTGTGGGCCATGCTACTGCAACTGCCAGAGTCTTCATGGTATTTTATCACAACTCAGAGGAAGCAGGGAACAAAGAGGAAGCAGGGAACTACAGACCAGTCAGCCTCACCTCGGTAGTGGGAAAGATCATGGAAGCACTACTGAAGGAGAGATTGGTGGAACATCTGGTTGTCAATGGACTACAGGACCCAAGGCAGCATGGTTTCACCAGGGGGAGGTCATGTCAGACCAACCTCATTGAATTTTTTGACTGGGTGACTAGGGAGGTGGATCAGGGGAGGGCAGTGGACATGGCCTATCTGGACTTCAGCAAGGCCTTTGACACTGTGCCACATAGAAGACTATTACACAAACTGGGGAATATGGGTGTGGGCAGGACAGTAGTGTGGTGGGTAGGTAACTGGCTGGGTGGCAGGACACAGAGGGTGGTGGTAAATGGCTGTCACTCCACAGAGGGAGAGTAACCAGTGGGGTACCACAGGGATCAGTGCTGGGACCGTCCTATTCAACATCTTCATCAGTGACATTGCACAGGATCTAGAAGGCAGAATTTCACTGTTCGCTGATGACACAAAGCTCTGTAACAGAGTAGACACACCAGAGGGTGTAGACAGAATAAGAAGGGACCTGCAGAAACTTGAAGAATGGTCAAGGGTTTGGCAGTTGAAATTCAATGCAAAGAAGTGCAAAATAATGCATATGGGGCACAAAAACCCTGGCACAATATATCAGTTGGGGTGAGGATATAGCATGCACCAAGCAGGAAAGGGATCTTAGGGTTGTCATCTCTGATGACCTCAAGGTAGAAACAGTGTGACAAGGCATCAGGTAAAGCAAATAGGATGCTGGGATGTATAGGCAGGGCATCACCAGCAGGAAAAGGGAGGTCATAATTCCGCTATACAAGACACTAGTGAGGCCCCACCTGGAGTACAGTGTACAGTTCTGGAGACCATACCTCAGTAAGGACATAGACAGGGTAGAGAAGGTTCAGAGGAGGGCAACAAAGATGGTGCATGGGTTGCATCACAAGTCCTATGAAGACAGGTTGAAGGAACTGAACATGTACTCCCTGGAGGAGAGGAGGGAGAGGGATATGATAGAGACATACAAGTATCTTACAGGGAGGAACAGGGTGCAGGAAAACACTATTTTTAAGCGAAAAAGATGTTTCAGGACTAGAGGGCATGGGATGAAGTTGGAGGAGGATGATTCAGAGGAAACATGAGAAAGAATTTCTTCACAGAGCAGGTGGTGGACAAGTGGAACACCCTGCCAGAGGAAGTGGTGGGGGCTGAAACAATCATGGGATTTAAGAATGCATGGGATAGACATAAAGGAATTCTAGAGGGCAGGGGTAAGGGGAAACAGACTTCTAGGAAAACAAACTGAACTTACAAGCTCAAATGGGCAGACTAGGTGGGCCATAGGCCCTTATCTGCCGACACTGTCTATGTATCTATGTATCTATGTAAGAGCCCTGGGACCTGATAGTAGATATTTAACTAACCAGGCCACATCTTTTATTTCTTAATCACCTGATAAAAGCCAACCATTGGTATATACTTTTTTCACACGTTGCTTTAACATCTAAATTGCTCACACTGGGGCTGTGCTATTTGCACTTCCAAAGTCTTAATGGTATTTTGTCAGAACTCACTTAAGAACCCTGGGGCCTAATAATGACCAGACCAGGCCACATCTTTTGTTTCTTAATCGCCTTATAAGAAGCTGCCCATTAGTATCTTATTCTTTCAGAAATTATTTTAACTCTAACTACTCAAACTGTGGGCCATGCTACTGCAGGGCATGTTGTCAAAAGTCACTTAAAGGAGCTGAGGAATGATTTTTACATTGTTAGTTGCCCCTTACCCTTCCATCTTTTTTTCAAAGTCACTTCTATATTCTAATATGCTTGACCATTTTTGATACACAATCTAGCTTTGGGGGTACTTCAGTTCTGCATAGAGTTGAACCATCCTCAGTGGCTACTTCTCTTTCTTTTCATATTTCTAAAACATTCTATGACATCATTCCATGCTATTAATCTGAATGGCCCGGCCTGTTATTATTGATGTCATTGAACGTTCAGGGCAGGTAGTATGAAAAGAGAAAGCAGCAACTGGTGAGGAGAGAGGAATTCAAGGTGTTAAAAAGGCAACAAAATAAATGATTATTTTCGTCAAAACTGTCACAAATGTATCACAATATTGGATAGACAGTAAAGGGGGCACTGGAGGGCATCCACAGGTGTCAAAACTGTTCCCCATCACCTTCCTGAACCCTGGACCTGGTAATGGATTCTTAAGTGACCAGGTCAAACCATGTGTTCTATCAAACATTTTTCATCCTGGGTTGGCAACTTACTATTTTGATTTCAAATGGAGTGGGGGTCTCTTGGTATTCACCTCAGGGCCCTGCTGTGAAGTCACCCAGCTACCAACATTGAGGTAGACCACCCATCAGCTGGGTTCCTACTCTAAACTGCATCTGCCTCAAATGGTTTACCTTTATAGGGTGCATCAGCCTAAAATTAGCTTTAGGTGTGGTCCCCGGTCAATCTACAGATAACAGGTTGGGAGATAGCTAAATGAGAAAGCCATACTTCTCCATTCACAAACGTTATCCAACATTAGATGCTCACCATTGCTTATTTACAAACTATAAATGTGATTCTAAATGAGGGGTGCTACTGTATATGGCATACAACTACAAAAAAGTCAGCGCTCACCCTGATCCCCACCCCGGGCAGATGTAGCAATAAACATATTTTTTCAGCTTGGATTGGCAACTCACTATTTTGATTTCAAAAGGAGTTGGGGTCTCTTGGTATTCACTTCAGGGCCCTGCTATGAAGTCGCCCAGCTACCAACGTTGAGGTAGACCACCCATCAGCTGGGTTCCTACTCTAAACTGCATCTGCCTCTGATGGCTTAGCTTTAATTGTCCCTTGCTGTTTTCAGACTATGATTACAGCTTGTTTATAGAGCAGGCAAAATAAATGTGTCTGTGCAAAAGGGGAAGGGACAATCTTAGCTCTACAACACAACGTACTATACATGGACCATGGCAAAAAGGGAAAAATTACAATAAAATGCATTTACTTTCAAAACAGAATGGATCAAGCACACCATGCCTTATTGCAGCCCGCTTGCGCACCCAGACTCAGTCAAGGGAACATGATGAGCTCACCAAAGGGCCCAAATGATAAAATTACACAGTTTTTCTGTTCATCAGGGACATCATCACTAAAAAGGTATGTATTTTGGTATTGCTCGTCAGTGACTTCATGGTTGTACTTGATCAGCATGTTTAAGTTAAAGTGTGAATAGGGATAGATGGTATGTCAACCGACATGTGCTGTCCACTGCGGTGTTAAAATAGATGTTCCATAAGCTACAATGTGTGTCAGTTTTAAAGTTGTTTTTAAGTGGCATGTCTTCATTGATCAGTGTAGTCATTTAATGTGGCACACTGTGTGCATGGCTGATAATCGTACTCTTAGTAATGACATGCTGTTTAAAAACTGCACATTTTATTCAGGCAAACAGTGATGTTTTGTTGAGTGTTTTATCTACTGCTTAAGTGTCAGACTTGTAAGGTGGAGCAGGGGAAGATGTGGATTTCAATTGTGATATAAGGCTGCACAAGTCATGCCAGTTTGAGTTGGTAACTGAACTGTGCTGTTGCTGCTTCTCAATAGTAAAGGAATAGTTGCGCGTGGTTTCTCTAGTTCCTGTTAAATAGCTTGAACTTGTGAATGTAAACTTGCTGGGTTAGAGCCTCACAATTTCTGCTTCAATGTTTTGCTTGTGACATTTTGGGGTTCTTTTTATCAGATGTCAACCAGAGAAGCCAACAAGCGAGGAAGCTGAACAGCCACCACAGAAAATTGTAATCTTGTCTGCATCTGCGTGTAGTCCCTATTGCGAGTATGACATTGCCAAATATTTGACTCACAAACTGACTAATGAAGAGAAACTGAAATTACTGACTGCTGACTATCACATCAGTACTTCTGAAAAGTTGCCTGCTACTAATTTTGGAAAGCAGAAATGCTACTTTCAGCCCTCATGGATAGACATGTACCCCAGACTAGTTTACAGTGCTTCCCTTGATGCAGCATTCTGTCTACCCTGCGTACTTTTTGATAACTCTGCTGCTAGCAACAGGAAGAGAGGTGCACTGGTTACATGCGGTTACAGAAACTGGAGAAAGGCGACATCAGACTGTGATGCTCATTTTTTAAACAAAGTGCATGGTACCAATCCTAAGGATGGAGGAAGAGGATACGAGACCCATGCTTCTTGTGCCATTCGAGCAGACCTTTTCAAACAAGTCATAAGGAACAATGACAACAATGTTGTTGTTCAATGCAATAAGGGTCTAGAAGAAAGAAGGAAGAACTTGAAAGTTCTTGGATCGATAGCAAGCACCACAATTCTCTGTGGAACACACAATTTAGCCCTCAGAGGACACACAGATGATGCAAGATACCTGAGCGACAAAACTATTAATTGTGGCAACTTTCAGGCTCTGCTGGACTTTTGCATTGATAGTGGAGATGAAATCCTGAAGCAGCACTTTGAATTTGCAAACAGAAATGCCACATACCATTCTAAGACAATACAAAATGAGATGATTATGGTCACTGGAGACCTCCTCCAAAGGGACATAGTCACTGAGATCAAGAAGGGGGGGTGGATGGTTCAGTGTGTCAGTAGATGAGGGCAAAGATGTCAGCAACAAAGATCTGCTGGTTCTTACACTTTGTTCTGTTGATGAGCGGTATGAGATCCATTAAGACTTTATTAGTTACGTGGATGTAAACAGCGATACCTCTGGATCACAAATTTCTTCAAAAATTCTCACGCAGAAGCTAACTCTTGATGCAAAGAAAATGAGAAGCCAGTGCTCTGATGGAGCTGGCAACATGGCTGAAAAAAACAGAGGAGCAGGACCAAGAATTGAAAGCCAGTATCCTAAGGCCTTGTGGTTCTGGTGTGGATCCCATCAACTTAACAGATGCATTGTAAAAGCATCAGAAAAATCAGTTAATCCGCAACATGATTGGAAGTGCAGATGAGGTTGTGAAGTTTTTGGAATATTCACCTAAAAGACAGACTGTTCTTCAGGAGGAGATTGCAAAGATGGATGCAAAGACAGTTAAGCTGGTGCGCTTCTGTCATATAAGATGGGTTGAACGGCAGGATGCCTTCGTAGTGTTGATCTCCTTACACCCAGCAGTGGTCAGTGCCTTGGAAGAGATCAGCCAGTGATATACTAGATGTGAAGATGTAGCTCAGGCAACTGGTCTCTTAAAGTGTCTGACCAGCTTCAAGTTTCTAGTATCCCTCATTGTGACAGTAAAATGCCTCCAGTACCTGCGTGCACTAAGTGTTGTTCTTCAAGGCTCCGCTCTAGATGTGGTGAAAGCCATGAGGCATGTGAGTCTCACGTAGGCAGCTCTGAGAAATGTTAGGGACAACATAGAGGAAAATCATTCCAGATGGTACCAACAAGCTGTAACAGTTGCTGCAAATGTTGGAGTTCAGCCAAGCAAGCCACAGACAACTGCAAAACAAAGGAACAGAGAAAATGTGGATGCAGAGAACCCTGAAGTATACTACCGCAGAGCAGTGACTATTCCTTTCCTGGACCAGCTCCTTGCAGAGATGGACAGCAGATTTTCACAGCTGCATTCAGAGAGCTGCCCTTGCCCTACAGATTATCCCCAGCATCATGATAGAGCAGGATCATTCCGGTGTACAATCCCTGGACCTAGGTTACTTCATGGATGATCTGCCCCAGCCTGGTACTCTGCAAGCAGAACTGCACACATGGTTCATTAGGTGGAAGGACTGTGAGAGACTACCAAACAACCTTGTTGACTCCTTAAAGCTTTGTGATCCACTGCTGTTCCCAAATGTTCACACAGTACTAAGAATCTGTGCAACATTCCCCATCACTAGCTGTGAATGCGAAAGAGCAGTCAGCAGATTGCGTCTTATCAAAACCTACACAAGATCAAGCATGACAGAAGAGAGACTAACAGGACTAGCTTTGATGTATGTACACAGAGAGAGGATTCCCACACCTTCCAAGATAGTGCAAGAATTTGCAAGAAAGCATCCAAGAAGGCTTGAACTGCCTGACATTTTGAATACTGATGCTGACTGTTGGTGATGATGGTGATTCTCTTGAACTGCACAGCCAGACAATTAGCATGGTACCATTTTAAAATGTGTAATGGGGTTTATGCACAATGTGGCTACATGGCAAGACTTGCTGGCTCTGCTTGTACACACCTTCTGTGAAAAAAAACTGGATTACAACTTCAACACCATACACTGTACACCAGCATAGTGTGTCATTACCCTGATGGTTCTATTTGGCCACAGCATGACTTGTCTACTCTGATGGGGGCCAAGAACTACAACTATGCAGCATGACTTGCCTGCTGAGGGCCAAGAACTATGACCAACTATGATCATGCAGCATGACTTGCCTGCTCTGCTCAGGGCCAAGAACTATGACTATGTAGCATGACTTGCCTGCTCTGCTGAGGGCCAAGAACTACGACTACTCAGCATGTCTTGTCTGCTGAGGGCCAAGAACTATGACCATGCAGCATGACTTGCCTGCTCTGCCCAGGGCCAAGAACTATGACTATGCAGCATGACTTGTCTGCTCTGTTGAGGGTCATGAACTAAGACAATGCAGCATGACTGGTCTGCTCTGCTGAGGGCCACGAAATAAGACTATGCAGTATGACTTGTCTGCTCTGCTGAGGGCCAAGAACTAAGACTATGAAGCACGACTTGCCTGCTCTGATGCAGGGCCAAGAACTAAGACTATGCAAGCATGTCTGGCAAATGATTTTTTACCTAACTTTTTTCCCCACATGGAACCGTATGCTTGCACAGGTCATGGCTCTATAGTACTGTGATAATTAGTGCCATTTAATTTTTGCATGTATCATCAAGTCTCTTTCAATTTGTCTCATATTTGTTTCTGATGTAATGCTGCAAGCATGTAGTCTTGCAATAAAGTGTCCAGAATAAGATGAACAGAACAGCTGCAGTCTTTTGTTCTTTTGGGGTGAGAGGGTGGTTTAGGACTCTGGGGATGGTGCTAGGGTGCAACTCACAGAGCAAGGGGAGGGAGGAGTTTGTGTTTGAAATACCTTCCACAATGCACCAGAATGCACCAAATGTAAAACATTTTCTGGGGACCTAGGTGGCCCACCAGACCCCCGGCCTAATATTTACATTTTTTTTATCTTGCCTTGAGCCCCCCCATCTGCAGGACTCCTGGATTTGCCCCAGTTTCCTCTTCAGTTTGGGAACCATCTTGTGTGACCCCACTGCCAATATGAACATCTCATCTTGGGAGTAGAATTCTTCTCTTTGTAGATCATGCCTCAGCACTTGGTCAACATATGGTGCTTTTACAGCAGAGCCCTACATTTTCCACTGCAGTTGTTGGCTCTGCTGTTTTTTGTTTCACCCCACCTCCAACAGGCCTTCAGCATTGTCCCTACCACTCAGCCACATCGTCTGCCCTCCCAATTTACTTTTTTTTTGGCTGCTGGTCTCTGTCTTTTTTCTGCTGCTTTGTACATTTTCTAACCCATGTAAATTCAGAGTCATGCAGTTTGTCTTCTCTGTAAGCTCACCCTATGTGAATCTTCTGAAGTGCTAGGATGTTTCTGCACTATAAAACTCTTGTCACATTCTGCACATTTATATGGTCTCTGTCCCATGAGAATTCACTGATGTGTTAGAGGTTCCTCTGTATTATGAAATGCTTATCACATTCTGCACATTTATATGGTCTCTGTCCCATGAGACTTCAATGCATGTTACAGGTTTCTCTGTACTACAAAAGCTCTTCGCCACATTCAGCACATTTATATGGTCAGAGTCCTATAAGTATTTGCCAAGGTGTTAAAGGGTTACTATGCACTATAAGACTCTTGTCATATTACAGATATTTATCCCACTGTAAGTCTGGGCTCTGCAACTGTCTTTCCTATGCTGATGACCTTGGTCATTCAAGGCTTTCCATCATTCTGTAATGGAAGCAGTCTTGGCATTGTTATCTTGAGTGGGTGGTCACGTGATGGCATCTAGCCAGGCCGCAGCTGGGATTCTGAGCTCTCCCCTCTAGCCGCCTTTCCTGGCCGTTTTTGGAGTCATCTGGGCTTTTAAATGTAAAATTCGTGCCTGAGGCGCTTGACCCACTCGTCTGCTACTATAAAACGACTTCTGCTGGGGAAACGATTGCCTATTCTAACGGGATGGAGGTGGATGGGAAGCAGGCCTCCGTCAAGCACACACCTCCTGCATCCCCGGAGAAGGCAGCAAAAACAACGTAATCAGGGTGCTGTAAAACCTGAGCGAGTGAGATGAGAGTGCAACTGGCTACTCCCCTGACGGAGGATAAGTTTCTTCAAGGAGCTCACCCCACTGAAAGATATTCTGAAAGAGCTGGCTGGTGAGCTTAAGTCCCTCGTAGTGAGCTGTCTTCTGTCTCCACTAGAGTTTCGGATATGGAGGCCAGAATCTTCTCGTCGGAGCAATGGAGGTCGAAAACTGAAATTGAGGTTGCAGAGCTCAAGCAGCAGATCAGAAAATTACAAGCTAAAACGGAAGATCTGGAGGGGCATAATCGCCGGAACAATTTACTGATTCTGGGCCTACCCGAGATGGAAGAGGGCCCAGACTTAATGACCTTTCTGCAGAGGTTTCTGAATAAGGTTGTAGGCCCATCCCCTATCAGCCCCTCTTACCACTTGGAACGGGCCCACCGCTCTCTCAGGCCCAGGCCTCCGTCTGGATCCCCTCCGTGACCCATCATCGTCAAGTTTTTAAGTTATATTGAAAGACAGCACGTCTATGCTAAATCGCGTGAGCTAAAAGAAGTCCTTTGGGGTTCGTCTAGAATTCGGATTACCCAAGATTTGCCTAAGGAGACCAGGGAAAAAAGGGCAGCTTATCATCCTGTTGTGCAGAAATTAATAGCTGCTTCTATTCCCTTCAGGATGATGTACCCAGCGATTCTGAAGGTCACTGTGGGAGGCATGACAACCAGCTTTAATTCCCCTGATGCGGCCCTTAAGGAACTGGCTATCAAGCTACCTGATCTGTTCAAGTCGGCCAGCTGAAGGACTCACTATCTATTATTTAATATAACAATGTGGCGATCCTGTGGGGTCACGATCTATTCTTGGAATATATTTAGCTCAGTTTTATGTTATGGCAGTATAACCCTTTTGATATGCTAGCTGGTTGGGGGTGCCTGCTGGCTTTGTCCCTTTTTCCTGCTCTCTTTCTATTTCTGACCACTTTCTTTGCCTCCGTTACTCTCTCACTCTCGCTCTCTCTCTTACCTGATGTTGTTTGTGCTGGCTTGTGTTGCGGAGGGTTGGTCTGCTGGGTGGTGGGATCTTCCTCGCTGTGTTCGTCCATGTTTACCCGCGATGGAACCTCTTTTTGCTGCTGCTGTTTCCCGGGGGTGACTTCCTGGCGGGCGGACTGCTCTGGTCCCTCCAGTTTATTGGTCCCTCCGAAACAGCTGCCCTAGAGTGAGGTCCTCATGGATACAGCGCCTTTTTCTTTCTGGGCTTGGAATTTTTTGCGGGTTGCCTGGATATCGGGTAGGTGATCCACTCAGTTATATTCTCTCCTGGGTTGAGGCGGGGGGGGTTTCTTATGCCAGAGTGGTGATGGATGGGCTCTCTCTATTGTTGGGGTGATCTCTTTTTTTTTGCTTGTGCCTCCTCTCTAATCGGGCTTCCTTTTACTGTTTCTTCCCTTTGCCTGTTCACCTCCTGGAATACTGGTGGCTGGGGGGGGAGAAGCTTGGGACTAGGGGTGTCTGCTCGCTGGATGTGGAATCGTGAGCCATATGATGGGGGGTTGGCTAACCTCTCCCTGGCGGTGGGGCTGATAGAGAGCATTATGCTGGGACGTTGGCTTGTTGCTTTCACTGGATCGTATTTGAGGTGTTCTGTTCACTGGTACTTGTATTTAACACTGGGGATTTGGAGGTTCGCAATGGGGGTCGGGAGGCTCGAGCTTTTAGGTCTTAGCTTGCTCCATGGTTTTCTCCTGCTCGGGCCTCTCGTTGTATATAGTTATTTTTGGGTTTTTTGGACTTTGGATGCTGAGGGGGTGGGTTTGGGATTTTTGATTTTGGGGATGGGTTGATGGGTTTTGTGATTGTTATTTGCTGGTGGATTTTTCAGAGTCGGGGTTGGGGTGGGGATTGATCTTTCATTGAAGATTTTGCATTGGGCTCTTTGGAGGCTGGGTTTTCATGGGTGGGCGGGGGTTGGGATTGATGATTGCTCTCTCTGTATTTTACAGGCTTCTGGTTAAGTAGGACATGCTGCTTATGGGGGATTATGCTTTTGTAATCCTTGTCTGGGTTGTTGTTCGAATGGGGCCTATTTTGGGTTAATAATATTGGGCTGGGGATGTATATCGGGGCCAGCTTAGTCTACCAACTTAGCTCAGTGTGGTGTTTCTGGGGATTAGAATGGTGGGTTTTCTCTGTGGGGACTAAAACTTGGTCTGCTTGGATATTATAGGGTATTCCCAGCCTTTTCATTTGGGTGCACCTTTTTTCTCTATAATCCTGAATGTGTCTGGATATTTGGTTTTGCATACTGTATTTAAAATGGCTATGAACACTTTCAAAATAGCTTCTTGGAATGTACGCGACTTAGGGATTGGGTCAAACGTTTGCAGATGTTTAATCACTGCTCACTATTGCAAATTGATATTCTCTTTTGCAAGAAACGATTTAAGCCATGATGACACCAAGCTATTATCTCGTTCTGGTTTTCTCAATCCTATCTAGCGGGTAATTCTTGTTTTAGTAAAGGGGTGGCGGTTCTTGTTAAAAAGCATGTTTTAGTCACGAAAGAGACGATTGTATCAGACCCAGAGGGGAGGTTTATTTTGATCAATGGTACTCTTAATGGGGACAATGTTGTTCTGGGCTCTATATATGGTCCGGTGGGGGGAAATCCGGGATTTTTCATGTCCCTTGCTGATAAATTGTCTAACTTTCTTCCTGCCCAGTTTATATTGGGAGGGGACTGGAATATTCCCTGTTCACCTATTTTAGATAGAGACCCTCAGGATAGGCGCCCCCCTTCCCCGGCTCATAGAGCTTTTCTGGAACTGAGGTCGCTGCTGGGTTTATGTGACCCCTGGAGCTTGCTAATCCTTCTCTCCGAGCCTTTTCTTTCCTGTCTCAGTCGATGGTACCAAATCTAGGTTAGACATGGTTTTGTTTAGTATTTCCTTTCTCCCGAGTCTCTGTTTATCCGGCATTGACCCAATTATCCTATCGGACCACGCCGTCGTCTGGATCAAGCTTTCCTTAGCCCCGGATTTCTCCCGGGATTCGGTTTGGCTGTTCAATACTCAACTGTTGAAGGATCCTCAAAATGTGTCGGATATCAGCTCCCTGATTTCCCTCTTTCTGGCGGATAATCTTAATTCCACTCCAAGGCTGGACATGGTTCGGTCTGCCTTGAAATGCTATCTCAGGGGTGAGCTTATTAAAATGGCTTCCCTTAGGAAGAAAAAGAGGCTTGCAAACTCTTTATCTTTGATGGGTAAAATCAGGGATTTGGAGGGTAAGTATTCTTCAACTTCTTCAACTGATCTTAAAGAGCTTTATCAGTTAAGAGTGAATATATGGATCTTTGAAGGAGAAAACGGAATACTGCTTGTTAAAACTCAAGCTAAATATTTTGATCATGGGGAGAAATCCGCAAACTCTTGGCTCATGCTATGGGCATTGGAAAGCTCTAGGATTATTCCCTCTTTGCTCTCTTCATCCGGTGCGGTTGTCTCTTCACCCAGAGGAATTGCCCATATTTTTAAGGAGTACTATCTGGACCTTTATAGTAAGTCTCCTGTATCGCACTCTATCTCGGAGTTAAACGAATATTTGAGGGAGATTGACATTCCTTGCTTATCAGCAGCCCAGCAGGCTATCTTGTTGGCCCCTATCTCGTCGGAGGAGATTGAGAGAACCTTTGCTTCTCTTGCTTCTGACCGAACACTGGGTCCTGATGGTCTCCCGGCCAATTTTTATAAGGTCTTTGCCAAGGACTTGGTACCTATTCTCCTTAAGTTATATGAGTACCTATCTGTATCTCCGGACGTGGATCCCACATTGTTTGAGGCTATAATTGTTTTAATTCCTAAGCCTGATAAGATTCTCATGGATCCAGCAAATTACAGACCAATCTCTCTTCAAAATTATGACATGAAAATTCTGGCTAAAATATTAGCTGAAAGAATCAGGATGGTTTGGTCTGGTCTGCTGAGCCCTGAGCAGGTGGGATTTGTCCCTGGTAGATCGTGGCCGATCATTTGAGGACCCTGTCACATATCTCTCAATATGCCCAATCTGTTTCATATCCGTTGCTCTGGTCTCTCGATGCTGAAAAGGCCTTTGACATGTGGATTGGTCCTTTCTCTGGTCAGTTATGGAGAGAATGGGTTTTCTGCCTGCTTTTCTAAATAAGATTCGGATGTTTTATAGTTGTCCTTCTGCTAGAATCTATTGTAATGGGGTGTTTTCTTCCCTCTTTCGTTTATATACCGGCACCAGACAGGGATGCCCTCTCTCCCCTCTGTTATTTAATTTGTATTTGGAACCATTGATCATAAGGCTTAAGGCTTCTCCCCGGGTTAAGGGGCTCAGATTACACCAAAGGGAACGGGTTCTTTCTGCTTATGCAGATGACATTCTTCTACAT
The DNA here is from genome assembly GCA_016271365.2 of Neoceratodus forsteri. NCBI lineage: Eukaryota > Metazoa > Chordata > Ceratodontiformes > Ceratodontidae > Neoceratodus > Neoceratodus forsteri. Next base: position 337,053,655 of record CM057457.1, on the reverse strand, counting down.
TTAACAGATCCGGCTGAATCTTTGAAGGTGGTGATTGGAATTATTGAGCGGTTCGGCGTTTTCTCTCGTTATAGATTGAACATCTCCAAATCTGAAATCTTTCCTCTTAATGTGAATACTAATAAACACGAATTTTCTTCCTTTGGGATGAGATGGACCCCCAGATCTATTAAATATTTAGGATTTATTTTTCTACTGATCCTTTTTGAAAAGTTAAATTTGGATAGAGTCAAGGACTGGTCTGTCAGGATTTAAGCGATGGTCAGCTCTTCCCATCTCACTTTGGGGTCGAATAAACATTCTTAAATGACGTCCTCCCAGTTTTTTACCGTTAAATCTGGTTAACCTCTGGCTTCCATTTCCTATTTTCAGCAGCTTCATGTGCTTTTTCTAATTTTATTTGGCAGGGAAGGGGTTAGGCGCTCCTATACCAAATTATCGCTTCCTAGAGAGAAGGGTGGTCTTAGATTACCTAATCTCCTGTTGTACCATTGGGCGGCTCACCTCTCTAAGCTGGGAAGATGGTTTTCTATGGAGCCAGACTCATCCTGTCCAATCTGGCTCCAGCTCGAACGCACCTCTCTCTGAGATTAAGCCAGACAGGTATGCTCTATTTTATGTACCCCCAAAGGTACTCTCACATTGGGTGCCGGATAGTGTAATGATGGTTGCTCTTAAGTCCCTCGTTCAATGTTTAAAGTTTTTCCGTATCTCCGCTATCTCAGACCTGGGACAACCGGTAGTTCATAATCCCAATGTTAAGCTGGGTACTTCATGGATTACCTCGGAGTGGCTCCCACAAATCAGGGAGGCCAGACTTGAGCATTTTTTTAGCAGGGACTCACTTCTTTCTTCCGGTGATATTCTGGGGAAATTTGATATACCTAGGAGAGATATCTTCAAAGTTTATCAACTGAGGCATCTGATTAGCCGGAGATTTGGTACCAATTTTAGGGACTCAGTTGCTTATCCTTTCTTTTCTGGAATTATTAATCTTGCCTCTCAATCCCATCCTATCTCTTTGATATATTCTTTCCTTTTGAATTATAATTCGAGGAGATGTCGAAGGCTCGGTGTGTGGGCACACCTTTTGCCTGATATTTCCCAGATTGGTCTGGTGTATGGAAAGATCTCCATAGATACCATACCCAGGATAGGTTGCGGTTAACGCAATATTATATTGTCAATAACCTCTACTATACTCCTGCTAAACTCTTTCAGTTCAAGAAGGTTTCTCACTCAAAGTGCTTTAGGTGTTTGCATGGTGATGGCAACTTAATCCATATGTTCTGGGATTGTCCCAAAGTTGCCCCCTTGTGGTCTCTGGTCCAGGATTATCTTGATCCTCTTCTGGGTCTGTCCGTTTTTTTCTGTCCTGAGATATGTATTTTGGGTGAATTCTCCTGTATAGACAGTGTCGAACGTAGATACCATATGGCTCTGGTGTCTATGGCTGTTAAAAAATTGGTTTTAAGACATTGGACTGACCAATTGGCCTTTGTCATTTGCCGATTGGTTGACTGAACTGGTTTCTTACTTCAATCAGAAAAGTTGATTGCTAGTCTTAAAGGTCGTTTGGATCTGTTTCAGAGGAGGTGGAGTAAACTCCAAGCCCTGTGTTTGCTTTAATTTATATAATTCTGGGACCATTCCTTCTGTCTGCCTTTTATTTTAAGATTTATGTTAATTCTTGTCTTCAGGACTGTATTGCTCTTTATAGATGTCAAGCTTTGAAGTTTTATGGTGATATGTTGTTATGTCCAGACGAAGCTTTGTTTTTGTTGGTGCACCCTGGTGGGAAGGGGGGAGGGAATGGTCGTGGGAGGTTGGATGTTCAATGTTGAATAATCTTTTGTTTATATGTGGTTGGGTGGGTTGGATGGGATTGTGGGTGGGTCTGGGGGGGTGGCTGGGATTTTGTTTAATGTTTCTTTTGTAGGGGTTGGGCGTGGGTGGGGAAAGGTGTGGTTCTTTGGTTGTACCGTTCATCTCAATGTTTTCTTGTACTTCCTTGGTGTGCTTTGTATTATGGTGTTGTTGTTTTGTTTTTTCAAACTTAATAAACTTAAATTTCAAAAAAAAAAATTGTTATCTTGAGTTTTGCTTTAGCACATCTACTACAAATGATGTCACAAGAAAAGGACTTGACTGTTTGCAGCTGCTCTTTAAGGTGTTTGTCACATAAGCTATAAAGCTATAAGTCATCTATATACAGAAGATAAAATATTATTTCAAAATTCTTTTTATTTCTGCAGTTCAAATTATACTAATTCACTTAGATATTAACCTGATTGTTCAGCCTGCTCCGAGTGATGACGGATCACTCTGGCAGACTAGCAATCCAGATTCACACCACGCACCTGGGATGTCATGAGCAAAAGCTGTAAAGGACTGTGAAAGAGTGCTCTATGGATGTTTTCCTCCAGGGAGAGGGAGCTCACAGTGCAGCACTACAGAAGATCCAGGTGGGAGCAGGTGGAGGTGCTGGTGATGCACTACTGACTATGCATCATCAGGCACCCTCCCATCCAGCAATGCATGCACACACACATGCATGCAAGTAAAAAAGGAAGGAGGCTGAGTAGGGACTCAGAAAGGGAAAATACTGCATTGGTATACTAGATGACAGACTTGATGTATATCAAGGTTCTCTGTAATTTTAAAAAACTTGCGACACTCACAATATTCATACAACTTCTCCTCCATGTGACATAGCTTATGTTTTATGGGGCTTTTCTGTGATTCTGAACTTGTTACATCTGGTGCATCTCTATGGCATCTCCCTTATGTGACATGGCTAATGTGTTATGAGTTTTTATTGTGTGCATTAAAACTCTTGTGACATTGAGCACATTTATATGGACTCTACTCCATTTGAATTTATTGATGCTTTATCAGGCAGTTGTTACGGCCAAAACTCTTGTTGCGTTCAGCACACTGATATTATCTCTCTCAGGGTTAATCTCTCCAACTGTTCAGGGATTTCTTGCATTGTGACGAGAATGGACCTCATTCTTAAGCCAGGGTATATTCAAAAAATCTGGAAATCTGTACTGGATTAGTCTTCGATGTTTGCTAAGACCGTTCTTCTCAGCATGTGCAACATCCCAAAGATGGCTTCCTTTTACAGCTCGTAGGGTGTCACAGAGAATGGTAGCATATTTAGATGTCAGTGGCTCAGTAGGTAGCACACTCCGCATCTGAGGCCGGGAGATCAGATGGTTGTGGGTTCAGTTCCCACATCTGGCAGTTGGGTTAATATCCCAATACTGACACAGTAGTGCAGCATGGGGGGGGGCTGCTGCACTTCTGAGGTGCTGTCTTTCAGATGAGATGTTAAACTGAGATCCAATCTGCCTGGATTCATGGTAGTTCAGGTGGATGTTAAAAATCCCATGGCACTTATCGAAAAAGAGTAAGGGAATTTCTCCAGTGTCCTGGCCAAATTTCCCCCAGTCACTAAAAGAAATACCAATGGCATAATCTGGTTCACTTTCAGTTGGTTACCATCTGTATCCCCCCTCCCACCGGTCGCCTCCGAAAAAGGAACTTCTAGTCCCAGTGGGCCTACTGGGTCAGCAAAATTCAATAAATAAATGTGCCAGAAAGTTCTTTTTTGATTAACCCTGTTGCTCTGAGAACTACTGAAATGATTTGTGTGTCCTTATTCCACATCAGTTTACTTTCAGTTTGTATTTCTATCCCATCCGCCCAACATCCACCAGGTCTCACCGATCATCGTCTCCCAGTGCTCCCCCCCAGCAATGCTGGCAGTGGGTCCCCAGGCCCCCACCGATGACTGGATCCAATTCTGGTCAGCACACTAGCTGGTTAGGGAGCAGAACCTACAAACCCCTCCTACATCCAGCCAGAGATATTTTTTTGGTTTTCTCTGCCAGAGGTAGGGTGTGCAAGGACGCCAATGGTGGTGTCATGCATGCTTCCTTGTGTGACATGCCAAGTGTCTACCCTGTCTCTGCCACCACATACAGCATTGGTGTGCCAGTCCCCTGCCTCTGCTATGGCCAGGGAAGCACCAATCACTTATTCCCCCCCTCGGAGGACAGCTGTCCTTGTGATGCTCAATCCTCCTCCTCCTCTCCCTGTCCGACCCCCAGAAACTGCTTGCACCACAAACATGGGTCACTGGCATAGCAGAAGGTAAGGCAAGGCAAATTTTATTTTGATGGCACCCAATCCCAAAGGCTCCAGACGCCAGAGAAAAAAATTACAAGTAGAACAATTAATTAAAATCCAATAAATAAAATCAAAATTCCAATAATAAAATTCACTGATAGTCTTAATAATTCTACATAGGCAAGACTGAAGAGGTGTGCCTTTAGCTTCTGTTTAAAAACACCAATCATGCCGGCTCCATGGCGCCGAGTGAAGGGGTTCACTTGGCATATTGGTGAGTGTGCTTGGGAGACATGTGGCCTCGACATGCCTCCTGCATGCTTTCGTCCCAGGATCCTCCGTACTCTAGCATGGCTGAGAACTGCAGTGAGCGAGGGCACCAGAAAAATGGAAAAATGCCACCCCGACCAAAGCCTAGATGAAGAACACCTGTAGCCCCTGCAACCCAAAGCCCCCGGAGCCAGCCTGGATCCAGCTCCGTGGCACCTGAGAAGATGAATAGGGGCCACAAGGCGAATTCCTCCCGGAGGAGACGGACCCACCCAGTACAGGGATATACCGGGCCACTGTCAGGTAGGTCGCTATAGGAGCTGGTAGAAGGTGGAGGGGTGTTGGAGGGGTGGTAGAAGGCACTGGCGCTTCAAAGGAGTGACAGGTTGGGGAAGGCGGTAGGGAGGCACATAAAACACCACCAATCAAGGGGACCTCCCGGACTACTGCTGGAAACATGTACCACTGGGTTGGTCCAGAGACACTGAACGTTCAATCACTAGATGTCTTGAGCGGAACCTTGGGAACATCCAGGAGGCCCTTCAAAGGGGAACAGAGGAAGCGAGCAGAGGTCGCAGGTGTCAGAAGTTCTGACAGGTAGTCAGGACCCAGCCCATATAGAGCATATAGATGAGCAAGCCCACCTTGAAAAGGACCCTCCACCTGACTGGCAGCCAATGCAGAGTGCACAGGGCTGGGGTCACATGACAGGACCTAGTTAGACCCATCAGCAACCAGGCTGCTGCATTCTGCACCAGCTGCAGCCTCTGGAGGGTCCCTCCCATGACCCAGAAGTAAAGAGCATTACAGTAGTCAAGCCCAGAGGTAACAAAGGCATGTACCAGAGTAGGCAGATCCTCAGGCAGAATGAGGTACCTGATCCTGGTGATGTTCTACAAGTGATAAAATCCACTCAACCACAGACATCTATCTTCAAATGTCAGCCTCCTATCCAGGATCATGCCTAGATTTCGCACCCTCAGGAAAGCAACCAATGAGAAGACCTCAGGAAAGGCTTGTGTCTACTCCAGGTTACAACCCATAATGCCTGTGACCTGGCTCAATCACTAGCAACTCTGTCTTATCTGGGATTAGCCTCAGCCAGCTGGAAGCCATCCAGTCATTGATTTTAGCCAGACAGGTGTTAAGCACATCAAAAGCATCAGATGTTCTGGGTGCAAATGACAAATACAGCTGGGTGTCATCTGCATTACAGTTAAATGTCACGCTGTATTGTCGAATGATCTCGCCAAGGGGCAGCATGTATACTGCGAACAGCACTGGCTACAAGATCAAGCCCTGTGGAACACCACTCAATAGGGGCACTGGGAGGAGGAGAAATTGCCTATCACCAGCCGCTGCACCCACCAGAGAGCTAGGACTCGAACCATCTGATGACAAACCCGAGTCCGCAAAACTCAAAGAGCCAGTCAAGAAGCATGACATTGTCCACAGAGTCAAATGCTGATGAGAGATACAGAAGCACAAGAACTGACTTGTCTCCTCCATCTCTGGCCCTGAGCAGACCATTATGCATTCTAACTAGAGTGGTTTCTGTACTGTGTCTGGCCCAGAAACCCAACTGAAATGGCTCATATATGTAGAAGGACATGAGGCGATCCTTGAGCTGTTGTGCCACTAATTTCTCTACAACCTTGCTTAAAAAAGGTAGGTTGGAGATTAGATGGTAATTCACCAGGACATCTGGGTCAAGAGAAGACTTCTTAAGAAGGGGTCTAACCAGCACTTCTTTCAAAGTCACTGGGAATACCTGACAAACACCAGGTCAACAGGCTCAGCGCATCCCATTAAGAAATGTGTCGGGCTGGTTTCAGTTCACAAAATGTGTGCTGCAGCTCTAAGATCACCTGTCACCTCCACTGGCATAAACCCCTCCCAGATAGGCAAAGTGCCTCTGCTCCTACTAGTATGAGCACTGCAGGGCACAGGCCTCCCTAATGGAATTCCCAACCGGACAGACGATATTCTGTCAGAGCAAGCTTTTCACACAAAGTGGATGAAAAAGTCTTCTTCGGCTGTAGACAGGCAGGATGGAGAAGCCTATCCACAGTCCGAAAAAGCTGAGAAGGTCTGTTCCTCCCTGATGCAATCTCCCTGGACAGGAATTCTGCCTTCTTGCAGGAGATTGCCTACTGGAACTCACCACAGTGAGCATGCAGGACCAAGTCTGCCTGCCTCCAGCCGGGTCTTCCACCAGTTATGCTCCAACTTCCTACCCTTAAGCTTCATCACCTTGAGATCCACATCAAACCAGGGGGATCTCAAGTGAGAGGATCTGGGTTGTACACGGACCGGTGCAATGGTATCCAGTGCTTCAGCCACCAGCTTATTATAGGTGGCCACCACCTTACCGGCACAAATCCCACAGGCTGCCTCAACTCTAGATAGGTCAGTTAGCACCAAATGTTCTTCTGAGTGCAAGCCCCTTAAAGGGCGGTAACTGACCATCTCCAAAGGGGATGAATGATCGGGGTAGGTCCCAAACGTGAACCCCATGGTGCAATGTTTGGACCAAATGACCACATCAATCCTGAGGTTATCAACCCCAAAACCCAGCTGGAAGACCAGATAGGGTGTGTGGCCATGCCAATGGGTCGCAGAAACAGCTGTTTGTGTTGGGCCCAGTGAAGACATCAATTGGAGGAGGTTGTAACTGAATTGCAAGGATTCATCATCGACCTACGCATTGAAGTTCCCCAGGATTAAACACCTGGGAGACTCCAACACCTGGTCGATGATGAAGTCAGCTACCTCCTGCAGGAATTCTCCTCCCGACCCCAGAGGGCGGTAAATGAGGAGAATCCTGCAACCTGCACCTGGACCCCCACATACGGCAATGCACTCAGAAGACCTGGTATTACCAACTGGGTATACCAAGAAGCCCAGGCTGGCTCTAAAAATGATGGCCACCCCATCTCCCTTCTGCAGTCCTTCCTGGGGCAGTGCTCCATGGAGAACTGGTCGTGAATGGCAGCCTCTAAAACAGGGCCAGCATCACCAAGCCAGGTCTCTGTGATACAAGCCAGATTGACAAAGGAAATCAAGTCCACAAAACTAGCGATCTTGTTCCTTACTGACCTGGCATTGCAAAGCATTGCCCAAGAAGATTAGAGGAGGCAGCCGGCCCTCTGGCTACCTGCCCACTCAGTCTGGTGAGACCCCTGGGTACAGGAACCAAACATGTCTGGCATCACCCATAGCCTTGTTTAAACCCAGGGCATCTCCTGGACTGGGCCTTACAACCTCCAATGCCCCTCACCACCCCCTCCTCAGCTGCCCCCTGCTCACAACGACCAACGCACCTCCTCGTAATTCTGACCTCCCTACAGCATCTAGCAACAGTGGATGAAACTGGGGGGTCAGAGAAGGGGCAGAGGTCATGAAGCAGAGGGGCAGCATAGGTGATTCGTACAGGGCCAACACCCCAACACATTCCAGCCAACGATACTAACCCAAAACTAGAAGAACCCAATATAACAAATTATACCTAATAATTAAAACCTTGATAATATAAATAAAAAATGTAACCTAAATATACATACTACCCACTCCATCTAACTATACAAACACCAGATAACACGTCCACACCCCCCAATCCTATACCCCTTAAATTACCTCTCCCTCACCCAGGATGCCTTACCCTGCATGCCACTGGGTCGGCAGGGCATATCTAAGCATTTCATGATTTTGTCCCTCTCGGTGTGCAAACCACTGCAGTTACTAAGGGTGGCTACTTCGATCAGCAATGCTACCTGTGAATGAAAGCTTACAGTATACACTGCAAGCCCATTGGTCAAAAACATCTACCAATGGGCTTCTCAGTGTACTGTAAGCTGTTATTCACTGATGGATCAGTTGGTGGGCAGCCGTGGTGGTGTGTGGAGGGATGTGCTGACCGCCGGCTCCATGTACAACTGGCCGTGCTGGGCTGGGGAGAATGGGGTGGGGTGTAGTCACCTCAGCAGGTGAAGGGTCCACTGGAACACCAGGGTCACTGGGATTTTCAAATTACCCTATGACCAGGTATGGGGCAGGGAGAGAGGGACACTAGACTACCAGTGAACGTTTTACATTGTTACAATGAAACAACCGGGGATTCGGGGCAGGAAGAGAATGTGCCAGTAGACTACCGGGGACACAGGGTTTGATTTTATTTTTACACTTGGGATAGGAGTGGGGCCACTAGACTATCACGGAAACAGGGTTTTGATTATTGTAGACTGCAATCAGGGATAACAGCAGCCCACCTGTGGGTGGCTACCAGTTAGGCGCGTTTTGTTACATGCCTAACTTTGTGCATTACATCTCCAAGATATGAGGACAGATGCGCCACACATCTTGGCCGAATACTGTGATGTGCCACATATGCATGGGAATACTCCTTGGAGATTTGCTGCATACATTATTTTTGCACTAAATCAGACATTGTGTAGCGCGTCCCTTCCATCTGAATATGACCAAGGGGCTGCGCCAGCACAACTGTTTTGCTGGGTGCATCTTCTTTGAATATCTTGGCCTTTGTATATCTCTGTGCGCAGAACACTGTAGTCACTAGGAGTGGCTACTTCGATCAGCAATGCCATATTTGTTTTTTTTTCCCTTCTATTACAATGACTAGTTATCCCACACTTTCTTGGCAGTTGGTATCTTGTGATCCTTCCTTCTTCATCTTCTGTGTTTGTGGTTTATGTTTTGCAGTGTTTCTCTGCTACCCACAGGATATATGTTATGTTGTTGGCATGGTTTCCAACAGATCAGTCTTGTTACATTGTTGTGTCTTTCAGTATACAGGCCTTCAGGTAGGAGTACTTTTCCATCCACCTACAAGATGTGCAACTGTTTCTAGTTCTGTACCACAGAACCCACACCCGTTCATTTTTCTCATTTTTCTGTATGGATTCTGTGAGCCTTATTGTGCAAAGTCCCCTGTACTGGACTGCCATTATCAACCTCTCATATTGTGGCTTAAATTCACATCTTTTTAACCACTCATGGGTCAGTTCTTGATTGGCTTGTGGTTGCTCCAGTAGCTCCCTGTATTCTCTGCTATACTGATGGGTTTTCCAGTTATCATTTCTTCTCTATTGATCTTTCTTCTTATATTCCTTTTTCTGTTTTTTTTTTCACCCTCTGTTGCTGTTTGTTTCTTAACTATTGATGGCTTAACACTCATCTCTGCTACCCGTCTGAAAGCTTCTCCTAATTTGATGAATTAAGTTGTCTGAGGCTTGTTTTCTTCACAATGTAGGACACTATTTGTGTCCAAGGATGTCGGTATGTATTTCTGTAACCCTGCGATTATGGACCTGTATTTATAAAAGATCTTGAGGAGGCCCATGCATTCCTCAGACTCTGATATAATCTTGGCAATGTACTGGTTTTTGTTTATTGATTGGTAAGCATGGAGTAGTTTTCTTGTTTTTATTTCTAGCAGGTTCAACATTTTCTGAGGCCAGTCAATCACACCAAAGCTGTATGATATCATAGAAAGGGTAAGCCAGTTTATAGCTTGCACTTTGTTTTGTGTTGACAAAGCAGTTTTCAGTACAAGCTTCAGCCTACTGAAATATTCCTTGGTGATTATCTCTCTCAGTTGTTCATATTGTATTGTTGCTTCTTCATCGATTCACAGGTATTTGTACACTTCTTCTTGCTTGAGTTCTTTTATGTCACAGCCCTCCGTCAGGTTGATGTTTTCCTTATGAGTTAACTTTCCTTACTATAGATGTTGCTTTGGCACATTAGTCTAGGCCAAATGTCATCTGTATATCATATAAGGTCCCAGTTTGTAGTTGTATTTTTAGGTGTTTGTCAGATGAACTATAATGCTTCAAGTCATCTACAAAACCAAGGGGTGAAGTCAGCTGTTGATTGTTTTGGTTTCTGGGGGTTCAAGTTGTATCCATATCCTAGGTTATTAATTAGTCTAATTAATGGATTGAGGCAAGGCAGAAAAGAAGTGGTGGCAAACAGTTGCCTTGAAATATTCCTCACTGGATCTTTATGCCTGGGATGGTAATTCGACCTTTTTCGTAGTTTAATTGTAGGGTGGTCTGCCTCTTTCTCATAGTGGTTGTGATGAAGTTTATCAGTGTGGGATATATCCTAGTGATTTGTAAACACTCGGGCTATTTCCACAAAGGACCCTGTGTACTGTTTTCATAAAATTTTTACTCATGTGGGAGTCTTTGTTTAGTTATATTAGGTAAACTCCATCTTTACACTACGAGTATGTCACTTGGAATGTCAAAGGGGCCCGTTCAAGAGTGAAGTGGTACCAAATTCTTAAACACCTTTATCTGTTACACTATCAGGTAGCATAGTTAGATGTGCCTGAAAGTTCTTTTTGATTAACCCCACTGCTCCATGCACAGAATGAATTAATAACACAACTTTATTTATACCACGCCTTTCTTAAAGTCAAGGTGCCTTACAGTAGCTACAGATAAAAATACGATAAAAACTAAGATTACTGAGCTCATAAAATTACAGTAACATATCAATCAGGATAAATCGTAGACCATAAATAGGTCTTCAAGGCCTTTTTAAATTCCTCCAGGGACACACACTGCTGAAGTGGATGGCGTAGAGAATTCCAGAGGGTAGGGGCAGCATACTTAAAAGCTAGAGCCCCTGAAGATTTTGAAGAAACCCTCGGAATCTCTAGCAACCCCTCATCCGCCAAGCAGAGTGATCACTTAGGGTGATAAGGTACCAGAAGCTCTTTCAAGTATTCCGGGCCCAGACTGTATAGGGCTTTATAAGTTAAAAGACCAACTTTAAAGGTTATCCGCCACTGTATTGGCAGCCAGTGCAGATCGTGCAGAACCGGAGTAATATGACAGGCACGAGAAGTACCCATCAATAACCGGGCCGCAGTGTTCTACACGAGCTGCAAGTGGTGGATATCAACACCAGAACACCCTAGATAAAGGGAGTTGCAATAATCAAGATGCAAGGTCACAAAGACATGGACCAATGTAGACAGATCACTGGATGGAACAAGGTGTTTAATCCTGGCAATGTTCCTCAGGTGGTAAAAGGATGATTCGACAACTGCCAACACCATTGAACGCAGTGTCAGCTCATTGTCAAAAATCACCCCCTGGTTCCGCACCTGTTCAGAGGTAGGGAGCTGGATACCTCCCAGAAAAAGTCCCGAAGGTAAACCAACTCCTGTCCTCTCTATCCTGCGACCCGGGTCCACAACCATTACCTCAGTCTTCTCCAAGTTCAACTTCAACCAGCTTTAATTCATCCAGCACTGGATTTCAGTGAGGCAGCTATTAAATACGGAGAGAGCTCTATCCTGGTCAGGTGCGAAAGACATGTAGAACTGGGTATCATTTGCATAACAATAAAACCTCAGCCCATACCTTCTTACAATGTCTCTGAGGGGCAGCATGTACACTGTGAACAACATGGGGGACAGCACTGAACCCTGGGGGAACCCCACAAGACAGAGAGACTGGGCAGGAAGAATTAATCCCCGACACCACCCTCTGAGTTCTGCCTGTGAGGAAAGATCTAAACCAACTGAGGACTGTACCAGACAGGCCACAGATGAACTCCAGGCATTCGTGAAGTACCCCATGGTCCACAGTGTCAAAGGCTGAAGAGAGATTGAGAAGAACCAAGATGGAGTGACTTTTCCGATCTCTTGCCATCAGGAGATCATTGAGCACCTAAACCAGCTCTGTCTTGGTACTATGCCTCATTTGAAAACCAGACTGGAGCGGTTTATAGATGTCATGTATGGTTAAATGGTTCTCCAGCTGTATGGCCACTACTTTCTCAATAACCTTCCCTACAAAGGGAAGGTTAGAGATCGGTCTGTAGTTGGCATGGCAGTCTGGATCCAAGAAAGCTTTCTTCAGGAGGTGCATTACCACCGCCTCCTTCAGGGAGCAAGGAAACTTGTCCATATCCAGGGAGCACCAGACTATCCATGCTAGGACTGGGCCAATAGTATCATGACAACCCTTTATCAGAGAAGTCGGGCCAGGGTCCAAACTACAGCATGTAGGGCGCATACTCTGGACAATTCTCATGACATCAATGAATTCAGGCCAGTTAAAGGAACTCCAGGAGGGTCTAGAGGCTGCTGCCAAGTGCCGATCCACAGTTTTTCCCACAGAGGGTGCATGCTGGAATGTTGCCCTGATGTCGACCACCTTAGCCACAAAGAAGCGAGCGAGCAAGCTCATCACACTCAACTTGTGAAAAAGCTCTTCAAACCTGTAGACAGGCTGGGTTGCACAGTCTGTCGACAGTTTGAAACAGCTGAACTGGTCGGTTCTGAGCAGCCGAAATCTCCCCGGACAGGAACTCTGCCTTCTTACGGAAGATTGCGAAATGATAGAGTCGATAATGTTCCATCAATCTAAGATGGTCGGTATCAAGGGTAGATCTCTGCCAACGATGCTGTAATCTTCGTCCATGTCGCCACATCTCCCTCAAACCATGGTGACCGAGGGCGATCACAGATGGGAGCAATTAAATCTAGAGCTGAGGAAATTGCCTTATTATAGGCCAAAACCATGGCATCATGATCATTGCTTGCTCCAGAAAGCTCCAGTAGGTCAAGCACCACTGTCAAACCCACAGAGCTTACACTTCGCAAAGAGCAGTACCTGACCATCTCCACAGGGGTTGGCCTATAAAGGGGGGTGCAAAAACTGAACTCCACAGTGTAATGATTGGACCAACTGACAGGTTCCACCCCCAAGTCGAAATCTTCGATCCCCAGGAGGAAGACTAAGTCCAAGGAGTGACCATCTTTATGAGTGGCAGAAGTAACCACTTGTGTAAGGCCCAAAGATGTCAATTGGAGGAATTGTTGTCCAAACTGTGAGAGTTCATCATCAACCCAGTCATTAAAGTCGCCCAGGTCGATGGTCCTGGGCGATTCAAATGCCATGTCAATCACAAAGTCTGCTACTTCCTGCAGAAACCACTTCTGATCACCTGGTGGATGATAGATGAGGGCGATTCTGCAACCCACACCAGTCACTACAGTACACTCAAAAGGACTCCGCCCCCTCAACTGGTACACTTGTGAGGCCTAGTTCGGTCTTGAAAGAGACCGCAAACCCCTCTCCTCCCGTGGTCCAACCTCGGGCGGTGTAACACCGAGTACCTAGCTGTAACTGCGGCCTCTAATATAGGACCCGCATTCTCATCGAGAAAGGTCTCGGTAATGCATGCTAGATCCACAGACCCAACAAGATCTGCAATAACTGCAGTATAGTTCCTTATGGACCTGGCATTGCACAACACCGCCTGTGTAGGATGGGCCTCTGAAGCTGCATGGATCGCTTGCCCATCAATATTGGTGGTGCCTTTGGGTATGGAAACCAGACAAGAATGACCTCATTCCAGATTCCATTTCACCCCACGGTGTCTTCTGGTTCTCACTACCCCAGTACGGTGACCCCGCTCATTCGACCTCCACTGTTCACACCCCCAAAACCCCTCTTCCCCCTCACTCAATACCCAATGCTCTACAGCATTGGTACATTGATGACTGTAATGGTAAGGGGGAGAAAGGGCAGAGGGCACGAAGAGCGGAGGACGAATAGCGTACGACCAGGCCTTCTACACATATTAAAATCAGTAACATTAAAACCCCTATAGTTTCTCTGAGAATCCCCGCATGCTCACATCAGGGGAGACTCAGGGAAACAAAACATAAAACTATCCTCCAAAACAAAATCTATAATTAATAAAATACTAATCCCCCCAAAAAAAATTTTAAAAATTAAAAATCCAGAAATAATTAACAAATCAATGTCCAGATATATAAAGAGTCCAGAAGTTCAACAGATGTTTTTAGGCAGGAGAGGCTCTCACCCTCTACCAATCCTAAAAAACAAAAACAAAATAAAATATTACAGGTCCAAGAATGATTAACATTGGATCAGCGTCCGAATATATGGAGTATACCGAAAGTTCATCAAACTGTTTTTAAACAGGAGAGGCTCTCACCCTCTCTTGGTCCAATCTAATCATACAGTTCACTTTGACAGAGGGCCACCAAATAATTCCACAGATAGCTGAACCAGTTCCAATTTTCTTTCTCTCTGATTTCCTCCTCAAAGAGCCACTCAGAATCTCAGGCCAAGACACCAGTCTCAGGGTTAAAACTAGTAGGCCATGACCACAAAATACAGGCCCTCTGAGGAGACAGCAACAGCTCCCCATGCAGATAGTCTTAAGAATCCCTGGAGGGACACATCACCATCAACCTGAGCCCCTCCGAGTCCCCTCTAGGACACAGACCAACCTCAGCAATACCCCTATTTTGGTGCCATGGCCCAAAAGGTAAATAGCAACCTTCCCCCTCTCAGGAGCAACAGATCTACAATAGTTAGCAGGCTAAACAGGGACCCGATCGGAGGGGAATCTGGAGACCTCAGCAACCCACCGGCCGCATGAGTCTCCTTACCAACAACAGATGGTTGAAACCCTCCAGTCTAAACCCCCTGCAGTTACCTCTCCGGTCACCTAAATAACCCAAACCCTGCTAGTCGTCCCTCCCAGGGGAAAGGAGCAAATACCTAAAATCCAGGAGAAATACACCGCTTTCAGATATTCCTTCGTACGAATTCACTAATGTTTTCTCTCTTGGGGTTATTGTCTACAAATGTTCAGGAATATATAGTACCAAGATGAGAATGGACCCCATTCTTAAGCCAGGGCATATTTTAAAATCACAAAATTAGTACTGTATTAGTCTTTGATATTTGCTGACAGCACTCTTAGCACAAGCATTGTCTACAGGATGGTTTCTTATTGTAGTTCATAAAGTGTCACACATATTAGTGGCATATGTATATGTGCCTGAAAGTTCTTTTTGATTAAAGAGACACTGTCAACCCCTTTAGGCCTCAAAGTGTCCCTAGTATAAAAAACATATTTTATGATTGCCAACATTCTGTAAAGATTGTTGATGTAGCTGATAGTTTGATTCTGACTCTTATTTTCTTTATTCTTATTTTCTTTAAAAAAGTAAAAAACAGACTGCCCAACATATTGGTGTTATCACACCAAAACAGGTTTGTTTACATTTCCTGATCAACTCCAAATGCATCTTTCCTGCACTTGGGAACATCCACAAAACAGTCTAGCCCCTCATAATGCAGTGGTAGTTTAGGAGGCTACTGCCTTTTGAGTGACTGCAGTGTTTGGGTATGTTTCTAATGCTCTGGAAGTATGCAGTAAGAACAGAACCAAGATTGTAAACAAAAACAAGGTTGTTTATAAATATACATTGCCATGCATTTCAGTTCTACTAAACAAGGCGACAGACAAAACAAACAGTAACATCAGTGAATTTTAGAGAGGGTAAGCAATTATAAAATGTGGGGTTTCAACTAGAAATAATATGATGAAAAACAGGTTGATAGTGTCCCTTTAACTTTGTCGACCCACGCACTAATGGAATGATTTGTGTGTCCTTATTTCACAAGGGCTTAGTTTCTGTTCGCATATCTTGATATTTCATGATTTTGTGTCTCTCTCTGTGTGTAGGACACTGTAATCATTAGGGGTGGCTATCCAGAGTGAATTTGCTGATGTTTTATCAGGGAACTCTTATTACAAAACCCTGGTCACATTCAACACATTTATATGGTGTCTCATGGGGTTTGTTTATTTCTTATTGTTCGACAAAACCAACAACCAATAAAAAATAGAAAACATCGTAATATTCACATACAATAGATACAATAAATAAGGGTCCACATGGACATCACAATATCTTAAAAATTTACACACATTCATTTTAGCATTATACATACTACACCAAATACCATTGTTAAATACCCTTATAGACATTTTGAGTATCATAATACAATAAGAATTCACCCAAATTCATACTTTCATGTTACCTAATCATCCCATACTGGAACTAAAATATTTTCATATTACATATTTTACAAATTTCCAAGTCTGGCACAAGTCCTAAGAAAGCTATCTTATTAAAAGAGAAGGCATTCATATTTTATTTACTCAGTATTTTCTCTATTATGAAGACTTTTTAGTCTAGAGGAAAATGTTGCTGAATAAATGTATTTCTAATACTGGTAATTTTTGTCAGGAATATTGCTAGATTAGTTAGAACATCAATACTTTCTGAGTTAAAAAAACAGATCCAAAATGTACCTATCTAGGAAATTCATCCCTTTTAGGTATTGTCCAAGGTATTTATACCTAACATCTTTATACCATGGACACCTAAGGATCACATGTCTCAAATCCTCTTCCTCTCTCAAATAGCAGTAGCACACTGGTCCTATTGCACTTTCTTTATTATATCTTTTCTCAAGTACATTACTCGAAATACCTCATTATATACTTCATCAGAATTGTTCTATACTCTGACTGATGGATAGCAGAGGTAAAATGTTTGTCTATGCTCCTTTGTATTCTTAACCATCCTGCAACCCGTAGATCTTTAATCCCTCCATATCTTTCTTTTCTGAATATTTATATGTGTGTTTTTTAATTCTTTATAACTTGAGCTCAGTTGTATATCCCGACTTATATATCTCCTTAAATAGTTTAACCCATATATCTCTAACAGACTGTATACAAAGGATAACCATCCTTTATTATATATAGATAGCTGTTTTTTCCTTTTCCCTCATGATCTTACCAATTATAGTATTATCTTTTTCCCTGGATGCTTTGACCCAAAAATGTATCATCCTCACATGTATTATATGCTCCAATTTAATTTGCCCGATCTCAGATTTTACTAATGTATTTGGTGTCCCTACAGGAAGTCTCAGAATTTGTTTTTAAGTTTTATCTATTTTTGCTTCCAATTTATTCACATTTTCCAAACCACATATCTCAGCCAGGTAAGTAGCCTGGCGTATTACTTTCCCATTAATGGCATTCACCATGGGTGTTACTGTCAGGCCTCCACGTGTTATTAAATCTCTTCAGAGCTTTTATGGTTTCTTCCATTTTGTTCCCAGTCCATCCCACATGTTTAACCCATCTACAATTATTAGATATTAGTATTCCTAGATATGGGAATTCCAATACAAAATCTAATTTATTTTGTGCTAAAGTTAATTTCTTATAACCCTTGTTAGAACCCAGCACCATCACTTTTGTTTTATTAGCATTAGGTTTTAGATTGTTTTCTTGATAGAATATCTAATCTATCTAATGCTCTCTGTAGTCCCAATCTAGATGTTGACAATATTACCAAATCGGCGGCATATGTTAAGATAGGTATCCATTTTTGGTCCACATATGGACAATGGGTTACCTAGATCTTGCAAACTTTCATTAATATACAAATTAAATAGGGTCAGTGCAAAGACGACTCTCTCAGGGTTAGTGTCTCCAAATGGTTGGGGATTTCTGATACCGTGACAAGAATGGACCACATTCTTTAGCCAGGGCATATTCAAAACTCAATAAATTAGTACGGTATTAGTCTTTGACGCTTGCTGAGAGTGTTGTTCTTAGCACACGCAACTTCCTCAAGATGACTTCCTTTTGAAGTTCATAAGGTGTCTCAAGTATTGGTAGCATATTTAAATGTGCTTGAAAGTTCTTTTTGATTAGTCTTGTTGCTCCAAGCACTATTGGAACAATTTGTGTGTCCTTATTACACATCAGTTTGGTTTCTGACTGCATATCTTGGTATTTGATGATTTTGTGTCTCTCTGTAGGCAGGACACTGTAGTCACTAGGGGTGGCTATTTCAATCAGCAATGCTACCTTTGTTCTTTTTTCTTGTATTACAATATCTAGTTTTCTCGCTTCCACTTTCTTCACTGTTGGTATTGGATGATCTCATGTGATCATTACTTCTTCATTCTCTGTGATTCTTTGTGGTTCATTTTTCCAGTGTCTCTGCTACCTGCATGTTATAATGTCTGCACAGTTTCCAGTGGATCAGTCTTGCTACATTGTTGTGTCTTTCAATATACAGGCATTCTACCATGAGTACTTCGCATCCAGCCAAGAGATGCACAACTGTTTCTAATTCTTTACTGCAGAACCTGCACTTGTCTGTTTCTCCTGTTTTCTCTGTGGATTTTGTGAACCATCTTGTGCATATTCCACTATCTTGGGCTGCCATTATCAATCTCTCATCTCGTGACCTAAATTCACCTCTTTTTAGCCACTCATGGGTCAGGGCTTGAATGACCTGCGGTTGTTACAATAGCTCCCTGTATTTTCCACTATAATTATGGGCTTTCCAGTTTTTTCTTTTCTGCTGGTCTTTGTCCTTATGAGTGAAGTCATCTTTGGCTTATTTTCTTCATGATGCAGGACCTTGATTATGTTTGGGTCCAAGGATGTCCGTACGTATGTATAGAGCCCCACTATTGTGGATCTGTATGTGTAATCAATCTCAAGGAGGTCCATGCCCCCCTCTGACCTTGGGATGTATAATCTTGGCATGCACTGGTTTTTATTTATTAATTAGTGGGCATGCAGCAGTTTTCTTGTTTTTATATCTAGCTGGTTCAATACTTTCTGTGGCCAGTCTATCACACCAAAGCTGTATGATATCACTGGAAAGGAGAGTTGGTTTATAAATTGCACTTTATTTCATGTTGTCAAAGCAGTTTTCAGTATGAGCTTTAACCTTCTAAAATAGTCCTTGCTTCTTATTGTTCTCATTTGTACAAGTTGTGTTGTTGCTCCTTCCTCTATTCCCAGGTATTCATACACTCCCTCTTGCTCAGGTTCTTTTATGTCACAGCCCTCCACCAGGTTAATGCTTTATGAGTTAACTTTCCTGCTATAAATGTTGCTTTGGCATATTTGTGTAGGCCAAATGTCATCCGTATATCAGCAGTGAAGGTCTTAACGATTTGTAGTTGTGCTTTCAGGTGTTTGCCGGATGAACTATAAAGCTTTAGATTACCTACACAGAGAAGATGAGATGTTAGCTGTTGATTGTTTTTGTTTCTGGGGTACAAGCTGTATCCATAGCCGTGGTTGTTGATTAGGCAACTTAATGGATTGAGGGCAAGGCAAAACAGAAGTGGTGACAAGGAGTCACCTTGAAATATCACTCGTTGTATACTTATATTTGGGATGGTGATTTGACCTTTCTCATGGTTTAACTGCAGGGTGATTTGCCACTTTCTCATAGTGGTTGTGATGAAGTTTATCAGTGTAGGATGTATCCTGTAGATCTTTAAACACTCCATGACCCAGGAGCGTGGGGTGCTGTCAAATGCTTTCTTGTAGTCAATCCATGCTACACTAAGGTTTTGGCATTTTTTGCAGCTCTCCATTATGGCTTTGTTCAGCAAGAGATGGTCCTTTGTATCATATGATTTTTTTTATTGCATTTCTGTTCTATTGCCATGAGCTTATTGCAATCTAAATGATTGTAGATTCTGTCTGCATCGATTCCAGTGTATAGGTTATATGTTATTGGCAAACAGTTATTGGGCGATAGTTCTTGGGGAGACAAGCAAGCTCAGATTTAATAAGAAGTGTGGTATTCCCTGCTGTTAGCTAGATGGGTGTCAACTTGGGATATGTGTATAGATAATGTTTACAGGTGGCTAAATCATGGTGTAGAGAAGTCAGTACTTTTAGCCAGAAGTTGGGTACTGCATCTGAAGCTGGGGTTTTGGACCTGTATGAACCCGCTGATGATTTATCAGGGCACTCTTCCTAGCAAAACTCTTGTTACATTCAGCACATGTATATGGTTTCTCCTCGGAGTGAATTCGCTGATGTTTTACCAGGTTACCCTTCCGGGTAAAATGGTTGCCGCATTCAGCACATTTATACGGTCTCTCCTCAGAGTGAATTTGCTGATGTAATGTCAAGTAATCCTTCCGAATAAAACTCTTGTTGCATTCAGCACATTTATATGGCCTCTCTCTGGAGTGAATTTGCTGATGTTTTATCAGGTTACCATTCTGGGTAAAACGGCTGCCACATTCAGCACATTTATATGGCCTCTCCTCAGAGTGAATTTGCTGATGTTTTATCAGAGTGCCCTTCTCAACAAAACTCTTGTCACATTCAGTACATTTATATGGTCTTTCCTCAGAATGAATTTGTTGATGTATTTTCAGGTTACCCTTCTGGACAAAACTCTTGTCACATTCATCACATTTAAATGGTCTCTCTCCAGAGTGCATGCGTTGATGTCTTAGAAGCTTACTCTTGTAGCCAAAACTCTTGTCACATTCATCACATTTATATGGTCGCTCACCAGAGTGAATTTGCTGATGCTGCATCAGGTTACGCTTCTGGACAAAATTTTTTTCACATTCATCACATTTATATGGTCTCTCTCCAGAGTGCATACGTTGATGTATGATCAGGCTATTCTTGTAGCTAAAACTCTTGTCACATTCAGAACATTTATATGGTCTCTCTCCAGAGTGAATCTGTTGATGTATTTTCAGGTTACCCTTCTGGACAAAACTCTTGTCACATTCATCACATTTATATGGTCTCTCGCCAGAGTGAATTTGCTGATGCATCATTAGGCCACGCTTCTGGGCAAAACTCTTGCCACATTCACCACATTTATATTGTGTCTCTCTATGGTGCATTCGTTCATGTATTATTAGGTCACACTTCTTGGTAAAACTCTTGCCGCATTCACATTTATATGGTGCCTCTCCACAGTGCATTCGTTCATGTATTATCAGGTCACACTTCTTGACAAAACTCTTGCCGCATTCACAACACATATATGGTCTCCCTCCAGAGTGCATATATTGATGTTTTAGCAGGCTATTTTTGTAGCCAAAACTCTTGTCACATTCACAACATTTATATGGTCTCTCTCCAGAGTGAGTTCGCTGATGAATTATCAGTGTTATTTTTTGGCTAAAACTCTTGTCACATTCAGAACATTTAAACGGTCTCTCTCCAGAGTGAATTCGCTGATGTTTTATCAGGGTATCCTTCAGGAGAAAACTCATGTTACATTCAGGACATTTATAAACTCTCCCCTCCATGTGAAATTGTTGATGTATGGTCAGATAACCCTTGGCGGCAAAACTCTTGCCGCATTCAGAACACTTATATGGTCTCTCTCCAGAGTGAATTCGTTCATGCACCGTCAGGTCACCCTTCCAACCAAAGCTCTTGTTGCATTTTTCACATTTATATGGTTTCTCTCCAGAATGAATTAGTTGATGCATTATCAGACCATGCTTCTGGGCAAAACTCTTGCCGCATTCACATTTATATGGTGTCTCTCCACTGTGCATTCGTTTATGTATTATCAGGTCACACTTCTTGGCAAAACTCTTGCTGCATTCACAACATTTATATGGTCTCTCTCCCAGAGTGCGTGTGTTGATGTCTTAGCAGGCTAGTCTTGTAGCCAAAACTCTTGTCACATTCACAACATTTATATGGTCTCTCTCCAGAGTGAGTTCGCTTATGATTTATCAGTGTTATTTTTTGGCTAAAACTCTTGTCACATTCAGAACATTTATACGGTCTCTCTCCAGAGTGAACTCGCTGATGTTTTGTCAGGTCACTCGTCAGGTAAAAACTCTTGCTGCATTCTGCACATTTATAATGTTTCTCTCCTGAGTGAATTTGCTGATGTTTTCTCAGGGTGCTCTTCTCACCAAAACTCTTGTTGCAGTCTGTGACAGAAATGGTAAGGAAAGAGTTAAAGGTCTGGATTCTGTAGCAGGGTTCGACAAATCCTATTGCCCAACATCCCAGGCTACCAGTTACAGTGCAGGGACAAGCACTTTCTGTTGTGCCACTTGTCCACGGGCTAGCACTGATTTAAAAATCTTTGCTGCTTGCAGTTCTACCTTCCACCAGTAGGGTGCTCACTGCTTCGGCTGTCCTGGTGGTCATCTGACCTACCAAGCAGTGCACCTACTGGTCAGGAACAAGCAGTGAGTGTGTGAGCTTGCCTCAGCCTAGGGAAGTGGCATCAAGAGCGAGCGCGAGCAGGAAACGGAGGAGGAGCAAGCTGTCGGACTGGTAGGTGTGGAGCCAAATGAGGAAGTACAATCTTGAACTGTAAGTGATACTAGAATGCCCATTGGCCGCGGTGGTGATTTGGCGCATAGTGGAGACAAGAGTAAAGATGTGCATTGCGTTAGAGCCTCTCATTCACTGTCTGTTGGTAGAGGATAAACACAAATTAAACAGTCCATTGTTGTGGATATCGGGGAGTGGGGAGTGCGAGTGCGACCAGTGAATTAAGGAGAGAGGGTTGGTGAGAGTGAAGAGCGGGGGGGAGGAATGCAGGAGCTAGGAGGACTAAGGAGCAGGGGCAACGTGGCTGAGCAGTGAGCACTGATAACTGCACACAAGTGCATTAGTGTAGATAAGCAAATGCCGTGTGCCGTGTCAGTTTTGCCAAAAGTGCAAAATTAATGAATCTGAGTAAATAAGGAGTGTTCAGTGTAGGCAGGCAGGGTAAATAAAAATAAAATATTGAGAAGGGTTAGGTTGGGCTTGTAACAGAACTGGGCATAACAGGGTGAAAGTAAACTAAGGAGCATATAAAATAAATTAAGTAGGCAGTATAGCACTAAGTGCAGTGGTCTAAGGCTGCAAATCTGGTGACATCCAGCAGACAGACCTGGGTTTGAATCCCACAGCTTCCACTTACATACTGCCTGAGCAAGTCACTTAACCTCCTTGTGCTCCCAGGTCACTCCTGTAAAAAAGCTTTCAGCTTAGTGTGCTATACCTGGTTAAACAACTAAATAAAAAAAAATAATTCAAACAAGGAGAAAAGGAAACAAAACAGAAACTTGGGAGGGGGGACTGTCTGGTACTGTCTGCTGTCTGTGTAGTAGGGTGAAAGAAGGGAGGGAACCCTGGTCCCCTGACAACTGAGAACTAGCAGCAGCGTAAAGTGTCACTGACTACAGAAAATAAAAAGGAAGAGAGCAAGGGCAGGGGACTACTACTGTGGGCAGGGAGCTTTGTGTTGCCCACCAGTAAAAACAGCAGTTTATTTGACTACTAGCTGCATAAACAAAGAAAAAATAAAATAACAAAAGAAAGCTAAAAAAAAAGAAAGAAAATAAGAGAAGAGGCTGATGGGCTGTTGGGAGAGGAGAGCGCAGATATAGTGTGTAAAGGAGTGAAGGAGGAGCTTGGAGAGAGGTGGGGCGAAAGGCTGACTTGAGAAAGATAGTAAAAAAAATATATAAGTGTAAGTAACAGTAAAATAAAATAAAATAAGGGAGCCTAACTGCGGGGGTGGGCTTGGGCTGTGCTGGGAGAGAGGAGAGTGATTGTGTGGAGAGTGTTCTGCAGCCAGCTGCCTGACTTGTTACAGGACAAGACAATGTGCAGTGTATAGAAAAAAAGCATATATCTGTCCCCTGGTGACCCAGCCCATGAGCCCACACTAACCACCAGTGAAAAAAGGACACACAGACACCAGTGTTTAAAATAAGTTTATTATTATTGGTTCATTAGCCTTTACAGAAAAAGTGACCACCAAATTTATATGGACAATATGCTGACGAAGAAAGCCAAACAACAAAGTCTCTTGTCTCTCTGGTCAGCAGCAGCACCATCTTTTATGAGACAAACACAGTCTGGTACTAGTAGTACAGGTACTACTTCCACAGATGAAAGTCATGAAACTGAATCTGCATCTGTGGTCCTGGATATAACTGCTGACCACTGGGTACTTGATGCAAACAGAGAAGCCGTAGCCTTATCTCAAAAAGCTCCTGTGTCACTTGCTAAGAAACGTAGTTTACTGCTTGATAATGAGGTGGCAGTTGGGAGTAGTAAAGACAAGAAATATGACCAAGAAAAAAGGGCCAGACTATTTCAGTGTCATTGGTTGTCCACTTATAAATGGTTGAGATACGATGATAAAAAGGGGCTTATGTACTGCACACTATGTGAAAAGTATCCCACTATTGCAACTCCAGCATTTTCAAAAAAAAAACAAATGTCTTTGCCACAGGCTCTAACAACTTTCGCATTGAGTCACTACATGCACATGAAAAATCCAATCCACATGTGCTATGCCAGAACCAACATATTCTGGAAAGTGGCCAGCGAGCAGTATGTTGTGAGATTAGTGAGTCACCACTTTACCAAGCCTTTGCACAGTTGGAAGAGGCCACAAAAGCAAAGATGAGATGCCTGTTTAACACAGCGTATTCCATAGCCAAAAATCTTCACCCTTTCAGACATGGAGGGCTCTGTGAATTACAGGAAAAATGGCATTAAGCTAGGTTCTAATTATACTAACGATAAGTTAGCCAGGGACTTTGCAGTGCTATTTCAGCAGTTATATCCAGAACCGAGATGCAGACTCTTGCTAATGTTAAGTATGTGACAGTTCTTGCTGACGGCAGTACAGATTACAGTATTACTGAGTGGGAAAATGTTTTCTTAAGGTTTGTTGAACCTAATTCAAAACAGGTGCATACATTGCTTATCCAAGCTGTGCCACTGGAACATGCACATGCAGAAGGTGTATTCCATGCAATATCAACTGCACTGGAGTCAGTAAATCTTCCCCTGAGTAACCTACAAAATGTTAACAATCCAGGACCGCTTCTTGATTCAGCAAATTTTGATGGGGCCAGTGTCATGATGGAAGTAAAGAGGAGGAACCATAGCAAAGTTATGAACACTGCTGTCCTCAAATAATCATGCACTCATGCTGCCCATAAGCTAGAGCTGGTGGTTCTCAATGTGTTAAAAAATCCATTTGTATCAAAGCTGGAAAGTACTCTCAAGGAATATTTAAATTTTATCACTATAGTCCCAAAAATGAGAGACGCCAAGAAATTGCTAACATGATGGATACTGATCTGGCACACTTTACTGCAATTAAACAAGTGAGATGGCTTGCTAGTAGGTCATGTTCGGTACACGCAGTTCAGGTTAACCTACCTACTGTTGTACAACACCTACATGCATCTTTGACTGCTGGTGGTGATGAAAGTTCAAAAACAAAGGGCCTCTTAAAAGAAACACAGAGTGTGCAGTTTGTAAAAGCTATCCATATATTGCAAGATTTCCTGCCAATACTAAAAAACCTGTCACTGCAGTTTCAACAAGATGACATAGTAATACTGGAAGTTCCACAGCTTGTTGAGACCTGCCTACTCCAGCTTATGGAACTGAAAACCATGCCAGGGCAATACATGGCAGCTTTCCTCAGCCATTACAAATCAGAACAGAAATGTATGGAATATGTTGTGACAAAGAGAGGAGGGGAGGAGAAGACTGTTCATTCCCATTCAGAGGCAACTGCCCAGAAATCAATTTTGTGACAGATGGACAACTGCAGACTTTAATAGATGCAGCAATAATGTATATTGACAACAGATTTAAAAATTTCTCAGAGGTGCCTCTCAAATGGTTCAACTGCTTAGATTTTAAGCAGTTTGATCTGCCAAGAGACCAACTAGTGGTGTTTGGGACCTCTGAACTTGCAAACCTGGCAGAATATTTTCATTTTTTCACAGAGGAGCAGCAGGAACATATAAAGTCAGAGTATGCTGCATTTAAAACAATATTGAAATCTGCCATTGAAAAACCCTATTTGCTGGTATATACCAGATTACTAAAAGAAAAACCACCCCAGATTATACACATTCTTGACCTAGTTGAAATACTCATGGCAATGAGTGTATCGACTGCAAAATGTGAGAGAGTTTTTTCTGTTCAGAACCTAATCAAAATAAAAATCAGGACAAGGCTGGCTGGGGATTCACTAAAGTCTCTCCTGCAGATAGCAGTAGAAGGTCCTGAACTGCATAACTTTGATCCGGATCCAGCAATTAACCACTGGCTGCTCTCTGGTCCAGGCACTCGACATGTTCGTGGGCATGCTGTTGCTGCTGGTACATTATCTTCTGGTTTAGCTGCTTCTGCTGCTGCTGATCTTCTTGATGCTAGTACTCCTGCTCCCAGTGCCCCATCATCTTCTTCCTGGCCTAGCCCTTAATCACCATTTTATGTTCTTCTCAACCAACGGCCTAGCTGGTTTTGGCTTGTCCTTAACTAATTCTGTAACATTTCTCCAATCTCTTCTAATACAGACTTCTGCCTGGGGTCAGGTGCCTTAGTGTCCGGCCTGTACTACCCTGACCTGTATTAACAAAAAAATATATGAAAATATTGTTTTTCCTGATTTATGAAGTTCTTCTACATCTCTTCATCCATCCTATGAAATAATAGTACAATATATAAGCCCAGCCACACAGCCACACCATTTAACTTATTTCTGTTAAGTCGGTTGAATATTTCAATTGAAATGTACTGGACTACCACTCAGAACTCGAGGACTACCATTTTTGTCAAGGCCACTTGTCCTGGACTAGCATGAGATTTTAAAATTGGTCGATCCTGTTCTGTAGGTGCCTTTTTTTTTTTTAGCAGTCTGAAAAAAACACACTCATGCAAGCTGAGAATTCCAGCTTGTGGAATTCTCAGTCCTCCCTAGCTGCTACATCACAGCTGGGTCATAAATCTCGAGTGGACATCTCCACACATAGACCTGTCCACACAAACAGGCCAGTTTGAATGGATTGGTAATTTCAAATATAAACTTAAGGTTAAAAGGGAATATAATTGGGTCACTGATAGGTGTTCAGTCTGATTGGGACAATTAAATACATGCATGTTAGATGGTTGGTGCATTCAAAGGGTAATAGGCATTACCTAGTCCCAGGAGAATATATAAGAGGCTGAAAGACAATAAAGAGTGTTCTTCCTATTCTGAAGCTGGAGGGAGAATCTAAGCTTGGGTGCCTACCCTTTTAGCTATGTCCGTGGGAGCTGACAGTTAGAATACGGTCCAGTGTCTCTTGTAAGGACAGGAAAGGGTAAGTTTAGTACTAGCATATTGCAGTAATAACCTTTTTCTTTTGCCATCTGTTATTTAAAAACATTTGTTAACTTTTCCTGTATTAGTATTATTCTCTTGTGTTGTAAATATATATCCTGTAAATGCTCAGTGCACTTTCTGTTAAGTAAAAAGCTATTTATTTGCTCAACAGTTGTGACTGTGATGTCATTTTTCTAAGGTAACACATGGTTTCCACTGGCTGGGGTAAACTCTGTTTAGCATTCACCACGCGACAGAGAGACACTATCAGACTTTAACTTGTGCAATTGCATGTTTAATTATTCAAGTCTGTAACTTGAAGGAGGTGCTGGAAGGACAGTCCACCTGGTGGCAGCGAATACCTGAGGACAGACACCTCTCTAAAAGCTGTTTCAGCCCAGAGGGAGAGGTGGGTTGTCACAACTGGTTGGTAGTGGTGGGATGATGATAGCAGACTGCGTAGCACACTGCGATACAGAGTTTGCCACTGGAACAGTTACCTTAGCATTGCAAAACAGGATATATAAGGGAATACGCTTGTACAACTGTTTTTTTTTCTTTTGCCAGGTAGAACAGTATAGTGTAGGATTAGAACATGAGCTCCATGGAGTATGGTTCACTTACCGTGCAACAGCTTTGTGAAAGGTGCCAGGAAAAGGGTCTTCAGCTTGAAGGTCTAAAACACAAGAAAAGGGCAGACCTCATAGCTACCCTCGTGGCACATGACCAGAAGCAGACAGTCGCAGGGGGTGAATCAGGAACTGAGGTAGCAGACCCCCCAAACCAGCTTGATGCTGTGACTGCAGCTGTTGCTGCAAGACAAGGCGCTGGAGGTGAAAAGACTGGATGCTGAAGCAGAAGCAAGAAGGTTGGATGCAGAAACAAAAAGATAGGAAACAGAGACAAAAAGACTGGAAGCAGAGAAAGAACTGGAAGAAAAGAGACTGGCAGACAGAGAGAAAGAACAGGAAAAAGAAAGAGAACGCCAAGACAGAGAGAAAGAACGAGAAGAAAGAATGACAGCACGAGAAGGAGATGATGACCCTGTGCAGCCAGCAAACCGTGAGTAATGGTGGAGTGAGTTTGTCTCATTAAGCCAAAATTAATACTAAATTGTTCCCTCAGTTTAAAGAGGGAGATGACCTTGATTTATTTTTAAGGTCATTTGAGAGAGTATGTGACCAATTCCAATTGACTAAGGCTTCCTGGTCAACTTATCTCACACCCTTACTTACGGTGAGGACTTTACATGCATTCTCTAAAATGAGTAATGAAGACTATGCTGATTATGACAAAAGTTAAAACAGTGTTGTTGAAATGTTTTGAAACTTCTGAGGCTTATAGAAGGAAATTTAGGGAGTTAAAGAAAAGGCCAGAAGACAATTATGCAGAACTGCAAGTTCAACTGTGTACTTACCTTGACAGGTGGGTGGAGGGGGCTAAAGCGAACACTGTAGAACTAATCAAAGATGTGTTGGTGAGAGAACAATTTCTTATCATTGTACCTGAGGATATGTGTGTATGGCTCCTAGACAGGGCATGCACCTGCTCAAAAGAGGTGGCAGCGAGCGCTGACATGTATCTGTCTAGCCGGCCATATGCACAGTGTAAGTCTTCTGGTGGGGGGGGCAGCACATGTCTATAAGGGATCCCATGGGGGGCAGCCCAAAGGAAACCTGCGTGCATCTGAGCCCAAAGCAGAACATAGAAACATAGAATTTGATGGCAGATAAGGACCACTTGGCCCACCCAGTCTGCCCATTTCCCTACCTAATGGATAAGCTGCAGATCCTAGTTAACCAGCAGCCTACTTTTTCCTACTCCCACCCCCCCTAGAATTGCCTTATGACTGCCCCATGCATGCTTGAATTCCACCATTTTTGATTCCACAACCTCCTTCCTTACATTACCTCTGAGCTGCCCCCATCTTTAAATTGTGCCCCCTTATTCTTGCACACCTTTTTTTCTGAAAGTTGCTACCCTCATGGACGTTGTTGATTCCCTTGAGGTACTTGAAAGTTTCTATCATGTCCCCCCTTTCCCTCCTTTCCTCGAGGCTATACATATTAAGCTCCTTAGTTCTCTCTTCATATGTCTTCCGGTGCAGACCCTGCACCATTTTAGTTGCCCTCCTCTGGACAGCTTCCATCCTGTCTATGTCTTTGTGGAGATTGGGTCTCCAGAACTGCATGCAGTACTTCAGAAGGGGTCTCACCAGCAGTCTGTACAGAGGGATAACAACTTCCTGTTTTCTGCTGGTGATGCCTCTCCCTATGCATCCCAGTATCCCCCAGCCCTCCTTACTGCCCTCTCACATTGCTTGCCCACCTTTAGGTCATCTGATATGACTACCCCCAGGTCCCTTTCCATTTTTGTTGTTGTTAGTATCTCACCCCCCATTGTGTACGTTTCCTCTGGGTTTTTGTTTCCCAGGTGCATTACCTTGCACTTCTTAGCATTGAATCTAAGCTGCCATGCATTTGACCATTCGTCTAACCTTGCCAAGTCCCTTCTCATCCTCTGCACCCCACCTTGTGCATCAACTCTGTTGCAGATCTTAATGTCATCTGCAAAGAGACACACTATTCCTTCCAGTCCCTCTGCAATGTCGTTTATAAAGACATTGAAGAGGACCGGTCCTAATACTGAACCCTGCGGTACCCCACTAGTAACCCCCTTTCTTCAGAGTGGACTCCATTTACAATTACCCTCTGTGTCCTATTCTCCAGCCAATTCTTTACCCAGGCTACCATCTTGGGACCCACTCCCAGGCTGGGTAACTGTATATTAATCTTTGTGTGGGACTGTGTCAAATGCCTTGCTAAAAGTCTAGGTAGGCCATGTCCATATCCCTCCCTGATCTACTACTTTGGTCACCCAGTCAAAGAAATCTATTAGATTTGTCTGGCATGACCTTCCCGCTGTGAGTCCATGCTGCCTTGGGTCCTGTGCCCCTCTGGCCTCTAGGTACTCAACAATTCTTTCCTTCTGAAGTGATTCCATCATTTTCCCTATCACTGAGGTTAAACTAACAGGTTTGTAGTTTCCCACTTCTGCCCTGCTCCCATTTTTGTGAAGTGGAATCACATCTGCCCTCCTCCAGTTCTCAGGTACCACCCCATCCTCCCATGATTTGTTAAAGAGGGTAGTCAGTGGTGTCACTAGTTCTACCCTTAGTTCTTCTAGAATTCTGGGATGAATCCCATCAGGCAAGGGACTCAAGAGACCGGACCCAAGAAATGTCATATTTGCAAACAAGTGGGGGCACTTGAGGTATAACTGCCCTCAGAAACTGCACAAGGGGCAGAGGTATGGGGGAAGAGGATGATCAAAAGAGCACTGGTATGTTTGTAGGGTGTGTCCAGTCTGAAGAACCACTCTCCTTTGATGAGAATATGCATCCCATTACAGTTAATGGAATAGTAACACAGGGACTGTGGGACACAGGCGCGGACATCTCCCTGGTAAGGCAGAATCTCATCCGGGCAGAGCAGATGGTGCCTGGGAAATACTCCCAGGTCTGGGCATTCACAGGGACAGCAGTCCAATTACCAATGGCTAGAGTCTTCCTGAGCTGGGAAGGGGGCCATGGAGAAAAGGAGGTGGGGGTTGTAGAGGACCTACCTGTAAATATGATTGTGGGGAAGGATTTGGACCCCAGGAATAAACTGGTGTGTGTTTCAACTTGTAGTCAGGCACAAGGGCGAGCTTCTGAGGGTGAAGAGGGGTGACTCCAGGTGGTCCAGCCACACCCTCAGCAGCTGAGGAAATGTCTAGCACAGGGGAGGGGCTGGCTAGAAGCAGCAGTCCAGAATCCCAGTCACAAATAGAGAATCCCACAGGACTTCCTTCTGAAGGGGCACTGGGAAGAGTCAGGCGAGGGCAGCTGAGTGCTGCACAGTGAACTGACCCTACCTTGCAAAAACTGAGGGAAATAGCTCATAGGGCTGAGCATCCTCAGGGGGTAAAGCATCCATTTACTGGGACAATGGGCTGTTGTACAGAGAATGTACAACAGAGGAAGGGCTAGATGGTGAGGTACTCCAGCAGCTGGTAGTCCCTAAGGTTCGCCATCAGCAGCTTTTGGCCCTCATCCATGATATTCCTTTTTCAGGACACTTCGGGGTGAGGCGCACGAAAAAGCGTCTAACCAACAATTTCTTCTGGCCTGGTATTGGCAAGGATGTGGCAAATTATTGCAGGACTTGTCCACAGTGCCAGCAGGTGGGGAAAATGGGGGACAAGGCCAAGGCAGCTTTGATGCCCCTGCCCATTATTGATGAACCCTTCAAGAGGATAACTGTGGACATAGTGGGGCCACTGAGCACCCCAAGTCGCACTGGCAAGCAGTATATCCTGGTAGTTGTCGACTATGCCACCAGATACCCAGAGGCAGTGGCCCTGACATCCTCTGAGGCAGAACCAGTGGCAGATGCACTGTTGGGAATATTTAGCCAGGTGGGCTTTCCCTAGGAGATACTGTCAGGCCAGAGTGCCAATTTTATGTCAGGGTTAATGAATAGTTTGTGGGAGAAGTGTGGGGTAAAGCAGCTCAAAACCTCCCCATGCCATCCCCAAGCCAACGGTCTGGTGGAGCGATTTAATTCAACCCTTAAGACTATGCTAAGGATTTTTGCTGACCAGCATAAGAGGGACTGGGACAAATATTTGTCTCATCTCCTATTTGCATACAGGGAAGTCCCACAGGAGTCCACAGGGTTCTCACCTTTCAAGCTCCTATTTGGTCATAGGGTGCGGGGCCCCTAGATTTGATTCGGGATGAATGGGGGGTGACCGTGCTTCCCAAGGGGAGTCTGTTGTGGAGTATGTCCTGAACTTCAGGACCCACCTTAAGGAGCTTATGGGGTCTGCTCAGGAGCACTTGGCTACTGCACAACAGCGTACCTAACCTCCCTCCCTTCCCCCCTACCTTCACCTCTACCTGGTGTATATTTTTATTTTTACTTTTATTCTTCTGTTACTTCCTCCTGCAACCTTAAATAACCTGCTTTATCTTCCTATAGACACTTCTATGTATGTAAATACTGTGTAATCTGTACAATATCTGTATAATTCTATGTACATATGAACTTCTTTTTCTTCCTCTTTGTAAAGAGTATTATCTGTATTGCCTTGTAAATACCTGTGTTGACCTGTATATACAATTGTTCATGCTCCACCTAGGTCCATCTTGCAAATGAGCTTCTGCTCAACGATGAACGCCTGGTTAAATAAAGACTTGACTGATTGATTGAAAATGTCTGGTATGACCACAGGGCCCGAGCCAGAGAATATGAGGTAGGACAGCGAGTGATGGCACTCATCCCTGTCCAACAGAATAAATTACAGGAAGCATGGGAGGGGCCATTCTCCAATGTCCAAAAGGTTAGAAACGTAGAAACATAGACTTTGATGGCAGATAAGGACCGCTTGGCCCATCTAGTCTGCCCATTTCCCTACCTACAGGATAGGCCGCAGATCCTAGTTAACCAACAGCCTATTTCTTCCTACCCCCACAAGAATTGCCTTATGTCTGTCCCATGCATTCTTGAATTCTCCCACAGTTTTAGACCCCACAACCTCCTCAGGAAGGCTGTTCCATGCATCCACTTCCCTCTCTGTGAAATACTTCCTCACATTGCCCCTGAACTGCCCCCCTTCAATCTTTAAATTGTGTCCCCTTGTTCTTGCACGTCTCTTTTTCTGAAAGATGCTACCCTCTTGGACTTTGTTGATTCCACTGAGGTACTTAAAAGTTTCTATCATGTCCCCCCTCTCCCTTCTTTCCTCAAGGGTATACATATTAAGCTCCTTTAGTCTCTCCTCATACGGCTTCTTTTGCAGACCCTGCACCATTTTAGTTGCCCTCCTCTGGACTGCCTCTATCACGCCTATGTCCTTAGGAGATGGGGTCACCAGAACTGGACACAGTACTCCAGATGGGGTCTCACCAACTCTCTGTACAGAGGGTTAACAACTTCCTGTTTTCTGCTGATGATGCCTCTCCCTATATATCCCAATATACCCCCAGCCCTCCCTACTGCCTTCTCACATTGCTTGCTAACCTTAAGGTCATCTGATATGATTACCCCCAGGTCCCTTTCCTTTTTTTGTTGTTGCTACCCCCTCATTGTGTATTCTTCCCCTGGGTTCTTGTTTCCCAGGTGCATTATTCTGCACTTCTTTGCATTGAATCCTAGCTGCCATATTTCTGACCATTCCTCCAACCTTGCCAAGTCCACTCTCATCCTTTCCACGCCTCCTTGTGTATCAACTCTGTTGCAGATCTTTGTGTCATCTGCAAAAAGGCATACTTTTCCTTCCAGTCCCTCTGCAGTGTCACTGATGAAGATATTAAAAAGGACTGGACCCAATACTGAACCCTGTAGTACCCCACTAGTAACCCCTCTTTCTTCAGAGTGGACTCCATTTACAATTACCTTCTGTGTCCTGTTGTGCAGCCAACGTTTTACCCAGGCTACCACCCTGGGACCCACTCCCAGGCTGGTTCATTTGACTATTAATCTTTTGTGTAGGACTGTGTCAAATGCCTTGCTAATGTATAGGTAGGCCATGTCCACATCCCCTCCCTGGTCTACTACTTTGGTCACCCAGTCAAAGAAATCTATTAGATTCGTCTGACATGACCTTCCCACTGTGAACCCATGCTGCCTTGGGTCCTGTGCCCCACTGGCCTCTAGGTACTCAACTATTCTTTCCTTCAGAAGTGACTCCATCACTTTCCCTACCACAGAGGTCAGACCGACAGGTCTGTAGTTTCCTGCCTCTGTCTTGGTCCCACTTTTGTGAAGGGGAATCACATCCGCCTTCCTCCAGTCCTCGGGTACCACACCATCCTCCCATGATTTATTAAAAAGAGTAGCCAGTGGTTTCACTAGTTCCTCCCTTAATTCTTTTAGAATTCTGGGATGAATTCCATCAGGACCCATTGTTTTGTCCACCTTCAGTTTTAGGAGTTCTTGCAGAACCCTTTCTTCTGTGTAAGGACTGGGATCGACCCGCAATCAAGAGTGCTTCTGTTAACTGGATTAGGCATTTTCCCCTCCTCTTTTGTGTCAATTACATGATAGAGCTACCAGACAGGAGATGCAGGCGAAAAGTGTATCATGTTAACATGCTGAAGCCCTACCTGGACAGGGAGGAATTGGTCCTCGCTGTATGCAGTGCCCCAGAGGAAGAAACTGAGATGGATCCACTGGTGGACTTGCTTGGGGAGGCCAGGGTTGCATCCTCTGTGGAAAACCTTACCCTCTCAGAACAGCTGACACCAGCCCAGGTACAAGAAATTAGGGGTGTGCTGAAAGAATTTGGGGACATGTTCACAGGGAAACCAGGGTACACCACAATGGCAGAGCACCATGTGGATACAGGGGCCCAGGTTCCCCTGAAACAGTCACCCTACAGGGTACCTGAGCACATTAAGCAGACTGTGAAAGAGGAGCTCAAGGAGATGCTGTAACTTGGAGTAATCCAGGAATCTAGTAGCCCCTGGGCATCACCCATGGTATTGATCCCCAAAAGGGACGGCACCATACAATTCTGCGTTGACTACCGGAGACTTAATAGCTGCACGGAGTCTGATGCCTATCTCATGCCCAGAACAGATGAGACCCTGGAGCGACTGGGGGGAAGCCAAGTATTTGACCACAATAGACCTAACCAAGGGCTACTGGCAGGTACCTCTGACCCCTGCAGCCAGGGAGAGATCAGCTTTTGTTACTCCATTTGGTTTATATGAATTCAAGGTAATACCATTCGGAATGAAGAATGCACCTGCAACCTTTCAATGGCTTGTGGATCGTATTTTGTCTGGGGTAGGTGAGTTTGCTTTGGCTTATATGGATGATATAGCCATATACAGCCAGACTTGGGATAAGCACATCAAGAATGTAAGGGATGCATTTCACAGGTTAAGGAATGCAAGTCTGACAGTCAAGGCGGAAAAGTGCCAGATAGGTATGGCAGAAGTGTCTTACCTTGGGCAACGGGTGGGTAGTGGACACATCCACCCAGAGCCTACAAAGGTTGATGCCATTCTGGCCTGGCCTACTCCTATCACAAAGAAACAGGTCAGAGCATTACTAGGGACAGCAGGGTACTAACAAAGGTTTTTTCCTCGCTACAGCAATCTGCCGAAGCCCCTGACAGACCTAACCAAGAAGGGAAAGCCAGCTACAATGAAGTAGTCAGAAGGCAGTAAGGTCGCTTTCCAGGAGCTAAAGAAGGCCTTAAGCAGCCCAGCTGTATTGGCCAGCCCCAATTATAGTCTAAAGTTTATGGTCCATGTGGATGCCTCAGATCATGGGCTATGGGCTGTGCTGAGCCAAGTTACCCAGCAGGGGGAGGAGCACGCAGTTGAGTACCTCAGCCGGAGGCTTTTGCCCAGAGAGGAGGCCTACGCCATAATCAAGAAGTAATGCTTGGGAATAGTGTGGGCCCTTCAGAAGCTGCAGCCTTATCTATATGGGAGAGAATTTATTGTGGTCACAGATCATAATCCCCTGATTTGGCTCCATAGGTCAAGTGGGCAAAATTTAAAACTACTACTTTGGAGTTTGGTACTGCAGGCATACAACATGACCATCCAGCATCGCAGTGGCAAGCAAAATGCAAATGCAGATGGACTATCTAGACAGGGCTAATGGCATGACTGGATACTTTGGACACTTCCCAGTAGTTGCATGAACGGCTGTGTCACTTGGGGTGGCCCAAGGGACACACCTTCATCATTTGGGGGGAGAGGTGTGACAAAAATGGTAAGGAAAGAGTTAATGGTTTGGATTCTGTAGGTGCCTTATTTTTTTAGCAGTCTGAAAAAAAAACACACACACTCATGCAAGCTGACAATTCCAGTTTGTGGAATTCTCAGTCCTCCCTAGCTGCTTCATCAGAGCTGGGTCATAAATCTCGAGTGGACATCTCCACACACACACAGACCTGTCCACACACACAAGCCAGTTTGAATGGATTGGTTCATTCAAATATAAACTTAAGGTTAAAAGGGAATATAATTGGTCACTAATAGGTGTTCAGTCTGATTGGGACAATTAAATACATACATGTTATTTGGTTGGTGCATTCAAAGGGGGGATAGGCATTACCTATTCCCGGGAGAATGTATAAGAGGCTGAAAGACAATGAAGAGTGTTCTTCCTATTTTGAAGCTGGAGGGAGAATCTAAGCTTGGGTGCCTACCCTTTTAGCTATGCCAGTGGGAGCTGGCAGTTAGAATAGGGTCCAGTGTCTCTTGTAAGGACAGAAAAGGGTAAGTTTAGTACTAGCATATTGCAGTAATAACCTTTTTCTTTTGCCATCTGTTATTTAAAAACATTTATTTACTTTTCCTGTATTAGTGTTATTCTCTTGTGTTGTAAATATATATCCTGTAAATGCTCAGTGCACTTTCTATTAAGTAAAAAGCTATTTATTTGCTCAACAGTTGTGACTGTGATGTCATTTTTCTAAGGTAACACATGGTTTCCACTGGCTGGGGTAAACTCTGTTTAGCATCCGCCACCTAACAGAGACACATTACCAGACTTTAACTTGTGCAATTGCACGTCTAATTATTCAAGTTTGTAACTTGAATGAGTGCTGGAAGGACAGTCCACCTGGTGGCAGCGCTGAGGACAGACACCTCTCTAAAAGCAAAACAAAATGGTTATATTAAATGCACGCTGAAAATAGAAAATAGAGTTAAAAATCTACGTTTCAACCTTAGGTCTTCTTCAGGAAATATCTAAAAGAGAAAAAAAACAAGTTAGTGTTTCCTGAAGAAGACCTAAGGTCGAAACGTAGATTTTTAACTCTATTTTCTATTTTCAGCGTGCATTTAATATAACCATTTTGTTTTGCTTTTAGACCATATGCTGACGCAGTGCCTTGTTTTTGTTTTTTTACACCTCTCTAAAAGATGTTTCAACCCAGAGGGAGAGGTGGGTTGTCACACAATCATCACATTGATATGATCTCTCACCAGAGTGAATTCGCTGGTGAATTATAAAGATACTCTCTGCAGCAAAACTCTTGTCACATTGAGGACACTTATATGGTTTCTTCTGAAGTTGGTGTATTATAGTTTTATGCTGTACAGTTAAACTCTTGTCACTACATTTAACTGGATTTATCTTAAAGTGCTCTGTTTGGTACTTTTAAAATGCCCCTCTCTTTCATGAATCTGTTGCTCTACAATGATAAGATGTAGGTCGTGGAAACTCTTTCTGCACTGAGGATACTGATGTGGTTTCTGTGTTGTGTGAATCCTGCTGACTAAAGATAAGTATTTAATTAGCATTTTCATAAAGAAACACATGTCAGTAGTTTTTTTGCAATCTTTTTGAGAGCGCCATCAACTTTCCTGAGACTTAAAGGAGTAGTCCACGCAGAATTTGCAAAAAATATATGTTATGCAGGGTGTTTTGATATGTATGTTATATCCTAGTGTGTCCTTCCCTCTGTCTGCTATTAGGAGTTTTTCCTAAATTAGCCTGCTAGCTGTATGGTAGTTTTACGACCCCTGGGGAGCTCCATCACAAATAAGTTTACTGGCTTTCTTTCTCCTACAATGCACCCTGGCTCATGTGACAGTGATGTAGCTAGGCCCTTACATTTAGCATGTGCACAGCTTTCAAATCAGTTCACAACAGCAGAGCTTTGTAACTGTCTTATACAGGGAGCACAAATGGCAAAAGTTACAGTTTAGCAGATACCTGAGAGCAAGCTAACTGAGGTTTCTGTAAGACAACAGCTACTTAATAGCTCAAATTCACTATTTTTGTTTTCTATGTGCATCAGGTCTAGCTAGCAGGAGTGTTTTAATTTAAAAAACTTTTAATTTTATCAAACTATACACAACCATAAAAGCACAGAAACTGCCCATATCATCAGTGCTATAATTAATAAAGACTCTAGCTGTTTTCTTACAGAAACCCCACTCAGTCAGATGTCAAGTATTTGCTAAACTGTAAATGTAGGTATCCCCATTCTATTAGCAGTAAGTGCTGATTTTGCTCTTTGACAAGATTTCGTTTTTTTTTTTTTTTTACAAATGAAGCGTATGGTATGAAGCTACAGCCTAGAAATTGCAAAATACTTTGAAGTAAGCTTTTCTCCTGCCTGTGGTTTTGAATGAAAGCAACAGGATGACAAGAACTATTCCAGCTACACATCTGATTCCATTTTACAATGGTTCACTGCACTACACATTGTGTACCACACTTTTCCAAATAATAAAACAAATATTCTCCAAACGAAATAACTCGCACATACATATAGACACTTCACATTTGTAACAAATAAATAAATAAATGAATAAATGAATGAAAGTGATGTCACAGAGTAAAATCAGCCCTAACTCCCAGTTCCTTCTAGTAGGATGGTACCTACATTTATGGTTTAGCAAATACTTGAAAGCTGAGTAGGTGTTCTGTAAGAAAACAGCTACAATCTTTACTAATCATAGCACTGATGATCTGGGGCAATTTCTGTGCTTTTTATTCTTGTGTGTAGTTTGATGAAATAACATTTTAAAATGAAAACACTTACTACTGCTAGCTAGACATGACGCACACCAAAAACACAAATAATGAATTAGAGCTATTAAGCAGCTGTTTTCTTACAGAAACTCCAGTTAGCTAGCTCTCGGGTATCTGCTAAACTGTAACTTTTGCCATTTGTGCTCCCTGGATAAGAACAGTTACAAAGCTCTGCTGTTGTGAACTGATTTTAAAACAGTGCATGTGCTAAATCTAAGGGCTTGGCTACATCACTGTCACATGAGACAGGGTGCATCATAGGAGAAAGAAAGCCAGTAAACCTATTTGTGATGGAGATCCCCAGAGGTCGTAATACTACCATACAGCTAGCAGGCTAATTTAGGAAAAACTCCTAAAAGCAGACAGAGGGTAGGACACACTAGGACTTTGCATTTTAACATTTAACTATTTAGTTTATTGTGAAAATAAATGGCATAGAAATAAGTTATGCAACCTAAGACTGGAAATTCTGGGAATAAGACAGCTGCCATATAAAAAGTGGTGGGGCCATTTTGGGAATAGATTGAAATGTAAATGTAAAAATGGGGAAACCTTTAGTTTAATGTACACATTGTTAGAATGTGATGAATTGTTGAATGAGAGAATGAAATGGGTAATGCTGCTAATTCATGCAAGTAACTTGAAATGTAAAGAGAGATGTATGAAACAGCTATTAAGATTGGGTAAAATTAAAGATATCTATGGTCTTGCAATGTTTATAAACAGAACAGAGATAGGTTGAAAAATGCTTTTAAATATAGAACATTTTGTTTTTAAGTGTAGAGTCAGTGTAATGTGATTTTTGTATTTATCATTAATATGGCATGGTGATGTAACACATTGTTATTTTACACATCTTATTGAAATAAACTTGAAACTTGAAAACACACATATCAAAACACTCTGCATAATGTATGTTTTTTGCAAATTCTGGGTGGACTACTCCTTTAACCTCAGAAAACACAGGCCACTCACCAGTAACAATAGATCTAGGAGTGGTATATGATGTTCATTCACACTATCTGGCAGTTCCTTTTCCCTTTAAGACTTGCCACAAACATATTCAAGCTGGCTCCTCCCACCCATCTGGTTGGTAATTCCCTCAGTTCCACCTGATGACACCAGATCGTGACCGCTGGAAGCAGAATGTGTGTACTGAAGCTGGGGAGGTCAGGTGGATCCGAGTGGATGAACATCACTTACCAGTTCTAGAAAGTTAGTTACATAAGAACTTACCATAACAGTAGATCTTCCAGGGATGGCTTTTGCAGTAGATTATTACTCTTGGGAGTTCCACTGGTGGCACTATCACACATCAGCTTCTCCCAGCAGTCCACTTCATGGGCCGCCCACATGACACAACTTTCTCAGCCTTTGCATAAAGGTGGGAGGCCCCAGGCAACCTCTGTTCCCCGCAAGCTTCTGCACGCAAAGGCAAGGACCGAGGGAAACTGAGGGACCAGGGAGTCCTAACTCAACGTCTTGGGATCCAGGGAACCTGAGAAAAAGGGGAGACAGAGGTAGAGTTGACTCCATTGCAAAAGACATCCCTGAAGATCTGCTATTATAGTAAGTTTTTATGTAACGATCTTCACGGAATAGTCTCTTGCGGTAGGTTATTACTTTTGGGAGAGTACCAAGCAGTTAAGTCCAGAAGGGAGGACAGGAATAGCAGGAAGCCAGGCAAGATGGCACCACTGGAGGGCAGGCCATGAAAGAAAGCAACCCCAACCATGAAAGCTTGGAAAGGCAAGGAGTGGAGGGAAAGAGGCAGTTGGTCCTGGTGACAGGGACAAGACAGACAAAAGTAAACTACAATGTTCAGGAGAACATAAAGGAAAGAAGCGGGCAGAGTCCAGGTGTGAGCCGTGGAGCGATCGCAATAAATCCATGAGATGGCTGTGAGATCCCAGGAAAGGGACAGCACCATGGCCAGTCATAGGCAGGTCAACTCACACCACACCCAGGAAGGTGGGGAGGCAAAGGGTGGGTAAGGATGGAAGACTCCTAGAATGTTGAAGACAGAAGGTGGAGTGCACTGGAACAAGAAGCACCGGGAATGCCACAGCAAGGAACAATGGAAGGGCCTCCAACAGGGAGGATAGCAGGTGTTCCAAATGAAATGCAGAGAGGAGCAAAGCATCCAGAATTGGACAGAAAGCCTCCAAAGAATGGGCATAAAGGCTCCAAAGAGCCTCCGAGGCTTGAGAGAGGAGGCAGGGGCAAGCCCAGAGGTGCGATCAATGAGCAAGAGTGAGCCTGACCTCGCCTGAGTGATGGGCACTGGATGGTGGGGTGGACCCAGTGGACGTCCCTCGATAAGGCCTACTATGATCCTGAGCAGCACCCTGGTAAGAGGGCTGGGACTGGGACACCCAACCAGGAGAGAAGGATGAGGAAGGGTTCTGGGGAGAAAGGCAGGGTTCCTGGACCAACCTCAGGGTATGACCAGAAGCCTGGATGGTATCCAGAATGGCCTGGGTACCAGGACAAGGCAGTCTTACACCACAGAAAGGGGCATCGGCAACCTTCAGTTGGACATTGGGGGCCAACCCAATACCCAAAGCCGTGTGTGGTGCCATAAGGTGATGCCAGGGGCAGAGAGATGGGTAGAGGTGTCGATGGCAATGTATCCCGACCAAAGCAGGTGACAGGAAAGCAAGGAGATGGCAGACAAGGGCTGTACCAACTGGTCCATCCCTAGGGAGGAAGACAAGTTGAAAAGAAGATCTGAAGCAGAGACACTAAAGGTGTGGAGGTAGCAGAACATATGTCCCGTATATCTGAGAATATGGATCAACAAGGTACTAGAGGTGTAAACCTTCTGACCAAGAAAATCAATGCACCAGGAATCCTTATCTTGCGGCAAACAGCTGGTGTGTGTCAGGGTCGAGTGGTCCGGTCATGGACTGCCATAATGACCATGGAATCAGGCGCAGGGGTGGTGGATAAATAAGGATGATCCACCCGGGCATTGTACAGCCTATCAGCCCTACGTGGGACAGGCGCAGCAGACGAGGGTGACACAGTCACCAAGGCTCAGTCATGGCATTCAAGGGAGGGATGACCAGGACAGGGTCCTCGGAAAGGTCGAGATAGGCAGCAAAGCCCTGGCAGAGGAAATCCTGCTCCATAAAGGGGAACCCAAAAACCTGCTGGATCTGCAACATCAGATCTATGAAGAAAGGATCCTGCAGGAGAAGACATATCAGGAGGGGCAGCTGGAGCTGCATCCAAAATAGAGGACATGGAGTAAGGGGACCCTGGGAGACCAACATCGGGGAAGTACTCATCTGAAATGTCCTCCAAGAAGGAAGCTCCGAAAGCAGGACCCTCCGACCCAGAGTCTGCATAAAGGGGTGGGAGGGATCCGAAGGCATTGTCTGGAACTGGATGAAGCCACATAGGTAGGGGTAGGAGGGGGTACGCTGTGGCACAGGAACTGGCATGGGGACCGGAGGTGAACCATACCCCAAGGATTACAGAACCACAAGGACAATGCGGGTAACACCAGACACCTGGGAAAGCGGGAGGTCCACATCCGAAGGCTGCCCATAGGCAGCACCCAGGGAGGCCACAGAGTGTGGGGGCACCCAGACACCATCAGAGAAGGTCATGGAGGTGACAGCGATGGGGGACCCAGGACATGAACCAGCCTGGGGGCTGGAGCCCTTGCCATCGATGGGGGAGACCACTCCCACCGAGAAGAAATGCAATGGAGAATGTTCCATTGACAGGGGAAGAATCCCTGTCGATGCAGAATGAGAAATTGGATGTTCCATTGATGGGGGAAGCAGCCCCATCGACGAGGAATGCTTCGCCAACAGGGGAACAGGATCCATCAATGAGAAATGCATTGCAGAAGGCTCCTTCGATGGGGGAAGCATTCCCGTTGATGAGAGAGAAAGAACAAGATGCTCTGTCGATGGGGGAAGCAGCCCCATCGATGGGGAAACACTTCCTGTCAATGAGAAACAGAGGTTGGAGCACTCTGTCGATGGGGGAGCTGCCACGTTGACGAAGAACGCTCCATCGACGGAGGAGGGGAACAGTCCTCTTCGACGAGAAATGGATCTGAGAAGGCTCCGTTACTGGGGGAAGTGTTCCTGTCAATGAGGGAAGGAGCACCAAATGCACCATTGATGGGGGAAGCATCCCCATCGACAAGGAACGTTCCGTCAAGGTGGAAGAGGAGCAGAAGGCACCGTTGATGGGCAGCGTTGTTGGAAGTGCGAAGAGTGCAGTTCCCTCTCCCTTTTATGCCGGGAAGGAGAGCCTTGAGCCTGGGATTCCTTAGGACAGGCCCCACAAGGTCTGCTCTGGCAGGGCTACCTGATCAACCATGAAGGAGGTGCCCAAAGGCCCAGCAAGAGCGCTGGGCCAAAGAAAACAGGTGGTGCTGTGAGTGGTTCACAGGCATGTAACAGAAAAAAGTGGATCCAAATTCTCGTTGAACACTGCAACACAGAAGAGATAGCTGCCATGCGGACTGAAGCCGGTGGGAAAATGAACAGTGGTTACCTGGGGCCGCCCACTCTTATACAAAAGCTGAGAAAGTGATGTCATGAGGGTGGCCCCTGAAGAGGACTGCTGGAAGAAGCTGCCATGTGACATCGCCACCTAGTGGAACTCCCAAGAGTAATACCCCCACTGTAAGAGACCATTCCATAGAAGATCTGTTATAGGTGAGTAACCTGCATTTCTAGGGATGTGGATATGATGTTCTAGCCACACTGTCTGGCAGACTCCTAGTAGTTCTCTGGGAGAAGGGAAGAGAAGGAAAGGCACCCCCCCACACTTAGGGAGCACAAATTGGAGAACTGAGGCCCCAAATCAGCATCCCACCATGACTATGTCAATGTGGTAATGGGAAATGAAAATGTGTGCTAACTTCCAGGTAACAGTCCTGCAGATTTCCTGGATAGGGACATTCCTAGAAGCTGCCACCAATGCAACGGTATGGTGCATGAAATGAGCCTTTAGCCTTCCGGGAGGCACTGTACTCGCCAACCTTTAGCAGAGATCAATGTAGGAAGTGATCCATCTGCCAATCATCTGCTTGGTTGCAGGTCTACCAGGAGCGGCTTCAGTGTAGGTGACAAACAGCTGCCAAACTTTACCTCAAACTCCAGCCGTGTACTCTTTATAATAAGTGAGCGCGTGCCTGAAGAAGAAGAAGAATAATCAGCATTTATCTAGCGTTTTTCAGACAGTGTATCCCAAAGCCTCAGGTCCAAAGTCTGGAGCCTGTGTTCAGCTTCAGAGGTGTGATCCAGTAAAAACACTGGCAGAGAAGTCACCTGATTCAGATGAAACTCCAACATAACCTTTGGGAGGAACTCTGGGTTGGGGTGCAGGACAACCCTGTCCCTGTGGAACAGCAGGTAAGGAAACTCCACTGAGAGCGCCTTGAGCACACTGACCCTTCTGGATGATGTGATAGCCACCAGGAAGGCAGTCTTCCACAACAGGTGAGATATCTCACACCCTTTCATCTGTTCAAATGGCTTGCCCATGAGCTTTGCCAAAACCAGAAACAAGTCCCACGGTGCTGGTGGTTCACACACCACAGGGGAAATGTCATCAAGGCCTTTGTAAAAACACCAGACCACCTTGTCCTGTGCCATCCACGGCTGGCCAGACCATGCCCAGTAAGCAGAGATGTCTGCCAGGTGCAA
The DNA here is from genome assembly GCA_016271365.2 of Neoceratodus forsteri. Taxonomy (NCBI): domain Eukaryota; kingdom Metazoa; phylum Chordata; order Ceratodontiformes; family Ceratodontidae; genus Neoceratodus; species Neoceratodus forsteri. The sequence continues at coordinate 337,009,184 of CM057457.1, read as the reverse complement.
CTTAAGGGTCACTGACCGAAGTCTCCCTTGGGAAGATACCACAGATAGTCCAAAATACTAGTCACAGGACAGGTTGAAAGGTCCAACCCCTTGCCCTGACACCAAATAGAGAATCTCTACCATTTGAAGGCATAGCATTTTCTAGTAGATTCCTTTCTAGACACCTCTACAACAGTGAGTACATCTTTGGAGACACACAAAGCCTGGAACTCTAGCTGCTCAGGAACCAGATGGCCAGGTACAGGGATTGAAGGTCTAGGTGGAGAACCTTCCCGATTGATTGAGAGACAGTCTGGGCATATGGGAAGATACCCCAGGAACCTGTTGCTGAGGTTGAGGAGATCGGGGTACCAAGACTCGTGGGGCCAGTCTGAAACCACTAGGATCACCTGCACCTTGTCCCTCCTGACCCTGAGTAACACCCTGTGGATTAAGAGAAGAGGAGGGAAGGCACAGAAAAGGCCTGGGAGTCAAGGCCTTAAGAAGACATTGTCCTGCAGCATTCCCTACTGAGGGGGGTGGGCATAAAACAGCCTCAACTTGGCATTCTCATTGCAGGCAAACAGGGCCACCTAAAGGGTGACCAATTGAGAGAATGGACTGTGCACTACCTCTGGATGGAGGGATCACTCATGACATGCCTAACCTACCTGGCTGAGGGCATCCGCCAGCTGACTGGAGTCTTCTGCCACATAGATGGCTAGGAGATCTGCCTCCAGGCTGCACACAAGAGTCCACATGTGGAGGGCTTCCTTGCACAGGGGCAGAGAGTGCATTCTTCCTTGTTTGTTGAGGTTGTACATGGTCGTGGTGTTGTCCATCTGGACTTGGACTACTTGACCCTGAACAAACGGTGTGAAGGCAGTCAGTGCCAGCCGGACAGCTCAGAGCTCCAGCAGGTTGATGTGGTATCAGGACTTCTGAAGGGTTCAGAGCCCATGGACTTTTTTTCCCCTCAAATGGGCACCCCAGCCCATCAGAGAGGCACTGGTCATCAGAAAGACCATCAGCCTGGGGTGGACAAATGGGATCCCTTCCTGCAGATGCTCTGAGACAATCCACCACTGGAGAGCGCCCCACATCCACTGGGTCACAGTGCCCAGCTGACTGAAGTGACCTTTGTTGGTGAAATTACTAGTGTACGTATAACTGTACAACAGATGCTCGAACCATGGCCATTGTTTGGAATTCTTTCTCCAAAATTTCAACACAGGCTTTTTGAGACCTCCCCTCATGAACAGTGGCACTCTGATTTTGTTAATCCATCCCAAAAGTTAATTGTGCACAGTGATTGTCCCATTCTACATCTCAGGTGGGAAACCACATTTCAGGCAGGATGTGAACAATGACAGGTATACCATGATATGGGGCACTAGTGCGTGGGCGCTGCCAAAACGGTGACCCACTTTCGGCTAGTGCTCCAACAGCGAGGGTGTAGGTTAGGTGACCGGATGGGGGGTTGTCATGAAAAGGCAACAGGATATCGCGCGGGTATATATGTGTTTGGGGGGGGAGTGAGCCCAATGGGCGGGACGGTATGTAAGGGGTGGTGCTGCGAGGTTCTGGTGAGCTGGTGTCATAGTGTGGTGGGATAGGTGCCAGCTTGGGGTGGTGGGGGTACAGGGTTTAGGACAGGGCAGTGGTGGTTTTATGTTGCGCCCGGCTCGAGACAGTTTTTTTTTTTTTTTCGACATGCACTTCCGGAGTTGAGCATCCTAACGAGGTGCGTAAAGGCTTGGCCCCCGCATAAAGCAAACCTCAATGTTTTTGTGTGCTGGGTTTACTTTTGGTAAGATCCACATCACTGAAATTTAATTTCGGCAATGTGGAATTGCCATAAGTGCGTTCGGCATGCCAAATTTGCCCTTATGACATAGAACCACAATGTCAGCTGAACTGCTCATGAGGAGGTGTGAAAAAATGGCAATGTTGAACATTTGGAGTGAATATATAAAAAATTGAAGTTACAAGTGTGCATAGAAACTACACAACGCACCCTTGTAATGTGGACATTTTTTGCAATTTTGGCTCCAATATTTCAACACAGGCTTTTTGAGACCTCACCTCATGAAAAGTTGCACTGTTGTTTCATCACTTGATCCTGAAAGGTGATTCTGTGCAGCAATCGCAAAATCACCTTTTGGGACCAACAAAGCGACAGTGACAGTGGTTATAAGGTGGGGTCCCAAGAACCCCATGTTGAAAATTCGGGGCCAAAATTGCATAACATGGCTGAAATATCAATCTAAGTTGAGGCCCTACCTTTGATTCCCATTATACAGCACTTACTGGATTCCTCAGTTTGCAGTTCTGCTCTGAAGAGTGCAGATGTGTCCACTTCCAGAAGAAGATGACAGCACTGACCTCCAAAGGTAAATATGGGGTAAGGGGGGTGGGGGAGGAAGGGGAGTTGGGTGCTCAGTGGGAGGATGGGGATGGGGGAATGGGGAGACGATGATGGATGTTTTTTCCACAGCAAAATAAAAAAAAAAAAAAACTTTGGGGATGGCTTTTTTGACTGGTTGACAAAAAAAAAAAATTGTGGACACACTGGGGTGGGCTCCAAGTGTGCCACAGTAGTGGAGGGACACAAGCCGAGACAGGGATTGGGCACCCCAATGTTGGCAGCTGACTTTGGGGTGGAGGACAGGAATCATCTGACACCAGGAGTGGGCATCCCAGTGTTGGAACTATAAAAATTTAAATAAATAATTATATTTGGCACACTGGGGTGGGCTCCCAGTGTGCCATACTGGTGGTGGTGGTGGTGGGAGGGGGGTCAAAATGCATGCTGACACAGGGACTGAGCACCCCAATGTCATGCCAGACTTTTTTTTTTCTGGGGAATCCCCTGAAGTCAGACAATCCCCGTTTATGGGGCTGCGAACCAGCTGGTCCTATCTGACCATCTGGTCTCCATCTCACAACCAGATGGCCAGATTTGCCCATCTGGTGTTCATTTCATGAACGGGGAGTTTGACACCTCAATCCCTGTTTGTGAAATGTCAGAATTCTCATTCGTGAGATAGGGACATCTGGTCCCTATCTCACTAATGGGTATTGTGACCACTCACAAATGGGGATCGGAAGTGAGTGAGTGAATGGGGATTTCATATAGTAAAAAAATGACTGGGATTACATTCATTGAAGTTAAAGAAAGACATGGGTTTGTAGAAGGTCTTGCCCTGAACAAAAGCAATGTCTTTGTTTAATGAAGATACACCTGTGGGGCAAGTTACAACAGTATGGGGCTAAAAGTAAAAACAAGATGGTAGTTCACGACCGGGGATTATTTTCTCACAAACTGGTATCCCAGTTCATGAGCTGTCAAAATCCCCATTCGTGAGCCAAAATCTTTGTTCAAAGTTATGCAGCTATCCCAAAGACTGAACTGAGCATGCTCAGAACCCACAATTTCAAAACTGAAAAACTTTGGAACAGATTAATATTTTCTAACCAAACCAGTGCTGGCTTGTTCCTTGTGGCAAGCTGTACCTACCCTGAACTTTTCAAGCCCAAATCCCAAATGGTGTGGATGCAGGGCGATAAAGAATCTGGGAAAATGGGCATAAAAAAGCAAATAACGTACATTTCACAATGCACTGCGCAAAATCTGCGCATCTGATCAAAACAAAGCAAATTCTGTGCAAATCTGTTGAACAGTTGCAAAGTTATTAAAGTACAAATTTTTGGGTTTAACTGTTACTCAACCCTAACTATACTGGTGCAATATATATGTATATGTATGTAACAGAGAAACCACTCTGAGGTGTGCGGTCGCTCTCAGATATACGCATGCCTTGGTGTGTGATGTGAGGCCACAGACCAAGTGCGTCAACCACCCAAGGCGTGCATATATCAGAGTGCGATCGCACACTTCAGAGTGGTTTATCTATCTTTTAAAGTGTCGAAATTGTTTTGAGGGGGTTAAAAGCGCAGATGTGCGGTCGTGCCCTGATATACGCATGGTCACCTGATGGTGTTTGTCCAATGCTGCACAGGATATGAGTTTTCTAGCCCATTTTATATATACACACATACATACATACATACATACACACACACACACACACACACACACACCAATCAGACACAAATAATGCTGCTGACAGCTAAAACTCACTGCTTTTCCAGATTACAATAAATCTATCTGCTAAAGCTGAGCTTCAGGTGGTAACCACTTCAGGAGGAATGGGATTAAAAAACTTGCTCAAACAACTCCAAAATGTCCCCTGATTTATTCTGCAGTCACATATAGTGTCACTGGTGGCTAAAACTCCTGCTCTTCCCAGGCTACAATAGTACCTCCCCAAAAGCTGAGCATCAGGTGCTAACTTTCAAGAGAAGTGGGAGCAAAAGCTTGCTCAGTCAACTCCAAAATGTCCCCCAATTCACTCTGTAGTCAGACAGAAATAGTGCTGCTGATAGCTACAACTCACTGCTCTTCCAAGCTGTAATACATCCTTCTGCTAAAGCCAAGAATCAGGTGCTGTTTTGGGGGTGAGGGAGCTTGCTCAACCAACTCCCAAATGTTCTATGATTTGTCTGCAGTTATCTTTAAATTCTGTCATTGAGATAAATATTTACATAACACCGGTATTGGTGATTTAAGGGAGTTATATTCTACAGTTCATCTTTTAACTCTTGGGCTGTATTCCAGAAATCCACCTATTCTCAGTGTCAAAAGTTAGGCTGATGGCAAGAGGTCATTCCTATAGTCTCAGGGCAGCTGTATTATGGAACCTCTTATCAGAGTACGTTACATCGGTGGCCTCAATAATCAGATTTTATTCTCTTCTAAATAATAAGTTATGTACTCACCATAACAGGAGGCCTTGCTTAATATCTTATCAGTAGTTTACCACCTATGGGTCTGTGCTGAAGACACCGGGAACCCGCAAGAGCAAATCTTTGTCCAGGGGGCCAGCAATGAGTACTGGGCAGGGCACCTGTGCACCCCAAAGTGATGCCACTTACTAGCCAATTACCTTTGCTGGCTCCATCACCAACCTTGGTTCTGTCTGCCAGGAAAGAAACAAAGTGGGTAAAAGATTAAGAGAGGGCTGAGAAAACACACTAGCCCAAATGAATAGGGAGAGAGTATAGGAAAAATGAGGAAACAAGAAAACCAGACTACCAACTTCTAGATAGAAAGACAAGGCTACACTATGGCAGCACAGCTAGGTATTATGGGCTATGAAACCAGAGTTTCAAAGAACCACTGGCCAGGCAACAAGAGAAGACTGGAAAGGGTAGTGAGAATAAGGCAATGCTGTGTATACATGTATAGACTGGCTGATTCAGAAAACTGAAATATTCAAAAATGGGACCCATTTGCAATAGAAATGCCACAAGTGTGCCACATTGATGAGCTGTAAGAGACCCCTGAGAAGCAAACAGTATGTCAGCAGTCAGAGAGCACTCCCTCCCTGAAGAGAGGATGGGACAAACAAGCAATTGGTTAATGTGGTATTGCAGGGCTGTTCAACCCTAAAAAAAGTAAAGATGTACCCATCTCCGCAGTTACAGGTGAGCCTGCCGAATATCACAGCCAGAATATTTCTTAGGGGAAAAAGCATGCAAAACAAGAATTGAAAGGATTGTCTGGCATAGCCAGGAGAAAACTAGGTAAAGGGCTGACCTGCCTCCTTCTGCAAGCAACAGGGATGTACCCTGCACCAGGTCTAGTTCGGGTTGATCTCATCTAGTGTCAAGTACCCATCCACAGACAGAGATACAGTTTGAATTGGATGGTACACAGTGGGTACAGACTGCATTTGGGAACTAAAAGTGACATTTTTTTTTTTTTTTTATATACTTTATATTTTTATTTTGTCTTTATGCATATACACATAAAATTCGCATATCCAGGACAACCATACATCATATAGTATCCTTCTAGAGAATAACACTTCTCCTTAATATTTAGGAATTACATGTATCCTCGATATATTGATACCACAGTGAGGGGGTACTAAATATTTAAAACTATTTAAGTAATATCAACATCTTAAGCTGCAAATTTAAGCCCATGAGCAGTATGACTTTTTTCTGTAATACTTAAGTCCCCCCCCCAAAAAAAAGGGTTCCATATAGTCCATTCCCTACTACAGGGCTTGTGGTGTCATACTTTAAAGCTAGAAGTCTGAAAATAACATCAGGTTAGTTCCCAGGTCAGCAATTTCTTACTACAGGCATATATTAAACAAACATGAGTTTGAAAAAGCAAGAATAACCTTTTTAGGTTCATCCAAATATTCATTCTAAATTTCAGATTAAACTTAGAGGCCCCCATGTATATATTTAATCGTTATGTAACCCCAACTACATGAAAACAAAGGAGGGACTAGAGAGAAGATCATTATCTAACCCATAACTTGTAATATTTTCTACATTTAAAACTGCAATGCCAAATTATCAAAAGAAAAGGGTCAGTTTACTCTCCTATCTGACTATACGTTACAGTTTTTAAGAAAAGTCAGTCCTCTATATCAGATTCCGATTCCTCTTCTTCTTGTCTCTTCCCCCGATCTGCTGCAAACCATGAGGCCCATTTTCCTGCTTCACTTGGGTCAGAGAAGGCCCAAACTTTTCCTCCATGTACGACATGCAGCCTTGCAGGAAATACCATTGTGTGGATAATGGAGGCATCCCGTAACAGTTGTCTTACACCATCAAACTTTTTTCTCTTCATTCGTGTCGCGTAGCTCAAGTCTGGAAACAGATATATGGTCCGGTCGTCTTCCATTATTTGCCCTGCTTTCCTAGCCGGTCGAAGAACTCTATCTCTGGACCCAATACCATCTGTGACCAGAAGAAATGTTTGTGGTTTCTCCAAATAAAAGTGACATACCTTGATAGAGGGGATTTACCCCAGGCAGGAAAAAGAGAGTAGAGAAGGGGGAATATTTTGGGTTGATCTGAGGCTCCTGGCATAGGATCTGTCACCCCAGTTTTTATGTTGGCTCGCACATGTGCAGCCAACATATTGCTGTAGTAGCAGATTTGGAGGCTCAGTCACTGTTGGGCGAATGCAGGGCATGCATCAGTAGGTGCGTCCCTCATTCCCCAATCAGCCTGCATGCTGGCACCACACCATGCACACTTAATGTGGCGATCACTTCAAAGAAAAGGTCTGCTGCAATGAGAGCAAAGCTCTCATGAAGCAGGACCACAACATGCTTCCCGACATCCACACAACATGGCAGCAGTGACTGCCGCCGCCTCCTGTGACAATGCCGACGGAGGAGCCCACTCCCCGTCAGCATAATGACCCCCCTCCCATTTAAAATGTATGCCAAGGGGGTGCCCAATCCCCCTCGGCATCATGCACCCCCAACGTTTTTTTTGCCGACGGGGCCCAATCCTCACGACATTTATCCTAGTCCCCATTTATTTTGCCAACGGGTGCCTAATCCTCGTCGGATACAGCATCCTCAAAAGACTTAGGTGAATGCTGGGAGCCCACTCAGCATGCCAAATCCTCGCAAAAAAAAAAGTCCTCCAATGTTAATCTTTTTTAACCTGTAAAAGAAAACGGTCCCTCACGGTCTCCTGTTCCCTCCCACAACCGCACCCACCACTCGCACCTGCCTCCCCACCCCCTCACCCCATACTTATCTCAGAGTCCGGCGCGATGATCTTCGGTGGACCGGGAACACGTCTGCACTCTTCAAAGCCGACTGTGAACGGAGGAAATGCCGGTATGCTCTATAATGGAATAAATAGGATTTTTTAAAACTTTGAAGCATATCTCAGGCATTTTTTGGAATTTTGGCACCAAACTTTCAACATGGGGTTTTTGGGACCCCTCCTCATGAATTCTGGCACTGTCATGACGTTAATCTGCCCCGAAAGGTGATTTTGCGGTCACTGCGTGGAATCACCTTTCAGGACTGATTTACGAAACGACAGTGCCACTGTTCATGAGGGGGGCTCTCAAAAAGCCTATGTTGCAAATTTGGTGGGAAAAATCCAAAAAATGGCTGTTTAACGAGCGCACGTTGCGCAGTTTCCATGCATGCTCATAACTTCGTGAATTTTCCATGCCTCCTTGTGAACAGTACAGCTCTCATTTTTCACTTCCTGGCCGAAATGTGTATTCACACTTCTGTCACAGAATAGCGTGGTCACTGTGGGAAATCAGTGTTCGGGACAGGTTATGAAAATGACAGTGACACTGTTTATGAGCAGAGGTCCTAAAACACCTGTGTTGAAAATTTAGCGCCAATACTCCATAAAATGACTGTGTTATGAGCGTGCTTTGTGCAGTTTGCACGCATGCTTGCAAGTTCGCGAATTTATAATATTTTCACTCCAGATTTTCAACACTGGCATTTTTCCGCACCTCCTTATGAACAGTACAGCTGTTATTTTACATATCCTGGCTGAAATGTGTTTTTGCATGTCCAACGCACAATAGCGCGGTCGCTGTGCGAAAACAGTTTTCAGGACAGTTTGAAGAAATAACGGTGGCAATGTTCATGAGCAGAAGTCCTAAAATGCCCATTTTGAAAATTTGGTGACAAAATTCCATAAAATGACTGTATTACAAGTGTGCGTTGCGCAGTTTCCACGCACCCTTGTAACTTCTCAAATTTGCAATATTTTCATGCCAGAATTTTCAACGCTGGCATTTTTTCACACCTCCTTATGAACAGTGCAGCTGTCATTTTTCACATCCTGCCCAAAATGGGTTTCTGCACGTGTGGCGCACTATGGCGTGGTCGCTGTGGGAAATCAACTTCTGGGACAGATTAACAAAATCACAGTGTCACTGTTCATGAGGGGAGGTCCCAAAATGCTTATGTTACAAATGTGGCTAACAAACTCCCAAAAATAATTGGGTTACAGAAGTGTGTCGCGCAGTTTCTATGCATGCTCATGACTTCACCAATTTTTCATATTTTCACTCCAGATTTTCATCACTGTGTTTTATGCCTCCTCATGAACAATACAGTTGCCATTTTCCACATCCTGCCCAAATGTGTTTTCGTCCCTGTGTCGCCAAATGGCATAGCCACTGTGCAAAACCACCTTTCAGCTAACAAATTGGTAGTGCCGCTTTTCATGAGGTGGGCTCACAAACAGCCCATGTTGAAAATTTGGAGTGAAAATACCAACACACGCCTATGGTGTTAGGGTTTCCAACTGTAGCACCCCACCCTGTAGAGACTTACAGGCATCAGGGGTGTGACTTGGGATCATCGGCTGTAATGCTCATGCCATTCCACCCCCACCCCTACCCTGCAACCAGTGACAGGCATTGTGGTGTGCCTTGCAGTGATTGGCCACAAAGTTCACCCCATTCTCCTATGCTGCATCCACATCAGTGCATTTCTTTATGGAATGGGGTAAGTATAACGCCCAAAGACCCCAAAGCACACCACAACACTTGCCACTGTCTACAGGGTAGGGTGAGGTAGAATGACATGAGCGTTATAGCTGACAACCCAAAGGCACACCCCAATGCCTGTTGGTCTCTATAGGGTGGGGGTGGGGTTGTCATCACTTCAATACTTCACTGCCATTCCTATTATGCATCTCTAACTCTGGCACTACCAATGTCAATGCCAGCGAGACCACATTTGCCATTGACAAATGCTTGTTTTTTTAGTTGTGGGTCCCAGTCTAGTTTCCTTTTTTTTTTTCAGTATGTAACTTTTCTATCTTCCCTGAATCAATTTTCATTCATTCATTCCCACTTATTTAAAAAAAAAATGGGTGAATGCCTCAGGGATGACCCAGCAAGAGGGATAACCTGGGTGGAGTGGAGAAACACAGAGAGCATAATGAAGGCAGCAAACCTGGGCACAAAGCAAGCGAGCAAAAGCAAGATGACAAAGAAACAGCTATGGTTCGTGAAAGAAGTGACTGAAAAGGTAAAGATTAAAAGTGTAGCATCCAGAAGGTATAAGGAGATGCTGTGGGAAGAGGAAACAGAAGAATATCAGGAGAAACAGAGGGAGGCAGTGAAAGCAGTAACAAGCACAAAAGTGTGGAGGAGAGAATAGCCCAGGAGTTAATGAAAGGGGGCAAGACTTTTTTAGGTCTATATAACAAACAAATAAATGATGCCAATGTTACACACCTAACCCCCTGCACTACCACATGGGAGTCCTGGGTTTGAGAATGGACTTGGGTTCCCACCCTGGTATTATGCCAATTATGCACACATATCCACTATTCTGCCACCTAGGAATCCCAGGTTAGAGAATGGACTCAGGTTTTCCACCCTGCTAACACCACTGATGCAACATCCTGCACTACCACCTTGGAGTCTTAGGTCTGAGAATGGATTTAGGTTTTCCATCCTTCTCTCATACCAATAGTACAGATATGAAAGCTTGCACTGTCACCTGGGAGTCGCTAGTTTGAGAATGGACTGAGGTTCCCCACCCTGTTATTTTATGAATAACACAGGCATCTGATAGCAGATACGGGTTGCTTGTCCACCCAGTCTGTCCATTTTGTTTCTACCTGCACTTCTCTTGCTGCAGACCCTACCTGATTTACAACTCTTTCTCTTCCCCCCTTCCTTTCCACTACAATCCCCCTGTTCTTATCCCATGCATTTTGTAACCCTACCACTGCTTTTACCCCCCATTGCCTCCACTGGAAGGCTGTTCAAGGAATCCAAAATTCTTTCTCTGAAGACTTGCTTCCTCACATACCCCCTTTCAGCTTCCTAACCTGTCCCCCTTGTTTTAGAGCACCTTTTTTACTGAAAAATACCCCCCCTCTACTTTATTTAGCCCATGAGGTATTTAAAGGTTTCTATCATGCCCCCACTGCTCTTTAAGGGTGTACATATTGGGGTCCTTTAGTCTCTCCTTGTAGGGCTTTCAATACAGACCCTGTGATTTGGTATCCAGAACTGGACACAGCACTCAAGGTGGGTCCTTACCAGCAATGTACAGAAGGGCAACAACCACGTACCTCTTTCATTACCAGCCCTTCCGAATGCCTTGTCACACTGCCTTCCCACCTTTAAGTCATTGGATGTGATTACCCCTGGTCTCTTGCCTGCTTCAATGTCACTAATACTCCACTCATTTTTTTTTTTTTTACTCAGCACCTGGATTTGTGCATCCCAAGTGCATTAATTTGTACTTTTTGCATTAAAACTCAACTGCCATACCCCTGACCACTGCTCTAGTTTTTTCAGGTCTCTAGACATTCTTTCCATCCCGTCAGATGTGTCCACCCTGTTGCAGATTTTGGTGTAATCCATGAAAAGGCAGATCTCCCCTTCCAGCACCTCTGTGATGACACTTATCAAGACATTAAAGAGGATCATTCCCAGCACTGAGCCCTGAGGTACCCGCTGGTCAACCTCCCTTCCTTGGCACAAACTCTGTTTACCACCACCCTCTGCCTTCTATTCTCTAACCAATTTATTACCCGGTTTACCACCTTAACTACCTCAAGCTACTCAGCTTGCTCATTAGACTCCTACGTGGAACAGTATCAGATGCCCTGCTGAAATCTAGGTAGGCCAGGTCCACGCTCCCCCCTGCTCTAATTCCATGGTCACCCAGTTAAAGAAAGCTATCAGATTCGTTTGGCATCATCACCTCCCCGCTGTGAAACCATGTTGCCTTAGAGCTTGTTATCCATTGGATTCAAGATATCGCACTATCCTTTCCTTTAGAAATGTTATCATCAATTTTCCTACCACCAATGTCAGGCTGACAGGCCTATATTTGCCAGCCTCTTCCATGAAGTTGTACTACATCTGTCCTCTTCCAGTCCTCTGTGGCTTCTCCAGTCTCTAGTGATCCACTAAACAGGTCAGTCAGAGGTGCAGCCAGTGCCTCCCTAAGCTCCCTCAACACCTTTGAATGTATCCCAACCTGACTGGCCCTAGAGCTTTATCCTCCATCAGGTTATTGAGTGTCTTCAGGACTCTACTCAGAAAAAGGACTAGTGTCCACCTCCCACCCATCACAGCTCCCACTGTTATTTGTGTTCCCTTCCCATCCCCTTCCACTGGGAATACTGAACAGAAGTATGTATTTAAGAAGTCTGCCATTTCCTTGTCACCCTTTGTACAGCCCCCCCCCACCTTTTAACCTTACAATCCATAACTTATTCTTCCTTTTTTTTCACTTACATACCTGAAAAATGTATTGTCTTCTTTTGTTACTGCCTGGATAATTCTCGCTTCTGTTTGTGCCACTGCACTTCTGACACTTCTTACTGCTCTCCCTGCTTCTCCTGATACACCTCCCTATCCTCCTCCCTCTGTGTCTCCTCATACCTTCTGAATGCAACCTTTCTAGCTTTCCCTTTCTGACACTTATTTTGAGAACTATAGTGGTCTCCTCTTCTTCTTGCTTTTGCTCACTTGTTTGACTCAGGTTTGTTACCTTCACTACTGTCTCTTTAGTTTGGCCCACTGTTCCTCCACCCCCAGGTCCCCTCCGAGGCATTCACCTATTTAGTTTTATAAAAATCTGACCTTTTGAATTCCAGGACCCTCCCACAAGGGTTTTTTGATTCCTCAGTTGTACTCATGCTGAACCACACCATACGATGAACACTGGCCCCAGGTGTCTTCCCACCTGGACATCTTCAACACTATCACTGTTTGTAAGAACCAGGTATAGTACTGTCCCATCACGAGTAGGTTCACTGACTAGTTTCATGAGGAATGCTCTTGCAGGTTTCCCACCCTGTATTATCACAACGATACACTCACTGCCACCTGGAAATCCTGTGTTTAAGAACCAACACAGATTTCCCACCCTGTATTATACGAATGACAGCAGTAGTAGTAAATGCTATTTATATAGCACATAATTCCAGGGCTGCTGAACACTGAATGAAAATTATATAATACACACACACACACACACACACACATCCACCCCCACACCAATAATGCAATGCTGGTCAGCAGGCGAGTTTCTGGCTTGAAGATTAAAAAAGTGCCAAAAATCTCCTGAAGGAGGAAGGAATTCAGGCTCCTCTTGAAAGTCTCCAATGAGGGCTTCTCTCACAGCTCTGGGAATCCTGTTCCAAACGGCAGAGATGGCAGATAAAAAGGTCCTATCCTGGTCTCAGAGAAGTGGCAAAGGATCCTCCAGTGCCATGGGCACGCTCCCGTAAGTCGAGCTTGCTCCACCAGCCTCCCCCCAACTCCAGCCTGCTGCATTAGATCATAGATAGAGTGCCAGGGCGAAGGTAGGGAGCTCAGAGCTGGAGGATCCATTGGGCCGATAGTGGGGATCTGGCAGGAGAGGCTTCAGATAGGAGGCAGAGCCATCGGTGAGCAGGTACACTGGAGAGAGTTCCCTGAAGACCGGAGAAGAAATAGTCTACAATAAAAAAAGGATACCCCACATCACTGGTAACCACTGCATTTCTCGATAAGGGTTATATGACAAGACCTCAGAAGGCTCATCAACAGCTGGGCAGCTGTGTTCTGCACCAGCTGCAGATGTCCTAGAACACTGCCCCTCACCTCGAGGTATAAAACTTTGCAAGAATTAAGTCTCAATTCTTCTGAGGGAAGATAAAGGTTTTAATTTGGGCCACATTCCTATCATGATAGAAGCCATTCCAGACTACTTTCGACACCTCAGACCTGAGTGTCAACCTCTCATCCAGAATGACCCCAGCTTATTAACCTTAGCAGAGGCCACCAACCCAGACAAACTCAGTCATAAGCTGGTCTCCACACTGGTGGCCCCTACACCCTTTTTCTGACCAGGCTCAATCACCAATACCTCCAGCTTGTCCAGACTGAGTCACAACCAGCTTGATGACATCCAGTCTAGTGGATTTTCCTGGCACAAATTTATAACCTTGATGGCACCTGGCATATGGGCAGAAAAGACAGATACAGCTGGGTAACATCAGCATAGCAATGAAAACAGACTGTATCATCTAATGATCCATCACAGGGGCAGCACATACACCACAAACATAATGGGAGAGAGACTGACCTATGGGGCACTGCACACAGCAGGGGTATAGAGAGTCGGGGAAACTCCCGATCACCACTCTCTGAGTCCTGTCTCCAAAGTATGACTCAAACCAGCGGATGACAGTGCTGTGAGTCAAAAGTACTCCCTGAGATGATCTAACAACAACCCAGGGACCACAGTGTCAAACACTAAAGAGAGAGATCAAGGAGCATGAGAACCGACCACTCTTCTCACTCTCTAGACCGGAGAAGATCATTCTGCACCCTGATCAATGCAGTCTCAGTTCTGTGCCTCAACCTAAACCTGAACTGGCAAGATTCACAGATGTCAACGGCCACGAGGTGTTCCTCAAGCTGCAGAGCCACCACCTTTTCTATAACCTTATCTATAAAGGGGAGGTTAAAACTGAGTCGATCATTTACCAAACAGTCTGTGTCCAGAGATGGCTTTTTCAGAAGAGGTGTCACCAAAGCCACTTTCAGCACCCCAGGAATGACCCCCTCTGAAAGGGAACATCAGGTCAGTTTGGCGAACACTGGACCCAGAAACCCCATATACCCAGCTGTTAGGTAGGTTAGGAATGGGTACAGATCAGAATAGGTGGGCAGCAGGTCTGAGACCATCCCACAGACCTCTCATCAAAACTGGTCTAAACTCACTTCAGACCAACTGACTACATCCCTCCCTCACCATCTCAGTACTGCTGGATCAAGATGATACAGATGAAGAGATCCCTAACCAAACTGAGAACACCCTATCAAAGAAAAAAATGAGCAAACTCTTCACACTGAGTTAATGAATAGGTCTTACTGGTTGCAGACAGACTGGATTTGAAACACTGCTATCACCCAGAAGAGCTAAGCTGGTCAGTTTCTCCCACTAGCAATCTTCTTGGACAAGAATACTGCCTTCTTATGGGAGAACCACTCTTTAATACTCACCTGGATCTTTTCCAACAGTGCTCCAACCTCTAACCCCTTAACTTAAGCTCCCTAAGCTACCATCAAACCATGGGGATCTCAAGTGCAGAGTCAGAAGTCATGTACAAACTGGTGCAACTGCACTGAAGGCTGAGAAAATGGCTTAATTATAGGCCATCACTGCTTCTTCCCATCCAATTGTGTAAGCAAACAGCATGCTTGAGGGATCCACTACAACTGGAGTTCTTCTGAGGGCAACATCAATCCTCCTCACATCAGAGCAGTGTCCTGCTCCCTGATAGCCTGCACTACAGCAGCAAGTATTTACAACATCACAGCATCAGCTGAGCTGTACAGATTAATAATTTTAAGTTATTTTTCCTGTACTGTAAGCACTGATCTTTGCTAGTTTCACTGGTGCCTTAAGTGCCTAATTGTTTGCCTGCATTACCTGGCTCCACCAGTGCTTTAATATGGTGACTTGTACAGCCACACTACTGTATATGTTCCTGTAATTTCCCTTGCTCCAGCCATCACTGCCTGTACCTGAACTGAGCTTGGTTACTGCAGCATCGCTCCAGAGTAGCCTGCTTTACATTCAGACCGGCCATCTTACTGCCATCTCTCCTGCACTTAATAGACACCTGCCTCCTTCCCCCTCCTTACACCACATTCAGATAGCCCTGCTTAGCGCCCTACCCTTTACAGCCCTTTGTCCACCCAAATGTCCTACTAATTCCTTTGTCCATTTTACTTCCCCTACAAGACTACCAGCTTCACTTTCGCCCACTCTCCTCACATCAGCGCAGCGTCCTGTTCCCTGGTAGCCTGCACTACAGCAGTAAGTGTTTACAACATCACAGTGGTGATGCAGCAACGCACAGCACTGCATAGTGTCTTCCCACCCAGTGCTGGTGCTACCTTTAAAGGATCAGTCAGAACCAATCAGCCCACTTTTACACCTCTCCCTGGAAGTAAGAGTGGAACTTCCCCTCTCCTAACTGGAGGCCTGGTGGCTGACTCAACTGAACAATTGTCTCCATCTCCCTAGATCATTTCCACCTGTTCCAAATTTTCTGAGTTACATGAGGAAGCTCTGGGTTTCAAATCCTGGTCTAAGGGTTCCAGACTCATCCCCAGCCTAATGCTCTCTCCACTGGGCTACCACTGCCAAGAAGTATGCAAGCAGAGACCATTCCAATATCTCCTGCGGCTTCCCCTCTTGTTTTTTTGCCATACTGTCAGCTAGTGTCTGTATCTTAGCTTCCTTGCGCCTTTGAGATCCCTTTTATTTGTGTCAGAGAACCCTCCCAATGCTCTACTAGGGACACCAAGTACAATAACAGCATACACCCTTGTCCTATCCCTCTCGTTCTCCAATAACATGTCCCGCCCCCCCATCTGCTGCTTCCCATCATATTTCTAGTTACCTCTCTCCCTCTTTCACCCAAACATCTACCACATACACTCATTTCTCCCCCCAGCCCACTCTTGCTTCCACCTTAGTCAGTCCTTAGCCCTTCCCCACCTGTCTTCACCCTTTCCTCACCTACTCTGCCCAGGCACTTTACACCCACCTCTGTTTCCCTCTCTTCTCACAGCTGTTGTGCCCTCACTACTATACCGAGAACATGCCCTTTCAACAGCCTAAGAAAAAGGCATTATTCCAAGTTTCTATTACCCTGCTTCCTCTTCCCCTTAATGGCTGGCAAAGTTGAAAGCAACCTCGGCCCTACCACCCATACTGACACCCTATCAGATGGCCTTGGCATCTATCACCTAAACACCAGGAGCTTGCTGCCTAAAATGGACCATCTAAGGGCCTGGGTGTCACTCAACTCCCCAGGTGTGCTATGCGTATCTGAGACCTGGTTATCATCCAAAATTCTGAACTCCTCTGTAGACCTCCTAGGATACATACCACTCAGACAGGACACAGGGAAAAGGGGCAGAGCTGTAGCTGCCTATGTACATTATTCTCTCCCCTCCTCCAATGTACTCCAACAAGTCTCCTCACTGTCGCACGAGCTACTGCTCCTAAAGCTGTCCTTCCCAGCCACCTCTCCACTCTTCGTAGGGGTCTGCTATTTCTCCCCCAAAGTCCTGACCTCCAGCATAGTCTTCACCTTTGTGTCCCTCACCTCCCTCTGTCAGGACGGTGAAAGTACAGTGACGCTAGAACGTACCGTAACAGTAGATCTTCGAGAGAGGTTCCTCCAGTAGGTCATCACATACTAGACTAGCGCCATCTGGTGCCTGGACCCCATGGCAGACTTTTCCAGCAATACCTGATGGGGGACTACCCATCCGATGTCACGTGATGCCCACCCTCCAGTTCTCCTGCTGGAGACCCAAAGGGTATGACAGGAGAAGGAAGCAGAGTCTGGAGTCCCAAAGGAAATTGGGGGAAGGAGGGAGGAAAAAATATGACCTACTGAAGGAACCTTTCTCTAAGCTCTACTGTTACGGTAAGTTCGTATGTAACTGTACTATCTTACTTCGAGAGGGTTCCTTCAGTAGGTCATCACATATAGGACTGACTCCCAAGCAGTCCCTCCAAAGAGAGACTGAGAGAAACACAGGAGGAGGAGAAATTCCAAAGGAAAAAAACAGAATGGAACCAGCCTAGGACAGAAGAGCCTGCAGCACAGTGAGGCCAAAGCCTCCCTCCGCCTAGCAGCAATGTCCAGACTGTAATGCTTGGTAAAGGTATGGACAGAAAGTACAGTTACGTAAGAACTTACCGTAACAGTAGACCTTCGAGAGGAGCTCTTGCAGCAGGCTATAACCATTAGGACTACTGCCGCAGGCCTTAGGACCCACCGGAAAAATTCTCAGCTAGCAGTACCCAGCAAGGACCGGCCCTGAGCGTCGGCTCCGCCCGATCGCAGTATAAAAGGGGCAGATCCAGCTCCACCCCAGTTCCCCTGCAAGACCCTCGAATGGGCCCTATCAAGAGAAAGAAGCAAAGTCTGTAGATGATGTGCTGAATACCTCACTCGGGGGATGGAGGGCAGGAAAACAGTGCCTGCTGCAAGAGCTCCTCTGGGAGATCTACTGTTACGGTAAGTTCTTATGTAACTGCATTATCTTACTTTGAGTGGGAGCTCTTACGGTGGGCTATAACCATTAGGACTGAATTCCAAGCAGTCCCGCGCCAAGGAGGTGCCTAGGAGGAGGAAGGATGGAATAACGCTGTTAACACAGCAACTCAGGAAAGTAGTCCCGGAAGGACTGCCAAGCCAAAACCGGCACAGCGTCTGGTTGCAATTTCCAGGCTACAGTGCTTCACAAATGTGTGCACAGAATGCCAGGTGGCAGCCACAAAGATGTCTCTTATAGAGACATTCTTCAAGGTGGCAAAAGAAGCAGACACTCTCCTGGTGGAGTGACCCCTAACCGAACCCGGAAGGGGTTTGTTGTACTTCTTGTAGCAAAACACAATACAGTGGACAAACCACTTAGAAATAGTCTGCTAAGACACCAGATTGCCCAAGTGTTGTGGTGCGAAGGCCGCAAACAGTTGCTCCACTTTACGGTGTGCAGCTGTGCGCTTGAGGTAGTACCTCAACGCCCTGTGAACATCCAGTGTGTGAAGGAGAACTTTTCCCCTATTGGAAGGAGAAGAAAAATAAACTGGAAGGTCAGTCAACTGGTTGAGGGTCAACTCTGAGACCACTTTAGGAAGGAACTTAGGATTTGTTCTAAGGGAAACCCTTTCCCTGTGAAAAAACAAATAAGGTTCTTTACACATCAGAGCCTGGAGCTCGGAAACTCTTCGAGCTGAGGTAACAGCAACTAAAAAACAAATCTTTCAGGAAAGGTAATGCAGCTCACAATTAGACGCTGGCTCGGGGGAGTGAGCTTCTCCATCTCAAACAGGAGGTCCCAGGAAGGGATAGGATCCCTAATGGGCGGCCTCATAAGCAGAAACGCTTCCACTTCATAGCATAAGTGGAGCAAGTGGAGGGCTTCCTCACTGAGACGAGGATGTCAGCCACCTCCTGGGAGACTCTATACCTTGATTTTGCTATGTTTGCAGGAGCCAAGCATGAAGGTGCAGAGATCTGAGATCTGGATGGACCAGCATGCCCCAATCCTGGGACAGCAACTTCGAGCATACTGGCAGCAGAATTGGAGGTTCCAAGGACAACCGCTGAAGTAGTGAGAACCAACTCTGTCGAGGCCACAATGGGGTGATCAGAATCATCCGAGCCCCCTCGGCCTGCATCTTCAACAGTACTCTCTGAACAAGAGGGAAGGCATAAAGAAACCTCCCTGCCCAACAAAGGGACAATGCGTCTGGCCAGAAAACACCAGGCGTGGGCTCTCATGAGCAGAAAATTGGCAGTTTGGCGTTGCATGGGGACACAAAGAGGTCCAGCTCTGGACGACCCCATGTGTTGAAGAGCTGGTCTACTACAGACTGTAGTAACTCCCACTCATGCACCTTGGACTGAGACCTGCTTAGGCTGTCTGCCAAGTCATTTAGGATGCCTGGAACATGCACTGTGGCTAGAGAGATGTGACGCTCCAGCGCCCAGTACCAGACTCTCATTGCCTCCCTGCATAGGGTGTAGGAGTGTGTTCCCCCTTGCTTGTTGATGTAAAAGACAACCACCATGTAGTCCGTCTGAACTAGGAGAGAGCCTGGGGCAAGGTCCTCTTGGAAGGCATGCAGCGCATTCAGGACCGCTCACATCTCCAGGACACTGATGTGGAGGTAGCACTCCACTGGGATCCAGACCACTTGTGTTTTGCGGGCCCCTAGGTGTGCCCCCGCCATCCTAGATCTGACACATCCATCAGTAGGGTCTGATTTGGGGACTCCTGACAGAAACGGACCTTTCTCTAGATTGAGAGGGTCCAGCCATCAAAGTAGGTTCCTCTTGACTGGCTCTGTGACTATGACCATGTGATCTAAGTCATCTGAGCATTGATCCCTCTGCACCCTGAGCATCCACTGTGGGACTCTCATGTGGAGGCGGGCAAAAGCAGAGACAGGGATGGCCACTGCCATGTGCCCCAGAAATCTGAGGAAGGTCCTGGCCTGGACCAGAGGGGTTACTAGGACTGATTTGGCTATATCCCGCAGGCAATCGCCCCTCTCTGGAGGTAGAAAAGCCATGCCCTGGATTGAATCCAGGACTGTCACCATGAAGACGAGTCTTTGGCCGGGCTCCAGGAAAGGCTTTGGAAGGTTCAGGGTGATCCCCACCTCTCAGAACAGAGCATAGGTGTCTCCGAGAGCATGAAGGAGGCGTGACCTTGACGGGGCTGCAAGCAGCCAATCGTCGAAGTAAGGGAAGACAATGTCCCTGGTGCCGTAGGGCCGCAGCTACCACTGCCAAACATTTGGTGAAGACTACAGGAGCAGAGGAGAGGCCGAACGGAAGAACCAGAAACTGATAATGCTCCCCCTAGAAGTGGAACCTCAGGCACTTCCTGTGGGGGGGAAAGACCCTGATGTGCATGCATGCATCTGTCATATCTAGGGAGCAGAGCCAGTCTCCTTGGTGCAGCAGAAGAATAAGACCTGGAAGGGTCACCATCCTGAACCTTTGGTACTCTATATAGTTGTTTAAGGAGCTGAGGTCCAGGATGGGCCAAAGATCTTGCATCTTTTTTGGAACTAGGAAAAAATGGGAATAATATCCCTATCTCCGCTGCCACAGAGAGGCTGGTTCTATCGCCCTTTTTCACAAGAGGGCCTGAATTTCTCTTTTTAAGAGAGGTATGTGAGAAGGAGGATATATTGAGGACCTTTGGTGGAGTATCTGGGGGAATTTCGGTGAACTCCAGCGTATGTCCCCTCCATATAATGTCTAGGACCCACTGGTCCACTGTAATAGAGCTCCAACCCTTCAGGTGAAGGGAGAAGCGACCCCCTACTGCCTCTCCTGGAACCTCCGGAGGAGGAGGGGGGGTTGGGAGGAGTCATTTGGCAGAGCTGGGAGTGGGCAGAGGCACTTGGGAGGACTTGGGGCCTCGAAAAGGAGCGCCTCCAGGTTGCTGGTTGCCGGCTTTCCTTCTGAAGCCACCTCTCTGGCCTTGTTGGCTTCCATGAGTTTGAGCACCTCAGGGCTTACGAAATGGCTGTCGTCTCGCTAGCTTCTGGTCCCCTCTGTACATTTGCCTGATGGACCAGACAGATTTGCCAGACTCCTGGAGATGAGAGATAAGAGATTCGGTCTCCTGCCCAAAAAGGATGGAACCCTGGAACATGAGGTCCCAGATTCCAGACTGCAAATCCTGTTGAAATCCTGAGACTCTCAACCAGACAAGGTGCCGGAGGCAGACATTGAACGCTGCCACTCTAGCCGCTGTATCTGCAGTGTTGCACGAGGCACAGAGAACATGTGTGCCTATGTCCGAGCCCGATTTTAAGATGTCCAGAAGCTCTGTCTTTTGTGCAGAGTCTGGCAAGGCATTGGCTAGCTCCTGCCCTCTCTCCCATAATGCATTCTGGTACTGGACCATATGTGTGAGGAAGTTGATGGATCTAATGGAGCAGGGGGAGGCAGAGTAGACCTTCTTGCCCACCTGGTCCAAGTAGCAGGATTCTGGGTCAGGAGGCTGGGAGCTTAGGTGCTTACGCTGCTTGGGCTTGTCATGAGCAGCTGTAATGACCGATGAGTCCGCCTGAGGGGGTTCCACCAGGAAAGGCTCATCCCTCGGCGCTCTGTACAGCCTATCTGACTTTTTTGGAACAGCCAGGACTGAGGCTGGATGCTTCCAATCTATCCTGGTGAGATCTTGGAAGGTGTCCACTAAAGAAGGCACCACTAGAGGCTTGGGCTCCTTTTGCCTCAGGTAATGGGCCAGTCAATGGCATTCCGGATCCAGGTCCTCCGTCTCCCATGCACTGGAGGCCTGGATGTGCCTTATGACATCTATAAAGGTCGGCTTGTCAGGAGGTGAGCGGGGATGGTCCTTCTCCCCAAGGGAACCCCCCAACCCCCGAGAGGGATGAGGAAGCAGAAGAAGGAGTAGATTACCTGCTACTGGGCCTAGAATGGTCTGAGATGCATCTGGGACTCCCCCTGCTCGAGCATCAGTAGTTACCGGACTGATGTCATCCGAGGACCGGCGACGACTGCGGGACCGATGACGGAGCAATGACTGACGTTGGCCTGGGGACCAGCATCGGGAGTGGGAGCGGGCCCCTCTAGGAGAGTGGGATTGGCTCCTGGGCTGAGACCAGGACCGATGATGGCTGCCCAATCGAGAAGGGCACAGACGACGGTCCTGAGACTGGGACTGGGAATGCACCTTCGAGGGCGGGCGAGGTAGCGGCCACCCGGGGGGGTCTTCTGCAGAGGAGGAGCGGGAAGGCCCTCGGGTTCAAGGTTGTCTGGCCAGCCTGTATCCAGCGTCGGGTCCAGATTCGGCGGAGATTGCTCTTTTTTCACCTGACTCTACCAGAAGTTGAAAAGCTCCTGCAGTTCCTCCTTGTTAAAGAACGCGCTGCAGAACCGGGAAAAAGGAGCCAGGGATTCAGGAAGGGCGTGGGAGGGCGAACCCCCCACACAGCTCTGTAAAGTGGATGACCTGGGAGACACTGAGGTCGCACCTACCGCAGGGGTCTTCCACTAGAGTAGCCTCTACTGGCATCGGTATGGGGTCTGACGTCGGTTTTGCAGGAGGCGGTGCCGAGGTAACTTTCTCACGCAGCGGCTTACCCACATCGGGCAAGGCCGAGACCTTACGCAGGGCAGTAACTTGCACCAAAGAGGCCTGGGAGGTAACCCGTAGTGGAGCCACCTTTGGTTTGGCTGGTTTCTCACTCGATGTTCCCGCCTTAGCCAGTGCCAGTTTCTTGGCGGGAGGGCTCGGCACTCTAGAGTCTTCTGGGTGCTTGTGATGGTCCCCCAAGTCCAAGGAAGGAGATTCCTTCTTGGGAGATGAGCGAGACCAGAAGCGGTGATGGGACTGGCTATGGTCCTTGTCGCGGTGGTGCTTACTCTTGTCCCGGTGCTTGCCCCCGAGGTGTGCTGGATGTCCATTTTCTGCTCCATGAGATGGGCTTTTAGGGCCTTCAGGCGTGAAGCCCTTGCAGATTTTGCAGGCCGCGCTGTCATGGTCTGGGCCCAGGCAAAGAACGCACTTGGTGTAGTAGTCTTTTGAAGGTATCTGGCAGCCACAGTCACACTTATTCCTCTTGGGACCGGAGGAAGAGACCGACGACAGCGACAACATGTGTCGGACTTAAGTCGGAGGAGATGAAAACAATGAAAAAAGCGTTGAAAACCCGATGAAGGAACAGTTTCTTCTTGATTTTCTTCCTTATGCTCATTTTGCTGGATAGCTGAATAGCCAGGAACTTCCCCAAAGTGAGTAGGTAAGGGCGGGAAAAGAACTGGGGTGGAGCTGACGTCAGGGGGCAGTCTCTGCTGGGTACTGCTAGCTAAGAATTTTTCCGGTGGGTCTTAAGGCCTGTGGCGTCAGTCCTAATGGTTATTTATTTAATTTATTTATTTGAAATATCGGATTTACAACCTTTGAGGCGTTCGGCTCATTTACAAAAGTGCCTTGTCACATGGAGGACAAAATAAAAACAGACAGGGTACAATTTACAAAGGAAACAGCCGTCATGTAAGGGTTACTGACATTGTTTACAGACATTATATACAGTTTTGAATACAGATATTTACATAAGCATAGCAGAAAAATCATTGTTAACATGAGTGAGCATCCATTACAGTATAGTCCAGCATATTCATGGGCCAGACATTGTTGTAAGAGGCTGCAGTCCACGATGGACTTTGTCAGAGGCTTGGGTCATTGTGAGCATGAGGAGCACAGTTAGCTGCAGTTACAGGAACGGACATTGAGGAGGTGGTTGCGGAGGGTGACTTTGAAATGGGAAATCTTGGGTGTGCTAGTGATGGTGGCTGGGAGCGCATTAAACCAAATGGGGTCCTGTAGTGGAAGGATCTCTGGGCAAGGGAGGTTTTTACCCTGGGTACTGCCAGTACAGCTTTGTCCGAGTTGCGTGTGGAGATAGAGTGGGTCACAAGTTGGAGAGAGGCAGTGATCCCAGGAGGGGAGTGACTGAGCAGGATTTTCTTGGTCAGTAGGCAGGTCTGATAGTGGAGTCTTTCATCGAGGTTGAGAAGACTGGCAGAGGAACAGAGGGAGCAGGTGTGGGTGAGCCTGGGGCACCAGTTAGGGAGCCTGCACGCCTTGTTGAGGGAGACCAGAGTTTTCTGGAGTGCGGAATTATCTGCTGCCCCATACACAGAAATATAGAAACATACAGAAACATAGAATTTGATGGCAGATAAGGACTGCTTGGCTCACCCAGTCTGCCCATTTCCCTGCCTACTGGATAAGCTGTAGATCCTAGTTAACCAGCAGCCTACTTCTTCCTACCCCCCCCCAAGAATTGCCTTATGACTGTCCCATGCATGCTTGAATTCCACCACTGTTTTTGACTCCACGACCTCCTCCGGAAGGCCGTTCCATGCATCCACAACCCTCTCTGTGAAAAAATACTTCTTAAATTACCTCTGAGTCGCCCCCCCATCTTCAAATTGCGCCCCTTGTTCTTGCACACCTCTTTTTTTGAAAGATGCTACCCTCTTAGACTTTGTTGATTCCCTTGAGGTACTTGAAAGTTTCTATCATGTCCCCCCTCTCCTTTTCTCGAGGCTATACATATTAAGCTCCTTAAGTCTCTCTTCATATGTCTTCCGGTGCAGACCCAGCACCATTTTAGTTGCCCTCCTCTGGACAGCTTCCATCCTGTCTATGTCTTTGCAAAGACTGGGTCTCCAGAACTGCACGCAGTACTCCAGATGGGGTCTGACCAGCTGTCTGTACAGAGGGATAATAACTTCCTGTTTTCTACTGGTGATGCCTCTCCCTATGCATCCCAGTATCCCCCCAGCCCTCCTTGCCGCCCTCTCACATTGCTTGTCCACCTTTAGGTCATCTGATATGACTACCCCCAGGTCCCTTTCCATTTTTGTTGTTGTTAGTATCTCACCCCCAATTATGTACTCTTCTCCTGGGTTTTTGTTTCCCAGGTGCATTACCTTGCACTTCTTAGCATTGAATCTAAGCTGCCATACATTTGACCATTCCTCTAACCTTGCCAAGTCCCTTTCATCCTTTCCACCCCACCTTGTGCATCAACTCTGTTGCAGATCTTTGTGTCATCTGCAAAGAGACATACTTTTCCTTCCAGTCCCTCTGCAATGTCGCTTATAAAGACATTGAAGAGGACCGGTCCTGATACTGAACCCTGCGGTACCCCACTAGTAACCCCCCTTTCTTTAGAGTGAACTCCATTTACTATTACTCTCTGTGTCCTATTCTCCAGCCAATTTTTACCCAGGCTGTCATCTTGGGACCCACTTCCAGGCTAGCTAACTTGTATATTAATCTTTTGTGTGGGACTGTGTCAAATGCCTTGCTAAAGTCTAGGTAGACCATGTCCACAGCCCCTCCCTGATCTACTACTTTGGTCACCCAGTCAAAGAAATCTATCAGATTTGTCTGGCATGACCTTCCTGGTGTGAATCCATGCTGCCTTGGGTCCTGTACCCCTCTGACCTCTAGATACTCGACAATTTTTTCCTTCAGAAGTGATTCCATCATTTTCCCTATCACTGAGGTTAAACTAACAGGTCTGTAGTTTTCTGCTTCTGCCTTGCTCCCACTTTTGTGAAGGGGAATCACATCTACCCTCCTCCAGTCCTTGGGTACCACCCCATCTTCCCATGATTTGTTAAACAGGGTAGTCAGTGGTGTCACTAATTCTACCCTTAGTTCTTTTTGAATTCTGGGATGAATCCCATCAGGCTCCATTGCATTGTCCACCTTCAGTTTTAAGAGTTCTTTCAGAACCCTTTCTTCTGTAAATGGGCTGGTATCAACTTCTGTATCCAGAGTGTTTCTACTGTTTGTTTTAGGTACCTCCCTCTTTCTTTGTAAATACTGAGCAAAAATATTTGTTTAGTATCTCTGCCTTTTCACAGTCACCATCTGCCCGCCCCACCCCCTTTTATTAAGCCTCACTATCCCTCCCTTGGTCTTCCTTGGCTCCCTGCTGTGCCTATAAAGGTTTTATCCCCCTTCTTAACTGGTTGGCTATCTTTCCTCGGTTTGGGCCTTTGCTGTTCTGACTGCCTTCCCAGCTTCCTTTTGCTTTAACTGATACAGTTCTCTGTCCTGCTCCTTCTGTGATTCCTTGTACTTCCTGAAAGCTTTCTTTTTCTCTTGAACCTTCACTGCCACTTCCGTTGAGAACCATAGTGGTTTCTTACATTGTTTAGTTTTGTTTATTTACTTCACACAAAGGCTTGTTACCTCTCTGATGGCAGTTTTTATTATTCCCCATTGTTCTTCCACCCCACCTTCCTGCCCATTTGCTAGTGCACTCCTTAGGCACTCATCCATTTTGGCAAAGTCAGCCCTCCTAAAGTCCAGTACCTCTGACTTTGTATGGCTTGACTCTATTGCTGTTTTTATTGTGAACCCTACTGTTCGATGGTCACTAGTTCCCAGATGGCTACCCACTTCTACATGTGTGATCCTCTCTTCATCTCCATTTGAGAGAACCAGGTCTTAGATTGCTCCCTCTCGAGTGGGCTCCAATACTAGTTGTCTAAGGCATGCTCCCTGTAGGGCATCTAGAATAACCCCACTCTTGGAAGTGGCTGCTGCAACTGCACTCCAGTTAACATCTGGCATATTCAGATCGTCCATCAGCAATATCTCCCCTTTTTCTGCCATACTAAGTATACTTTTTATCATTTCCTTGTCCATTTCCTCCCCCTGAGAAGGGGGCCTGTATACAACCCCTGTGCGGATTGTGGTGCCATTGCCGGTCTCCAAATTTACCCACAGTGCTTCTTCTCCTCCCTGTTTTCCCTTTTGTTCTGTTGCTTTGATTCCTTCCCTTATTTAAAGAGCTACTCCTCCTCCTCCTCTTTTACCCTCTCTGTCCCTCCTGTAGATAGTGTATCCTGGTATGTTTACGTCCCAGTCATGGTTTTGTGCGAATCATGTTTCTGTGACTGCCATGATATCCAGATGTTCCTCCTCCATCAAGGCCACTAATTCAGGAAGCTTGTTACTCAGACTACGGGCATTGGTACTCAATGCTTTCCACTTTTTGATGGCTTTACCTTCTGTTGCAGCATCCCCCACTGACCTTTCTACCTCGGTCTTTTTCTCATTTAGTACCCTGTTTTGTAGGGAGGCTGGGATTTTTCTGCTGTATCAGTGCCTCCCCTTTGACTCTAGTTTAAAAGCTTGCCAATGAAGCATTTAAACTGATTGCTCAAAGACTTGTTCCTTCCTGGACAGATGCAGACCATCCTGCCAGTATAGGCTGGTGTCCCTCAGGAGGAACCCAGTCCCCAATGAAGCCAAACCCTGTGCTCCACACATTTTTTCAACCATTCATTAAACTGCATGGTGCAAGTACCCTTGCCTCATCATGCCATTGACAGGCAGCACCTGTGAGGACACTGTGTGTCTACTTGTCTTAGGCCCCCCCAGTTCTACAAAGTCCTTCTGCACTGCTCTAATCTCATGTTGAGCCAAGTCATTTGTCCCTAGGTGGACAATGACGTCCAGCTCAAACTCCCGTGCAGCTGTTCTCGTGATCCTGAGGATGCGCTTCCTGTCCCTCCAAGCCATGGCACCAGGCAGGCACCTTACTTCAGTTTTCCCTGCTCCCCCCAGTTCTATCCCCCTAATAATTGAGTCCCCCACCAGGAGCTGCTTCCTTTCCTTGTGGTGTCCTCTGCCTCCTTCCTGTGGGCCTCCCTTGTGACAGGTGTCCTCAGCCTCCTTAATCTCCTCTGTGGGTGCATCCATAGGGGAGCTGTGCTCCCCCAGAATGGTGTATGGATTGTGGAGTGGAGCAACTGACTGGGTGTGCCTCTGTTCCACCATCCTCACCCTCCCTGAGCCCACTGTGGTCCAAATGCTGTGCTTTCTTTGCAACCTCTGAGGTAGTGGTGGTGGCTCTGGTGCTCCCTGGATGGGGGAGGTTCCCTTCCTACCATCCAGTCTGGCCTGGGGTAAGGTTCCCTTACTGCTGTCCAGTGTGGCCTGAAGACGGGCAACTTCCTCCCTCAGGGCAGAGAGTTGTCTGCAAATAGGGCAGCATCTCAGCCTCCAGAAAGACTCCCGGAAGACTGCTGCCCCACAGCCATTACATTGCACTACTCCCCACATGATTGTGTACTTTTTTTTTTGTGCGTGTGTTTGTGTGTGTGATTGGTTTGTTATATAGTAATATATATATATTATACAATGTGTATGCTTATATTTTCAGTGCTGTGTGCTAGAGAGGATATGACATTGATATGCAACTTGCAATCTTGAGAATGATGTCAGAACCCCAGGTATAAAGGAACTATTTCCAGGGAGGTGGGGTGAGGGTGGGAAGGGTTGGGCCTAAACTGTGCCCTCACAAAACAATCAGCTAACAGCTCTGACCCACTGCTGCGATGAGTGCCTTCCTATCAGCAAGATACCATACACAACAATTTGACAGAGAAAATCCCGCTAATCAAACAGAGAAAAATCCAGACATCCAAGTCAGACACAGGTAAACCACCCCAGCCCCAAAACAGCCTGGTGGTTTGTGCTTTGAAAGCAGTCAGTCCCAAAATAAGTCAGCTGTGCTTTAAACTCTTCCTGCACTGAAAATCTTAAGAATTGTAACAAGACTGTCTTTTCCTGATAATTCTAAGTTCTTTATTTCACCTTTCAGTTAGAAGTAGCCTCCACCTGTAGAATATCTGCTACAAACCAAAGACAATTGTAAGGTTCACCTCCCTCTGTTGTGAGCACAACTCGCTTTCTTGCAAATCCTATGTTCAGTATTGCAGCTCCCAGGAAGAGGTAGCTTGATTTGAAAAATATTAGCTGTTCTGATGAGTTTACTATAAAACACTTGCTTATAATACTATTGTTCTCAGGTCTGTTACCAAAGCTACTAGCTGATAAGTATCTATGATGTAATCGCCTCCTGAGAAAGTCTGAATTTTTTTACAGTACACAAAGATAAACACAAAAACAGTTTACTGTCTGGGTCAAATACACAACCTGTACCTGCACTTATTTCAGGATTTGTGACAAATGTTTAGCCCAGGGTTTAAACTCTTCCTGCACTGAAAATCTTAAGAATTGTAACAAGACCATCTTTTCCTGATAATTCTAAGTTCCTTATTTCACCTTTCGGTTAGAAGTAGCCTCCACCTGCAGAATATCTGCTATGAACCAAAGACAATTGTAAGGTTCACCTTCCTCTGTTGTGAGTACAACTCGCTTTCTTGCAAATCCTATGTTCAGTATTGCAGCTCCCAGCAAGAGGTAGTTTGATTTGAAAAATATTAGCTGTTCAGGGAGCCCATAGTCCACTAGAGACAGTATTGAGGAAGTAATGGTGAGCCTAAGGGCATTAGGAGGGAGGCAGTCCCTGTGCCGGTAAAAGAGTCCAATCCGAGTGTTAGTGTCGTCCACTAGGGTGTTTATGTGGTCATGGAAGGTAAGGGCAGAGTTGAAGGTAAGTACAAGATATTTCTAGATGGATACCTGTTCAAGGGTGTGCTAGGGAGGATGAGGAGAGGTGCACTTTTCACTTTGTTTTGGTGGTGGGAGAAAATCATCGATTTTGTCTTTTTCAGGTTTATGAACAGTCTACGGTCCTTGAACCATGTCTTGGCCTGGAGGAAGGCATGTTGGAAGGAGTCCTGGAGGGGAGTGGGTTTACGATGAGAGGCATAGAGCACTGCATCATCTGCATACAATAGTATTTTTTCAGAGCAGGCCTTTGGCAAGGAGTTTAGGTAGAGAGTGAAAAGAAGTGGACCCAGGATGGAGCCCTAGGGCACCCTGGAACAGACAGGTAGAGTGTCGGATAGGGTCCCGTTTATTTTGATGCATTGGGACCGGGTGGAGAGGTAACTGGCACATCATGCCAGGGGGCCTGTGGAGAAACCAAGTTGGCAGAAGGAGTCAAGGAGGAGAGGATGGCAAACTGTGTCAAAGGGTTTGGAAAGGTCTATGAACACAGCTCCAGCAATACCGGAGTCTATGGAGGAGTGCAGAAAGTTGGTGAATTCTAGGAGGGCTGTGGTAGTGCTATGACCTGAACGGAAGCCATGCTCCTCTGGGCATAGTATGTCATACTTGGCTAGGTATTCAGTGAGTTGAGTGGCAACCACTTTTTCTAAAGCTTTGGGGGGGAGAATGGAGATGGGTCGATAGTTACTGGGTGAGGATCTGTCACCAGTTTTATGAATGGGGTAATGAAGGCTATCTTCCAGGCATTGGGGAATTGGCCCAGGCAGAAGGATTTGTTGAGTAGGTCCGTTAGAGGGACTAGGACTTCAAAGAGGACTAGTCGAAGAAGCCTAGCATCTAGGAGGTTATTGCTAGGGTTATTTCTGTTTAGCGCTTTTTGCAGGTATGGAAGGGCTTCATGGGTGGATATTTTGTGCAGGAGGAAATGAGGGCGCTGCAGGTTTGGGGGTTGGGATTCGGGCACAGGGTCAAAGAAACAACTGGAGAGAACAGTGCTGAGATCCATGAAGGTGGTGTTTAGACAGTTTGCTATGGTAAGTCAGTCTGTGGAAATGGTGCTGTCTATGGAGAGCTGGGAGGGAGGTGGGGAGTGCAATTTCCTTTTAAGTTCTTTGATATTACTCCTGAAGGTCTGTGCAGACCCCCATGTGGTGGTGAGAGTAGATTGATAGTGGTCTGCTTTGGCTCTGCGGATGGCTCGAGTGCATCTATTGCATGCGGCATTACAGGATTGGAACCTGCCAGACTCCGTAGCTTTGTGCCAGAGGTTGCCCCTATCTCTCAGCTGTTGGAGTAGGGAGGGGGTGAGCCATGGTGCATTTTGTCTTTTGGTGCCGTGTTTGGTGAGTGGAGCATAGAGGTCACAGGCCTTGGTGAAGGCCTGCGTGAACAGACAGAGTGCATTGTCAATGCTGGGGGCTATATTAATGGGGGACCAGTCCATTTGGGCAAGTAGTTGTTTAGGTTTTTTTAACCCGTCTGGGTAAAGATGCCTTCGGAAGGTGGTTAGGGCTATGGGTTTGGGTGTGGAGGAGGCCCATAGGAATAGGATGGGCGAGTGATCGCTTAGGGAGTCGGGAAGTACTTTTATATCCTGGATATTGTGGGGGGCAGTTAGAGATAATGATATCCAGGAGGATGCTGGTACCAGTAGTAGGGTGAAATCTAGTAGGTTGTGTAACTAATTGGACCATGTTGAGGGCAGATAAGGAGTCCTTCATTGGTGCGGCTGAGGGGCCAAGACAGTTGACATTTAGGTTCCCTACTAGTGTCTGTTTAGCATTGTGCAGGAGGGTAGTGAGGTAATCAGTGAGGGATGTGATGGCTGGCTTTTGGTTCTTAGGGGGTATGTAGGAGACTGAGGTATAGTGGACCCCTGGAGGGGTCCAGGGTGATTTTAAGGGTGAGGGCTTGTGGTCCATTTTTGAGTTTGGGGGGTGGGAGCATGTGGCTAATAATGTTATCTCTGATGTAGATTGCACAGCCGCCCCCACACTTTTCCACCCTGTCTTCCCGGTATAGTATGTATCCGGGGAGAGAGACAAAGGCATCAGGAGTAGATTTAGAGAGCCAGGTCTCAACTAGTGCAATGATGTCTGGTTGGTGTAGGGTGGCCCAACACTGGAGCACTGCAGATTTTTTTGGCAGACTGCGTATGTTCAAAGAGGCAATGGGAGTCCAGAGGACCTGGTAGGTGGACTGGTGGGGCAGGGCCTGGATTAGGTGGATATTACCAGAGAGGAGGAGTAGAAACCAAGATTCTGACCATAGGGTGGCAACTAGTTAACTTTTTAGGAGTATGTTGAGAAGATGGGGAGGATGTAGTGGAGTGGGGGGATGGGCAGGGTTTGGAGGGTTGGGAAGACACAGAGTGGGTGGAGCCAGGGGGAGTGGAGGGGATGGGAGGGCAGCTAGGAGGTGGATGCAGGGGTCCAGGATGCGATGACAAGGTGGGGGGGACAGGTAATTCCTGAGATGTGCAAAGGTGCAGTCCACAAAGGGCATGGGGTGGGGTCTGGTCAGTGGGAAGTGAACCCCAGGGTGGTTATGAAGATGAGGCACATAAAGAGGAAGTGAACAAACGTGGTGCCTAGGTAGCCTTGGAGGCAGAAACAAAGTGTTGGGGGGCGCGCAAAAAAGCTGTAAAAGCTTTTAAAACACACCAAGAGAAATCAGCTTGACTTGTAGGCTCAGTGGCAGAGTTGCCGACTTTGGTGGCAAAGGTACAGGGTTTGAGGCCTGCAGTGAGACAGAAGAAAATTATTTTAGCAGGCTATGGAGAAAGAGCTTTGAGAGCTTTAAAACTGAAAATGAATTAATCTGATTAGTTGGCTTAGAGGAAAAGCTGCTGACACTGGTGGCAAGGATACAGGGTTTGAGGCCTGCAGTGGGACTGAAGAAAATTATTTTAGTAGACTATGGAGTGAGAAACTTTGAGAGCCTCAAAAACAGAATGAATTAGCCTGGTTTGTTGGCTTAGTGGTAGAGCTGCTGATTCTGGTGGCAAAGGTACAGGGTTTGAGACCTGTAGTGGGACAAAAAAATAAGTATTTTTGCCAAGTATGGAGATAAAAGGCTTAAGAGCTTTGAAACAGAAAGAAATATTGGCCTGATTTGTTGGCTTAGTGGTAGGGCTGCCAACTTTGGAGTCAGGGGTACAGGATTTGAGACCTGCAGTGAGACAATGGGAAAAAGGGGGTGCAGAAGGAGGGTGGGGAGATGAGTAGAGAGTAGAAGAGAACACAAGAGTGGTGAGAGGAAGGCAGCAAAAGAGAACTGTAGTGACTGCTAGTGGACAGGAACTGATACTAGCTATAAATAGGAAGTGGAGATGAGATGAGATGAGGGAAGTGGATGGAGTGTACCTGCAAGGGCAGTGCAGTAACCCCTAGTGGCCAGAGAGTATAGACTGCAAATGGGAAAATGGACACTTAGAACTTGGAAGGAGAGAACATGCCACATGACCTGGATGCAGCAATAAATGTAGAGCTGAGGGAGACTGGGGCAGGTGGGGCAGCTGGCGCACAGTGATGGGGTAACACCCCTCCACAAGTAAGCTTGAAGGAGAGAGGCTTTACCTCTTATGACTCTCTGAAGTCCTGATGCAAGCACCTCAGCTGGGCAGTGTTCTGAGGGGAGAAGGCCTGCTGCAAGAGCTCCCACTGGAAGTAAGATCTCCATGTAGCTGCTGCACAAAACCAGTAAAGCCCACCAGGATAAAGTGCTGTGTGATAGGTTTACTGCATGACAAAAGGGATTAACTCCTATTGAAATTGCATAGTTTACTGCAGTACCTGTACTGTAGAATTCTGCAGCACTACTCTTCATCCTGGTAGGATTCACTGTATCTGCTGCTGAAATGTTTAGCAGAAAAGCTGCAGATGCAGCCATGCTCCTAGTGGAATGACCTCTAACAGACCCCATCAGAGGTTTGGGACACTTCTGAGAACAGAAGCAAATGCAGTTGGTTAACCAGTGGAGACAGCTTCCCCCAAGGATTTGGGGGCAAATGAAACAGAGCTGATCATCCTTCCGGAAATCTCTGGATCAATGGGTATAGCACCTGAGAATATGATGCACATCCAAGGTGTGCAGGAGCGCCTTGCAGGAGTCAACTAGTAGACTAGAAATACCACTGTCTCGTTCAATGTCAACTCCGACACCACCTTAAGTAAGAACTTAGGATTTGTTCTGAGGACTGCCCAGTCCCTGTGAAAAATCAAATAAGGCTCATTTAATCCCAAGGTGATGTAGGGCTGCGGATGGGGGGTTTCAGATGGAGAATCTCTTTCAGAAAGGTTTTTGAGACTTCCAACTGAGCCACAGATTTGCCATCCATTAGCTCATGGTACGCCGAAATGTCCAATAAGCGAACCTTTAAGGAGGAATACGAAAGACCTGAATCTGAAAGATGTAGGAGGAATTCCATGATCCATGATCATGAATGAGAAAAGGGGTCCCAACTCTTAGATGCCACCCAAATGGAAAAACATTACCAATTCATGGCATAAGTGGATTGGGTAGAAGGCTTTCTAGCCTCCACCAAAACTTGGGCAACTCTGTTAGCAACTCCAAAGTGGGAAATCGTTATGTCTGCAGGAGCCATGCTTGAAAGTGCAGGGTCCCGAGCCCCAGATGCACAAGCCGGCCTTGATTCTGCGTCAAGAGGTCATGCGCCAATTGAAGTGGAACTAGGGGTTCCTTTGCCAGCTGCTGTAGAAGCAGAAACCAAATCTGCCTTGGCCAGAGAGGGGCGATGAGAATCATTTGTGCCTTCTCTGCCTGAAGTTTGAGGAGAACCCTCTGAAAAATGGGAAATGGAGGAAAGGCATACAAAAATGTCCCTGTCCAAGAGAGAGACAACATATCATGCCAGAAAGCACCATGCCATGGCACAAGCGAGCAAAAACTGTGAAATTTTGCGTTGGATGGGGAGGCAAAAAGGTCGAGTTTCAGACACCCCCATCTTTGAAATATAGAGAATCTGCCACTTCCTGATTTAGTTCCCATTCATGGCTGAGGGTCTGAGACCTACTGAGACTGCCCACCAGGATGTTTTGCACTCCTGGAACATGCACAGCTGTCAGAGACAAATCATGCTGGACTGCCCAGTTCTACACTCTCACTCGTCACACATTACAAGGCATGTCACTCATTTTACCTCTCAGAAACCCTCTGTTTCACATGGTACAAGTAATATTCCTCACTGCTCACTGAAACTTCCAATGCAGAAATTCATAATAATCTATGATACTCAGTTATAGGCAAACATGAATAACATAAGCGCACATATTTAGACTGTTCTGAACCTGCAGTGTCATTTTTGATGATATGTCACCCATTTTGCCCATTTGTCACACGTACTGTCACACATCTGAGTGATAAATGGTTGAGAGGTACGATCTCACTGCCTCCCTGCAAAGGGGTCACTGCCTCCCTCGGGGTACAAGCGAGTTCCTCCTTGTTTGTTGATATACCAGATGACTGACATATTGTTCGTCTGGATGAGCAGTGTTCCTTGAGGAAGAAGAGTCTGAAATGCTTGCAGTGTGAACAAGACCACTTTCATCTCCAAGATACTGATGTGTAAGGCCATCTCCAAGCTGGACCAAAGTCCCTGGGCTTGGTGGTTCCCCCAAGTGAGCCCCCCAACCCAGGTTGGAGGCATCCATTGTCAAAATGTCTGTAGGACTTGGCTCCTATAGGGGAGGCCTAAAGAGAGATTGAAGGGATCCCTCCACCAATTCAAGTTTTACTGAAGAGCAGATGACACAAGGACCAGATGGCATCATCCTGGAGTTGATCTCACTGGACCCGCAAGGATCACAGAGTGATTCTCAAGTGGAGTCTTGTTAGGGGAACTGTAGAGATGGAGGCCGCCATCAGACCTAGTAACTTGAGGACCTTCCGGGCTGAGAGGGTCTTGGAGGAGGCTACCAAAGTGGCCTGTTTGATTAGAGTTTCCATCCTTTCTGGAGGAAGAAAGGCTCTGTCTAAAACCACCCCAAATGAACAGCAACCTCTGGGAGGGAGTAATGGATGACTTGGGGATACTGACTGTACTCCCCAGTCTGAAAAATAAATTCACAGTAGTTGACAGGGCCTCCGAGAGAGACTCCCTGGACTGGGTTGAAATCAGCCAATCATCCAGGTAGGGGAAGATCGCTATGCCCTGGTGATGAAGGGTTGTCACCACCAGTATGCACTTGGTAAAAACTTGGGGTGCCGAGGAAAGGCCAAAGGGGAGGGCTTGAAAATGGAAATACTCCCCTTGGAAAGAGAACTGCAGGAACCAGCGGTGGATGGGAAAGATTGAGATGTGCAGGTAAGCGTCCTGCAAATCCAGAGCACAAAGCCAATGCTTCTCCAAAAGGAGAGGCAGGAGGCTCTGGAGTGTTAACATCTGGAATGTTTTGTACTCGCTGGACAGATTAAGACTGCTTAGGTCGAGAATGGGTCGCAGGTTGCCTGTCTTTTTTGGAACCTGGAAAAAATGGAAGTAGAACCACCTTCCCCTTTGATGGAGGGGAACAAGCTCTATGACTTCTTTGAGCAATAGAGTCTGGATTTCCTCTTTTATGAGAAGAGCCTGGTCTGGGAAGTAAGCTGACCTTCTGAGAGGAGATTCTGAAGGAAGTCCCAGAAACTCCAGAGTGTGTCCTTACGACACTAACTGCAGCACCCACGTATTGGAGGTGATGATCTGCCACTCCTGCATGTGGAGAGCAACCCCTTCCCCCCACCAGCTCCTTGCACTGAGGCTGAGGAGGGGTGCGGTGAGGGAGTCAGGAGATGGCAGGATGGGCAGGTGGAGGTCCCCCTGAATGTCTCTGTCTCTTGGAGGCAGGAGGGGTGTAGGTTCCCTTGATCTTGCGCTTGCCCAGGCATGGGCTTGCTTCCTATGCCTCCAGGTCCTCTTACACAAGGGTAGTTGCTGGTAGTTGTCTGATCGGTACATGGACTGCATGTATCTCAGGGCTTGGCCTCGGTCCTGGAGATCCGTGATTATGTCCTTGGTGTCACCACCAAAAAGCACCGAGCCCCTGAAGGGGTATCTTGTATCGCAGTCTGGACCTTGTTAGCAAGGCCAGAGATGTAAAGCCATGCCTGCCGCTAAAGGGAGATGGCAGTCGCCGAGGTGCGGGCCACAGAATGAATGGAGATGTAGGAGGCCCACAACGCATGCCTGCAAGAGATCCTGGACAGGTGTATATCCTTGGTGAGCTCTTCCTTGCGGTCCGAAGGGTCCATGGATTGGAATCGGGCCTCTAGTATGGTCAAGGTAGCTTTTTGGTAAGACATCATATGGGCCACATAATTGAGGGACCATAACGCACATGTGGCTGGTGAAAATACTTTTTTACCGCACTGGTCCATCTGCCTAGACTCCTTATCTGGAGAAGTGCTCATGTGCTTAGGTGCTGTGGAGCAGTCATGAGCAGCCAAGATCACCATGAGTCAGCCTTTGGATGTGCATTGAAGAAGAGGGCATCCTTAGGCACCCGGTAAGTCCTGTCTGCCCTCTTGAGGACAGTCGGGATTGAATGAGGCATTTGCCAGACCGTATTGGTGACGTCTTTATGAAGTCCGATCCATGGAAGAACAGGAACTGGGGACAGAGACTCCAGGTCAAAGTGTTCAGCGAGTCTCTCATGCATGGGGTCCTGCTCCTCAGACTCCCAATCAAAGTGCTGCAGTATAGACCTCAGTAGGTTTGAAAAGGAAGGATCCTTGGTTGGGGGGAGTCTTAGGAGAATCCTTGCTCTTAGGGACCTGGGACTCGTGGTCCGAGGGTTGATTCGAAGTATCATCCCCCAAGTCTGGATTGTCTCCTAAATCCAGAAGAATAATGTTTCTAGAGGTAGTCCCCATGTGATGAACGGTGCATGGGGACGAGCTCACAGGGGAAGGGGACCTTGGAGAGCTGGGCAGTGGGAGTCTACTCTCTAGGTCTGTCACCAACTCCGAACGCACCTCTTGCCAGCAAGACTGTATGAAGGTAGTACAGTTACATAAGAACATACCATAACAGTAGATCTTCGAGAGAGGCTCTTGCAGTAGGTACTAACCAACAGGACTAAGCTGGCAGGCGTCAAGACCCCACAGAAAATCTTCTAGCTAGCAATCCCTGGCGAGTACCGTCCCCGGCGTCAGCTGACTGTCAGCGTACGTCAGATAAAAGGTGTGGACCAGTGCCCACCCTCCAGTTCTCCCATTAAAGGCTTAAGGGCATGACAGGAGAATGAGGAAAAGCCCCAAAGAAAAAGAGATAAGAAACTCAGGGGGACGAGAGAGGGAAAGCAGTACCTACTGCAAAAGCCTCTCTTCAAAATCTACTGTTACAGTAAGTTCTTACATAACTGCTATCTTACTTCGAGAGGGCTCTTGCAGTAGGTACTAACCAACAGGACTGAGTCCCAGCAGTCCTGAACAAGGAAGCCAGGGAGGAGGACAAAAGGAAAAAAATGTCCACCGTGGTCTGGCAGGAGATGTCTTATAACAAAATACCCTGCAGAACCACCAGGCCAAGCCCCATCGTGCGACGCAAGGCCACATCCAAGCTGTAATACTTGGTAAAAGTAAGGATGGAAGTCCAAGTAGCAGTAGCACAAATCTCTGCAGTTGAAGCGCCTCTGAAGCATGTGGCCAAAGCTGCCATGCTCCTAGCAGAATGCCCCTTCACCTGGCCTGGAAGGGCTTTATTGTATTTCTTGTAACAGAAGGTAATACAGTTGGCCAATCATTTGAAGAGACAATGTTTGGAAATGGCATAGCCCTCCTTTTTTGGAGTGAAGGAAACAAACAGCTGGTCCGTTTCCTTAGGTCCTTGGTTTGGCTGGTGTAGTACCTCAAGATTCTGTGCACATCCAAGGTATGAAAGAGGTGTTCTCCACGGTTGGAATATTCCAGGAAAAACACCGGAAGCTCAATCAATTGATTAAGAGTGGATTCTGCTACCACCTTGGGGAGGAACTTAGGGTTATTCCTCATGGCCACTCGGTCCCTATGAAAAATCATATACGGAATTCAGCACATCGAAGTCTGGAGCTCAGAAATCCTCCGAGCAGAAGTGACAGCCAAGAGGAACAAGGTCTTCCAAGACAAAAATTGCAGATCTGCCTCTGCTGCTGGCTTGAAAGGAGGCAGCGTGAGTTTATCCAGGATAACGTGAAGATCCCCCCGGGGGGGGGCAGACTGCATATGGGAGGCTTCAAATGGAGGACTCCTTTAAGGAAAATCTTGGAGACCTGAAGTTAGGCCACCGACTTGTCTCCCAGAGGGAGGCGATAGGCAGAAATGGCCGAAAGGTGAACCTTCAGGGAGGAGTATCTGAGACTCAGGTCAAAGAGATACTTGAGATAATCCAGTATCCTAGCCACAGGGCAGGAACAGGG
The DNA here is from genome assembly GCA_016271365.2 of Neoceratodus forsteri. Lineage (NCBI taxonomy): Eukaryota > Metazoa > Chordata > Ceratodontiformes > Ceratodontidae > Neoceratodus > Neoceratodus forsteri. The sequence continues at coordinate 336,970,382 of CM057457.1, read as the reverse complement.
TCCAGAAACTGGGATTCATCCCAGATTGAAAAGTGCTTCCACTTCATGGCATAAGTAGACCTGGTGGAAGGCTTCCTGACCTCCACCAGGATATGGGATACTTCTGGGTAAACCCCAAAGCAGGAAGCCACTAAGTCTGCAGGAACTAAACATGTAGATGTAGGGACTTGAGACCTGGATGCACCAGAGTCCCTTGATCCTTGGTCAACAGATTCTGAGAAAGAGGGAGGGGGAGAGCAGGCTCTTCTGAAAGTATGGGCAGAAGGAGGAACCAGACTTGTCTCAGCCAAAAGGGGTGATAAGAATCATTCGCACACCCACCAACCTGAGTTTGTGAAGAACTCTCAGGATCAATGGAATTGGAGGGAAGGTATAAATGAACCTGCCCTTCCAAGACAGAGAGCACACATCCTGCCAAAAAACTTCTTGCCCTGGAGCAAGCAAGCAGAAGGCAGGAAGCTTGGTGTTGGACAGAGATGAGAACAGATCTACCTGAGATGTTGCCCAATGGGAGAACGCCCACCCATGAGCACGCGCTGAGGAATGGCTGAAGGCATCCACCAAGGAGTTTTGAACTCCCAGAACATGGAGCGCTGTCAGGTGAAGACCGAGTTGAACAGCTCTGTTCCAGACTCGCATGGCCTCCCGACAAAGTGGGTAGGATCAAGTCCCCAGTTTGCCGACATACCAGACAATGCACATGTTATCAGAGTGTACCATCAGTGGGCCCAGAGGAATGAGGGACTGGAAGGCCTGAATGGCGTACAATACTGCCCTCATCTTGAGCACTCTGATGTGCAGCTGAGACTCCTCCAGTGACCTGTTCCCCTGAGTCCGATGAGACCCTAGATGGGCCCCCACCCAGTCCCGGACACATCCGTCATCAGGTTCCGAGACGGGAGTTTGTGGCAAAATGGCATTCCCCAGGAAAGGTTTTCCCAGAGTAACCACCATTGGAGATCCCTGATCATGGGTTGGAAATAAGAACCTCTTGGTCCAGATCATCCACTGCCTGGTCCCACTGGGCTTTTAGGGTCCACTGGAAAACCCTCATATGTAGCTTGGCTAGGGAAACCTTTGGAATGGGCACCACCATAAGTCCAAGGAGTCCGAGGACCTTTCTGGTGGGGACGTGTCTCTGACAGTTCAGGGAGTGAGTCTGCAGAAGCAAGGACTCGATCCGGTCTGGTTGGAGGAATGCTTTGCCAAGCTGGGTATCCAACTCTGCCCCAATAAACTGTAAGCATCGAGTTCGAACCAAATGAGATCTGGCCAGGCTGACCATAATACCCAGCCTGGAGAAAGTCTTCAGGGTAAGGGTAAGGGAGTGATGCAGATCCTCCTGGAAGGGAGCTGCAATCAGCCAATCATCCAGATATGGGAAAACCTGGACTCTCTGGGTGCGCAGGTGGGCTGCCACTACTGTCAAACACTTGGAGAACACCCGGGGCACCAAGGAAAGCCCAAAAGGAAGGGCCCAGAACTGAAAGTGCTCCTCCTGGAAGCAGAACCAGAGGAATCTGCAATGGGCAGGGTGGATAAGGATATGTAATTAAGCGTCCTGCATCTCCAGGGTGCAAAGCCACTGACCTGCTCTTAGAAGAGGTAGAAGTCTCGAGAGGGAGAGCATTCTGAACCGTTTGTAAGACACCAGAAGGTTGAGACAACTGAGGTCCAGGATGGGCCTCAGGTCGCCCATCTTCTTGGGCACCAAGAAGAAACGGGAATAGAAGCCCGACCCGCAAAACTGAGGTGGAATGGTTTCCAGAGCTTCTTTCAACCAGAGAGCATTTATCTCCTCCCAAACCAGAGGAAGATGGTTTTGGGATAAGAAGAGCCAAGAGGTAGTCTGTGAGAGGGTGGCTGAGAGAACTCTATGGAGTGCCCTTCAGCAATCAATTGAAGCACCCAAGAGTCCGTAGTTATCCGCTCCCTTTCCAGAAGATGGTGAGAAAATCGACCGCCAACCAGCTCAGCTGGAATTGCGTTCAGATGGAGAGGGAGAGGCAACAAGTCAGGAGGTAGTAGGCCGAGCACCAGCAGGAGCTCCGGCAGTTCTGCGAACCTTGGCTGGGGAAGCTTTCGCTGAAGAAGCAGACCCTCGTTTAGACTGATGACGGGGCTGCGCCTGTTTATGTTGCCGTTTGATTGCTCTGAAAGGGACTTTTTGGCCTTGAGGTTTGTGGTACATAGATTGTACAGACCCCTCAGGGCCTGCCCCTTATCCTGCAAGTCGGTGATAATGTCTTTCATATCCCCACTGAACAGGATCAACCCTTTAAAAGGGGCATCCATAATGGCTGACTGGACCTCAGGTGTCAAGCCTGAGAGCCGTAGCCAAGAGTGCCTGAGAAGGTCAATAGTAAAGGCAGAGGTATGTCACGCTGAATCCACCACGTCATAAGTGGCATGAAGCATGTGGCGAAATGTGGATCCAGCTGAATGAACCAGCTCATCCAGTTCCTTTTTAGTGGACAAGTCTAGAAGGGCCTCTATTTTAGCGGAAATCTGTCCTAATATAGATTTTTGGTAGTCACCCATGTGGCCCACATCATTTTGGGCTCGCATCCCCAGGGTGGAGGAAGAAAAAAATCAGCTGAACATACCAATCCATGGACGTAGATTCCTTATCCAGCGGCATGGAGCTGAGATGCTTAGGGTTGGCAGTCCTGTCATGAGCAGCACTGATAACCACTGAATCAGCATTGGGTTAAAGAATCAAAAAGTCTTTGCCCTCTAGGGATTGGTACAATCTATCTGCCTTATGAGCCACAGCAGCTAAGGAGGATGGCTGTTTCCAGATTGTGGTTACAGGGTCCTCGTGAGGCTTCAGCCACAGGGGAATAAGAATGGGAGGAGAATCTCTGTCAGGTCTAAATACTCCACCAGCCTCTGACATTGCACATCCTGGTCGACCAATTTCTAGCCACAGGCTGACTGGATATTTTGGAGCAACTCCAATAAGGAGGAATCCTCCAGAGGAGACTCTGGAGAGTCCTTCACTTGGGGAGCCTCCAGGGTGTGCTGCTCATCTTCAGGTCCCGAGGGATAGCCATCATCAGAATCCAAAGACTCAGCGGAGCTGGAAGTATCCTCGGGGGGGAGAGGGAGATCCACCTCCCTGGATATATCTTTCAAGGGTGGATATACTCCCTAGAAGGCCTACCTGCAGGCGGACATGGGGTAGGAATGAAGTCCGTCGAAGGGAGGCCCTGGGGAAGACACCCCTGGTCCGGTGCCAGACTGGCACCAGGTGATGTCGGTCCAGCTTGGATGTCAGCTGGGACCTGGTATCATCCCACCAAGTGGATAAAACCTCTTTGAGATCCACCTGGGGAGATGGTGAGGGAGGTGGAGGGTAACCCAGGAAGGAAAAGCACGGGTAACCACTAACCGTAACCAGACGGTGGAAAACCCGGGTCAGGGTAAGCCGGCATTGGGTACTGTGGCCTCAGACATTGCGGCATTGGGTAACCTGGTGCCAGATAATGCGATGTCGGGTAGCCCGGTGCCAGATAGCCTGACGGCCCCGCCGGAGGGGCTGACGGGCCAGGCATTGGCCCAGTGGGTGAAAGGGTCAGGAAGGACATCCTGAAAGAGGGGTCTGGGCCCCCTGCCCCTGAAGGCTTGTGCAGAGGGCCCGAAGGCTGGTCACCGGGCGTCAGCTTTTCGGAAGGCAGCACCAGAGTAGCCGGCGTCTGAGGCACCAGCGATGGAGGAGGAACCCTCGACGGCAGAGGAGACCCCGGATCCTCGTTCCCCACCAGAGGAGGAAGGGATGGGGGAGCCTCTGACAGCAGCAGCCTGGAAGACCCCTGCGGTGAACCCTGGATGTTGGGTAAGGCGTCAAGTCCCAACGGAAACGCTGGCTGGGCAATTGTCGATCCCGATGTGTGACTTACCAGCCTTGTCCGGGCGGGAAACAGCGGAGTCAGAGCCCAACTTACCGGACTCAACCTCACCGATGGGCTCTGTCAAAGTAGCTGGAGTGGGGGTGGTGGCCTCCTTTACCCCAGATGCTCCAGTCGGACCCATATGCGAGTCTGACGGAGGGGACGAAGCATGCCCGGACACCCCAAAAGTGGCCGAAGATGAAACCCCAGAGGGGAAGAAACCATGAGATCCGCGACCCCAACCAGAGTCTGCAGAGATGTGGAGGGAGCATCCTGGTCCTTGTGCTTTTGTTTGTCCTTCCGCTTACGATGGTGTTCCTTGGGACAGTCGGACGATTGTCTACGCTTCTTCAACTCTTTCTCCATGGAGACCATTTTCTGCTTCAAGATATGGGCTTCCAGGACCTGCTGCCTTCTTTTCTGGATAGCAGAGTTGAATTTGTGGCAGTGATTACACACTTCCACAAGGTGGTCAAGGCCTAGGCAAAGGAGGCACAGAGAATGTCTATCCTTGTGCAGTACTTGAGACCCACAGGAATCGCACTTGTTTTTATGCGACTTGGAAGGCGTAGCAGATGACACGTACAGATGATGTCGGGAACTGAAAAAATAAAACAAAGACAGGAAAAAAAGATGAGAAATACTCATCTAAATCACGATGCTAGCAGCACTGATCTTCCACGAGGTGCCTGTGTTGGAGCAGACGGTGGGAAAGAACTGGAGGGCAGGTGCGGGACTGTCCTTTTATCCGATGAATGCTGATGTTCAGCTGACGCTGGGGTGGTCCCCGCCAGGGACTGCTAGCTAGAAGATTTTCCATCGGGTCCTGATGTCTGCCGACTTAGTCCTATTGGTTAGTGCCTACTGCAAGAGCCCTATCAAAGAAAGATCTTAAAATTAGGTCGGAACACCAGTGAGGGTAGAGGAGGTGGTGAAGGAGGAGGAGGAGGTGGGATAGCATGGGGAGGAGGGTAGTGGTACCACTGGTATTCCAAATACCCAAAACCCAGGTACGGAGTGTAGCTCGGGAAGTAGTGTCCTGCACCACTCCAGTCTGCAGGGGGACCTGCCAGGAGATGGTCCAAAGGATACAGAGGGGTAATGCAGGACAGTGCAGGGTCTTGAGTATAGACCCAACGTCAGAGTGTCTGGCAGTGGGGCAAACCACGTAGGGACTGCCATAGTGTCTATAGGAGGCAGGTCCAGTGTAAGAGGTGCCTGCATTGGGGCTACCATCATTGGGAATGGCACTGCCAGGTTTGGTGTCTGAAAAGGGTTTGGCATCGGATAGGCTGGCATTGGGAGCCAACGAAAGGGATCCGACAGGGTGACCTGGTCTGCTGGAAGAGCTGGCGGCGGAGGCAGATGCGAGGGCCCCACCACGGAGACAGTCAGAGGAGGATATGGCATTGGAGCAGGTTTCACTGGATTGGATGGAGGAAGAGTGTCGGGCAAAGGAACATTCACCGGGACCGGAATGATCCTCCCTGAAGGGACAGGAGAAGGCTCCGGTGAAGGGCGGGATGGCCGAGGATGGACCTCTATCCCAGAGACTCCGGAGGGTGAGGGGGGATCAGACCCTGAGGTGTGCTCCACATTAAGGGGGCCTGTACTCTCATTTCCTGGGGTAGTGACCACAGAGGGAATGGCAACCAGCAGGACAGAAGGGGGAGAGAAGCAGTTTCCCCATGGTTCATCTGGACATCAAGTGTGCTGCCGTTAGGCCTCGATGGGTTGAGCCATGTCTGTGCGGTCGCCAGAGGCAGCCGACTGAGCAGACAGAGGAGTGTGGAGGAATTTCTTTTATATATCTTTCTTTCATGCATACGTATAAAGTAAAGTGTGTTACACTGTACTATAATGTAGAGCTGCTAGTGTAGTTGAATATAGCCAGGTCTGAGTAGAAGCTAAGGGTCATTATAAGTTAATAAGAATCACAAAGCAAGCAGAAAGCAATAGCTCGTGCTGGCTGAAACCAGTTCCTTAGGTTGTGAGAAATAGTAAGCTAAATAAGACTGAGCAGAACTGGTTGTACCAGCCTGAATAGCAGGCCTGGACAAAGTATAAAGATAAGAGCACGTAGTGGCATTGAAGATAAGCTGTACGTTATTATGGTGTGAGTGAAACTCATTGTTTCTTTAGGTCAGCTTGACCCAGGCATATGCATCAAGCAGTAATGGAAAGAAATGAAATAAGCCAGTGGAAAAGTACCTAATGCATATCAAACTGTTTTTTGTTACATTGCTAAAAACTATGATTGGCTTATACTGAAATGTTGGTGTTTTCCAAGATAAGAAGTGCTATAAAATACTGTAAACTTGTCTGGGAGCTCTTCCTTTAGCTGAGGCTCCCACATATATGTGTGCAGACAATAAACTGAGTTTTATTGGAATAACCATTGGGTGTGGTTATTGAGTACATAGAATTTAAGGTAAAGTATAGACAGTAAAGAGAATCTGCGACCACAGTTTTTTGGCATAGTCGGCAGGATGGCTTCACTTCTCCATGTCACACTGTGATCGGACTGCCAAGTCCCAGCCTCAGGGGAGGGTGGCCCCGGATGTTCAAGTCCCACCATATGTGTGACGCCTTTGAAGCGGTGACAGACATCATTTACTGTCTTAGGTGCTGGGGTGGCACCAAGAGTGCTGGGTGGGCACCGCCAGGGGTCGGCCTGCAGAGAGTTAGGAGTGCTGGTGGGCACTCGCATCAGGGATGCTCCAAAAGTAGGAGTGTTGGGTGGGCACCCAAGACTGGTTAGGCGCCTTTTAGGGACTACAATGGGAAATATGGGGACCTCTACCAAATGGATCTCAACCTAGTACTGTTAAAGATTTTTTTTGTTTTGTTTTGTTTTTTAAACTGCAACCCAGAGCTCTGGAAAAGACTTGGTTTGGCAGGTTTCTAAATGGCCAAAAGAAAACCTTTGAAAGGGTATAGCTGCAGTGTTTGGAAATTATCATGAAGGTCCTGCAGTCAGTTTTCTACTCAGACTTGTGTATCGAAAAGAAGAAGAAAAATACCTTGGCACGGGTAAGTCTGAATTTTTATTTAAAGTTGTTTTATGTCTGTCTGTTTTATTTCTGTACTACATATACTAAACAAGGTAATGCTCTGCTTTCTCGAGCATATTTTCTAGCTTAGATCTGTGTTCTGTAATTATGTTCTGTTGTCAAGGTTGAGATAGGATTGACTGCTTTCAGTGCACAACATGTTACAGTAAAAAAAAAGAAAGAAGAAGTTTCTTTGCCTCATAGCTGACATGTTTTAATTGGCTTTATTTTAATGGAACATTGTGCTGCCTAGATAGGGTCAGTGAAGAACTTTTGTTTGTAGTTGTTGGATTGGAGCAGGTAGTGTTGATGGTGAAAGTTATGATGTCATATAGATCGCAATGTGCAGAAAGATTTGTAGTTTGCAAGCAATGTGCCAAGCCACTGCTAGGTGAAAATGTAATGTGTTAACAGCTATAAATGGCTTTATTATACTTCTAGTTAAAACCAGAAACTTTTGCAAAATGGCAGAGTGCCATATTTTGGCTATGCCCCAGAAGGTGTAACCATGTTATACTAGATGTGTTCATTACAGATGGTATGTTGTGCTGTGTTTTAAAGGTGTTGAAAGGAGTTAGAATGTGTTTAAAAAGTGTTTTGTTCTGAAAAGATTTGGCATGGCAATATGTATAAATGTGTTGGTTTAAAAATTGTCAGTGTTACAAGACAGGCAGGAGGCAGCACATATATCTAAAACACGTACAGTTTTCTAATGAAACTATGGGCATTACCTCAGCAAATTGGTGTGAAACAATGTCAGTCTTATTTTGTGTTAAGTATTTCTTTTTGTGTATGTGTATGTGTGTGTACTGTCTTGGCCAACAGTTTTATGGTATGCTTTATTATTATTTAAAGATATTTAATATCAGTAGTGTTCAAGGACACTAAAAAAAAAATAACTGGGTTTGAACGACCCTTGCATGCACACTGTAACCTTTTGCACGTTATTTGACCTTCTTGTGTTTCAACATTTTATAAGTTACTACCAGTTCAAACTTGATGTTATTCCATACCTAAAGCACAACTTTTCACACAAATGTATGTTTTCATGAAAGCACACCAAGAGTGAACCATGTAATTTGACTTTTTATTGCAAAACTAGTATTCTAAGTGAAGAGGAACAAACTTTTCTCTCCTCTCACTGTCTTGACTTGCAGCCAACACAGGCAATACTCCAGCTGGAAGGGAAAATTATTCATCATCTCCCATATTTTTATATATATATACAGTACGCTTTGAAAAAGGACTATTACAGCTGTTTTGAGAGTCTACCATCTACAGTTAAAAACAATGGTTTTGGTTTTTATGTGTGACCATGGTGTAATCATTTTTTGTCTTTTAAAATGCATTCTAAGAGATACGCATACAGTATTACCATCAATCTGGATTTTTATAAACTCAGCTGACATTTTGTCATGCTTAGGATAAGGGAACCCAGGACACTTGGCTTCTTTTATCCTATGGAAATAATCTTGTTTTAATTTTAAACTGGTGTGTGTTTGTTTTTGTTGTTTGTCTGTGTTTTTCTCTTTCTTCTAGAGAAAAGAAGTTCCATCTTTATAGTAAGGTATGAAACTTACTAAACTAATTGTAATATTATCTTGTTATAATTTAAAGTGTAGTAGGTGGGATCATGTCACCATCCACAGCTAACCTTTTTATTGCTACAGTATTCGAGCTGTCTCTTTCACTTTGAGCTGTCTCTTCCACCAGTAGGAGCTTGGGGGAGGGGGTAAGCTACCCTTCCTCCATCCCTTCCAGTGTAGTACCCACAAAGGTTGCAAGGTACATCACTGTTCCCCCAAAGGGATAAATAAAGAAAATGTATATTTGCCAATAATTGTTTCTTATTTACAGGTTTTAGAAAAGACCCAAAGTATTTTAACAGCATAACCCAGCTCAAGCCCTTCTGTTTTCTCTAGTGCAAACAGTTGAATCTCACACCTATTACACTGGAGGGTAGAGTTGTGTATGTATGTCCACACATGTTCATTCTTTTGATTGTCTTTTCAGCATTCTTATCCTGTTAAAACAAATGCAAAGCAACTTTTGTCATTGCCTTACAGCAATGAATGCATTTTTTTTCAACCAGTAAATTCACAGTACTCTAACATTTCTGGACTCTAAGCTAAGTTTACAGTCTATATGTGTTGTTTAAAATGTATTTTATGCATTATGCTCAATACTGAAATTGTTCTATTACAAACATGCTTATGTTTCATGTTTATGTTATAATGTTTTGATATACATCTTGCTACACTGTATCATTGTGTATTCAGAAAAGTGCTCCACATGTATAACGTTTTTAATGCTCATAACCAAGTCTAAATACTGGAGCCAGCATTGCTAACCCACCTACAATATGTTCCAAAGCAAAACCAAAGTAAAATTAATGCTCCGTTTGTCTTATTACTCACAGGTACCCCTAAAAATAAGTGCACTCTATGCAGGTTTTGTCATTTTCAATTTTAACAATTATAATATGCACAATTTAGATTGTACTCCAAACCTATGCTTCAAGCCTTACCTCACTCAGTACTTTGAAGTATTTCACTATACAGGGTATAAAAAAAAAAGGTAGACCTTTTCACTTGTCACAGGTGCAATAGGCACTGTTATTAAATTGGCATAGGCCAACAACATATGTATTTGTCCCACTAATTGCATTGTGTAAAAGGCATATTGTTATGAACAATATGTTTGAAGCGTGCAACTGCATTAAGCAGGTTAGCAAGAGGAAAAGGAAGAGGAGACCATTATGGTTTTCCAAAGAGGTAGCAAAGAAAGTGAAAGCCAAAAAGATAGCATTCAGGCAATACAAAAAGACACAGGCAAAAGGGGATAGGGAGAAGTACCAGAAAAAACGAAGGGAGGCAGGAAAGTCAGTAAGGGAAGCCAAAGCTCAGACAGAAGAACACATTGCAAAATCAGTGGTTAAAGGGGACAAAACCTTTTACAGGTACATAAGTGAAAAAAGAAAGACAAAGGGAGGGATAGTGAGACTGAAGGGGGAGGATGGGAGTCGTGGAGGATGACAACAGTAAAGCTGACATATTGAACAGGTATTTCTGCTCAGTCTTTACTGAGGAAGAGAGGGGATATGATAAGAGACATACAAGTATCTTACAGGGAGAAACAGAGTGCAGGAAAACACTATTTTTAAGCGAAAAAGATGTTCCAGGACTAGAGGGCATGGAATGAAGTTGGAGGGAGGACGATTCAGAGGAAACATGAGAAAGAATTTCTTCACAGAACGGGTGGTGGACAAGTGGAACACCCTGCCAGAGAAAGTGGTGGGGGCTGAAACAATCACGGGATTTAAGAATGCATGGAATAGACATAAAGGAATTCTAGAGGTCAGGGGTAAGGGGAAACAGACTTCTAGAAAAACAAACTGAACTTACAAGCTCAAATGGGCAGACTGGGTGGGCCATAGGCCCTTATCTGCCGACACTGTCTATGTATCTATGTATCTATGTATTGTAACATTACAAGATTTTATAACTCAGGCCTGCTTGCAACAGACAGGGAAATAATGTTCATCACTGTCATAACTGCTTCTGTGATTTAAAAGCAGGAGGTAACCATAACACTGTCATGATTTACAGATGGTCAAATGGTATAATTAAACCTTGGCCTGCACCCCCAGGTGTGCGGTTAATGTCCAATTTTTATTTCTTCTCTTTCTAATTGCCAGAATTTAGGCTCTGTCACACCACTCTTTACAAAACAAAAAGTTAATGGTTTAAAAGATTGTTATTTATGTGTTTTAACTCAGTGTCTAAAACACTTTGCAAGTTTGCAGGTTTCCACGGTGTGGCACACATAAGATATCCACGTTCAACAGCAGTAATACTTTTATCTAAGTTGCCAAGACCTTCATCTTTTCCTTAAAAGAAAAACAACTGCCACAGTTTTGATGTTATCACCATCTTTGTGCCTGACTGGTTCCTTATAAGGACTATTTGCATGAACCTCTGCAAGTGTAATGTTTTCAGCAAAATTACACCTATTTGTACAACTTTAAATCAACTGAAGAAGATCCAGTCAGTTCAGACTCTGCAATCAAGCTTATTGTTTCTGCTACTATGAAGTTAAGTCTGGGAAGGGCACTCCACTAACTGCAGCTGAAGATTCTGCTTCAATTGACCTTCAAGCAATACATCCATTTTCTTCACTGCCGCTTGTTCCAGACATGGCTGGTACTTTCTACAACCCTATTGCTCTGTTATGGACTGTGTTCTTAATGGTTTATTGTCAATTGTTACCTTTTTATGGACTGTTAATCTTTATGCCGGGGTGTAATCAACTACGACAAAACAAATGCCATGCCAGTGTGTGTGTGTGGCTATTCCATTAAAAGGACTTAATGCACCCCTGGCCAGTGTGCCTACCGTCCCAACCTGCAGCCAGCAAAATGAACACTGACTTTTCTACTATGCTGGTGTTTTGTTTTTAAATTACTGTCTGCATTGCCCCATATGCCTTGTGGGGTTACCACCATTCTGCAAATGACATTGCATCTGTACTGTAACTACATCAACCTGTGGATACTTATATGAACTTATGAACTGTTAATTTCATGGACTGTTATGTTTTATAAGGACTTATCTGTCAAGAGACGTTATCAACAGATTCTTCAATCAAGCTCCCAGGGTGTGCCACACCTCAACACAAGGTAGCATCTACCTTATTCACTCTCAAAGTGAATTCCATGAACTCTTTTTCATCAACAAAATTGTTATGTTATATTGTGTTATATGTGGCGTCACATGTTAGCATGTTTTCACATATTTCAATTGTGGTGTTGACATCCCTCAATTCTGTATTATGTTTTACAAACTCACCATTGTGTTCCATCTGTAACTCCATGCCTTAACTATCTGTATGCTGGGAACCAGTTTTAAATCATATAAATAAAAAGGGGGGTGGTTAGTTGATACAGAGTATCAAAAGGGGGGAGTGTGGAGGAATTTCTTTTATATATCTTTCTTTCATGCATACGTATAAAGTAAAGTGTGTTACAGTGTACTATAATGTAGAGCTGCTAGTGTAGTTGAATATAGCCAGGTCTGAGTAGAAGCTAAGGGTCATTATAAGTTCATAAGAATCACAAAGCAAGCAGAAAGCAATAGCTCGTGCTGGCTGAAACCAGTTCCTTAGGTTGTGAGAAATAGTAAGCTAAATAAGACTGAGCAGAACTGGTTGTACCAGCCTGAATAGCAGGCCTGGACAAAGTATAAAGATAAGAGCCGCGTAGTGCATTGAAGATAAGCTGTGCGTTACTATGGTGTGAGTGAAACTCATTGTTTCTCTTAGGTCAGCTTGACCCAGGCATATGCATCAAGCAGTAATGGGAAAGAAATGAAATAAGCCAGTGGAAAAGTACCTAATGCATATCAAACTGTTTTTTTGTTACATTGCTAAAAACTATGATTGGCTTATACTGAAATGTTGGTGTTTTTCCAAGATAAGAAGTGCTATAAAATACTGTGTAAAACTTTGTTCGGGGAGCTCTCTCCTTTAGCTGAGGCTCCCACATATATGTGTGCAGACAATAAACTGAGCTTTATTGGAATAACCATTGGGTGTGGTTATTGAGTACATAGAATTTAAGGTAAAGTATAGACAGTAAAGAGAATCTGCGACCACAGGAGCCAGGTGGGAGGTGGAGGAGCCCCCTGCCAAATTTACGGGCGTGGCTGGGCGGTCTCCAAAGGAGCCAGGGGCCAATTTAGTGGCAGTAATGGTGCGGCTGTTGGAGGAGCCAGCAGTCGATTTAACCATTGCGGAGACCTTTGAAATCTTACCAGAGTCCTCTGTCGTCGACTGGGCCTTGGACGGAGGCGGCATTGGGAGGGAACCTTCCGAACAGCACTCCTGCTCCTTGTATTTCTCCTTGCAATGTTTAGAAGGAGAAGACGATGAAGAAGAAGAGTCTCTGGATGCACTCCATCTGCTTTTCAAGGGACGCCAACTGGGACTTTAAAAGGTGAGCCTCTAGAGCCTGCTGCCTCCTCTTACAGGTAGCCTGGTTAAAGGGCTAGCAGTCTGGGCAGGTCACAGTTGGATGGTCCGGGCCTATACAGATGATACACTTATGGAGGTCGTCCTTGTGGGGGATCTGTATGCCACAAGTTTGACACTTCTGTGGAGAAGACAAAATTCACAAGAAAATAGAAAAAAAAAAGGTAGGATTAAATGCTACTGATGAACTTTCAACGGCAATCGCTGTTGAAGTCTATCGTGAGGTAACTGACATGAGGCGACTGTGGGAAAGAACTGAAGGGCAGGTGTGGGGACCACCCACTATACAAGGTCATGCTGACGTTGACACGTGACGTCGGGTGGGCAGTCCTCCATCAGGTACTGCTGGAAAAGTCTGACGTGCGGTCCAGGTGCCAGATGGTGCTAGTCCAATATGTTATGACCTACTGAAGGAACCTTCTTGAAGTAAGATCTCCTACTCCTGGGTGACTACAATGAGAGTAGCTCTCTCCCATGCAAATCCACTACCCAGAAATCAAGGCCCCTAAATTTGCTAACTTCTATCAGACCAGCCAGATTAAACCCCTGTTCTACCAACCACTCCTTAATTGCCTGGGTCTTAGCATCCTACCCTCAAATACTTATCTGCTGGCACCCTACTCAATGCCTTCAGCAACCACTGTGTGACATACTGTAGCAGGAAATCCTGCCCTCTAACCCCCCCCCCAAAGTACCTGTGGTTCCATCCACTCAAATCACTAAACACCGGAGCTCTCCTGTCTGATCTATCAGACTGGTTTGGTGTTTTCACTGCCATGGACATAAACTGCTCTAGCATCTTTCCACATAACCTTTCCTAGAATCTGGGAACTGCATGCCCCCTCAAAAGATCATGACTACAACGGAAACACCTCCTTGGGTTATCCGAGAATGAATCTCCTTTTTTCAAATCCAGGGACCAAGTTTTGCACATTTTCAAATCCACCTCTAACCAAGCTGACCTGCAGAAATACAGGATCCAGTGAAATACCTACGCAAAGATTCAAAAGTCCTATTTTTCGGAAATAAACTATAAGACAGAAAACTCTCCCCCTCCTTCTTGGTTCTTTTTCCCCTCCTGCTCCAACTTTCTCCAGCACAGATGGCTCAAACCCGTCCTCAGTGGTCCCATCAATCAACCACTTTTAACTACCTGTGCTCTTCCCCATGGCCCCCCTCCCCCTTTGTCCCCATCTCCAACCATCCACTCCTTTATTTCTAACCTCTCAGTTTCTCCCTCCATCACAATAACCAACTTCTCTAGGCCCCAATATCTCTAATTCTATCCAGACAGAGCCCTGATGGCCTTCACCCTAAATTACTCAAAATCCCAGCCCCAGCTATCACTTCCTCCATGGTCCATTTCTTCAACCAATCCATCACAAAATGCGCAGTTGCCAAGGTCATTCCCCTACACAAAGGAGGGGACCCTGCTGTACCGAGGAACTACAGACCCATCTTGTTTTTCCCCACTCCCTCAGAAATACAGGAGGTGATCATCTCTAATAGGCGAAATTCCTTCTTTGAATTCTCCAGCACCCTAAGCCCCTTCCAATCTGGTTTTAGACACATTCACTCCACCTCTTCCTCTGTGATCCATCTCACAAACCGCATCCATACAGCTGTGGACAAGGGTCACCACACTTTGGTGATTTTTGTTGACCTCATTAAAACTTTTGATTTGGCCCCCCCCCCAAATCTTCTTCTAAACAAACTTCTGTCTATAGGTCTCTCCCCCTCCTCCTTGGATTGGTTCTGATCCTATCTTTATCATACCACCAGTTTGTGCAGCTAGGTCTATCCAGACCCTCTACCCTCTCCATTCATGCAGGTGTCCCCAAGGTTCTATTTTGTTTCTCACCCTTTTCTTTATTCTTGTAAATGATCTCTCCCTCATGCTCACCAACACAAGCACACATGTATGCTGATGACACCATCATATTTACCTCAGACCCCTCCCTCACCACAGTCCAGTCATCCCAGAAGGTTGCATTTTGAGTGCCCTCAACTGGTTTGAAGCAAAGCTCCTAAAATGCAACACAAAAAAGACAGTTGCCATGGCATTCGGCTCTGCCCAAAGGCTGGCCAAGATCTCATCACCTCCTACTTTCTTTTCCCTAGATGGTGCAAAGTTAGAAACTGTAGGGGGACATGATAGAAACATTTAAGTACCTCAGTGGAACCAACAAAGTCCAAGAGGGTAGCATCTTTCAGGAAAAGAGATGTTCAAGAACAAGGGGACACAATTTGAAGATAAGAGGAGGGATGGCTCAGGGGCAATGTGAGAAAGTATTTTTTCACAGAGAGGGTGGCGGAAGCATGGAACAGCCTTCCTGAGGAGGTTGTGGGGTCTAAAACTGTGGGAGAATTCAAGAATGCATGGGACAGACATAAGGCAATTCTTGTTGGGGGGTAGGAAGAAATAGGCTGTTGGTTAACTAGGATCTGCAGCTTATCCTCTAGGTAGGGAAATGGGCAGACTAGGTGGGCCAAGCGGTCCTTATCTGCCACCAAAGTCTATGTTTCTGTGCAGTCTTTTAAATACCCAGGGATCTGGCTGGACCCAAAGCCAGACTTCTCCTTGCACTTTGACTACATCCACTCCAAACTTCAACCCAAACTGGGAGCCTTGCACTGAATCAAGGATCATCTCTTCCTCCCAGTCTGCAATGAGCTCATATCCAAACTAATCCTCTCTGCAAGAGACTATGCCAACATTGTCTACAGCTCGGCTTCTGAATCATCTCTTGAAAAATTAGATCCCCTGTTCAATGCTGTCAGTCTGCTTCAAACCTCCCATACCGAACCTATCATTGCTCCCTATACTCTACTTTGTCTTCCCCTCCCATGCTAACCATCACTTCACACTCTGTGCCATCTCCATCAGCAAACACTGGTTCTCAGCCCCCTCCCTCCATCTATCCTCCCTCCTTTTACCTTCAGGTTCGTCGGGCTACTCCTCAGAACCCATGACTCCCGCATTTTTCATCTCCCACACCCTCACTCGCAAGCCACTTAGGCTGCCTTCTCCTTTAGACTCCCTGATCTTTGGAATCATCTCTCCCACTATCTGACCAACACCCATTCATACCATACTAAAACAACAACTAAAGCTCCCCCGGCCCACTGCAACTGCTCCCTCTTGCCCCCATCCCACTTCCTCTACTCTTCCCTCCTTGTCTCTACCCCCGGCAATCTGTGCCTCTCCCTCCCATGCATCCCATCTGAAGGAAAAGGAAAAACAAATAGAAAAAGAAACAGTAAGCGTACTTGCATTTCTGTTGCTGTGAGTTACATTTTAAGAAAAATAAAATATGTATTAACCTTCTGGTTGTGACGTCCTTATAATTAAATATTTTTATGAAGTGCTGGTTCTTTTTGTATTTTTTTCTGGACTTTTAACCTGAGCACCATTACCCTTGTGCGCACTCATCCTGTGTCTGCCTGTATCCCATATGAAGGCCCCTCTACTCAAATTCCCTATTTTCCTAATTCCTCAATTTACGTTCTCTTGCACCAGTTATATCTCCATTGCAGTTTACTCCTAGCCTGTGTACAAGTTTATAGTGCCAATGTAAAATTGTGTCTTGCTTCAAAACTGTAAATTGTACTATGCAAAATGGAAACAATGTTTACAAATACCTACATGTAATATGCACTTAAAAATGATACCTTAACTGTGTAGCTTAAAAAGATGCTTGCCAGTGCTGTATACTGTTGACTGCACCTATAAGTGCCTTGATCATTGATCTACTCTGTCCATCCTAAATCCCTCTTCCCTGGGTCACACCTGGAAATGAGCCTTGGTTTAGGGTGCCTTTCCTAGTTACAGGGACCGAAATAAGGGGGTGCTAAGCACCAATTCGCACTTGTATTTAGGTAATTAGTGCCTGCCCTTTTAAGAAATGGCAAGTCAGCAGCGCTACAAGCAGCTCCTATCTCTGTGCAGTGCCTTTGTTTTTGTGCAGCATAGGAAGAGTGGGAGTTCCTGAGCTCCACAGCTAGCGACACCCAATTTTGAAATCGGAGCCAATCCTCTCAAAGCAGAAGAGGAGAACAGGGCGTGAACTAGGCAGAAAGGGAGCTATGTGACTGGAGGAAAAGGAGTGCTAAAATGTGAGCCACTGAGACTCCGTGCGTGTGATTAGGAGACAGAAGGAAAGCATGCGATCAGGAGAAAGAAGGGAACGGTAATATAAAAATTCAGTATGAGCAAGGCATGTCACAGAAAACTTTGAAAATATGCTCTGTATTTAAATTTTATGCTTGCAGCTGCTAGTGTTTTAATCCTTAATGTATGTGACATTAACAGAATGTTGCTGGAACTGGTTGTGTAGGGTATTTTTTTTTTTTTAACAGTTTGCAAGAGTTTGAATATTTACCCTGTTTAATTCACAGAATGCTAGAGGAGCAGCTGTTGTAGTTAAGAATTATAACAGCCAACTACCCGATGCAGCAGCTGAAATACAATAGTTACTTTATTATTTTAAAAACAATTAGGGTCGTATTTAAAGAGACACTTAGCTTTTATGCAGTTTTTGCAAGTGCAAACATTTACTCTGCTGCATGCTCCGTGCCTGCAAATTGCTACAGTAACTTGTTTGTTGCACAAAAGTAAAGCTTGCACATACAAAAATGGCATAAAAGCTGAGTATCCCAAACTCTTCACCCCTCCCCACAAAACCAGAGGAAGCACAGAATTCATAAGTGTTACAGCCACCATCCCATGGCAGTCATTATTATCAGGAATATTATTCCTTCTGAAATGCCACAACTTGTTTTCAGTGGGGTCCCTAGTTTCTACTTATTTTCATAGCTGGGTGGACTGGAGGATGGGGTGGGTGAGTGTCTTGTGTCACACAGTGAGTATCTGGATTTAGTAGGGTTTAAACTTGCAACCTCTCTTCCTGAGCCAGTGTTCTAACCACTAGACCAGTACCTCCTAGTAGCCGCACTGCCTCCTGACTGACCACTATGTCTTGTCATGTTTTTAATATATTTTACCTTCAGCTCCTGGTTTTTCCACAGTAGCTCCTGGTCAGCTGGAAAATGCCGACACCCAGGAGCTATTCCTGGCTCTTGGCTGCCAAATCCTTATTTCTGCCCCCGTGGTTACCAAATTTTAAATAAATAAATATATATTTTAAAGGACTATAATGAACCATCTCCATAGGGGATGGACTCTGGGGTCCCAGAATCAGAAACTCGCTGTGCAATTAGCACTGACCACATCATAGAAACATAGAATTTGATGGCAGAAAAGGACTGCTTGGCCGACCCAGCCTGCTCATTTCCATACCTAATGGATAAGCTGCAGATCCTAGTTATCCAACAGCCTACCTCCTCCTACCCCCACCCTCTAGAACTGCCTTATGACTGTCCCATACATTCTTGAATTCCACCACTGTTTTTGACTCCACAACCTCATCAGGAAGGCTGTTCCATGCATCCACAACCCTCTCCATGAAAAAATACTTCCTCACATTACCTCTGAGCCATTCCCCCCTCTATCTTCAAATTGTGCCCCCTTGTTCTTGCACACCTCTTTTTCTGAAAGATGCTACTCCTCTTGGACTTTGATGATTCCCCTGAAGTACTTGAAAGTTTCTATCATGTCCCCCCTCTCCCTCCTTTCCTCAAGGCTATTCATATTAAGCTCCTTAAGTCTCTCTTCATAGGTCTTCTGGTGCAGACCCTGCACCATTTTAGTTGCCCTCCTCTGGACTGCCTCCATCTCGTTTATGTCTTTGCAGAGATTGGGTCTCCAGAACTGCACGCACAACTCCAAATGGGATCTTACTAGCTGTCTGTACAGAGGGATAACAACTTCTTGTTTTCTACTGGTGATGCCTCTCCCTATGCATGCAAGTACCCACCAGCCCTCCTTACTGCCCTCTCACATTGCTTGCCCACCTTTAGATCATCTGATGACTACCCACAGGTCCCTTTCCATTTTTGTTGTTGTTAGTATCTCACCCCCCATTGTGTACTCTTCCCCTGGGTTTTTGTTTCCCAGGTACATTAATAATAACACTGAATCTAAGCTGCCATGCATTTGACCATTTCTCCAACCTTGCCAAGTCCCTTATCATCCTTTCCACCCCACCTTGTTTATCAACTCTGTTGCAGATCTTTGTGTCATCTGTAAAGAGACTTTTCCTTCCAGTCCCTCTGCAATGCAACTATGAAGATAATGAAGGGGACTGGTCCTAGAACCGAACCCTGTGGTACCCCACTAGTAACCCCCCTTTCTTCTGAGCGGACTCCGTTTACTATTACCCTCTGTATCCTGTTCTCCAGCCAATTCTTTACCCAGGCTACCATCTTGGGACCCACTCCAAGTCTGGCTAACTTGTATATTAATCTTTTGTGTGGGACTGTGTCAAATGGCTTGCTAAAGTCTAGGTAGGCCATGTCCACAGTCCCTCCCTGATCTACTACTTTGGTCACCTAGTCAAAGAAATCTATTAGATTTGTCTGACATGACCTTCCCGCTGTGAATCCATGATGCCTTGGGTCCTGTGCCCCTCTGGCCTTTAGGTAGCTCAATAATTCTTTCCTTTAGAAGTGATTCCATAATTTTCACTGAGGTTAAACTAACAGGTATGTAGTTTCCTGCTTCTGCCCTGCTCCCACTTTTGTGAAGTGGAACAACATCTGTCCTCCTCCAGTCCTCAGGTACCACCCTATCCTCCCATGATTTGTTAAAGAGGGTAGTCAGTGGTGTCACCAGTTCTACCCTTAGTTCTTTTAGAATTCTGAGATGAATCCCATCAGGCTCCACTGATCTGTCCACCTTCAGTTTTAAAAGTTCTTTCAGAACTCTTTCTTCTGTGAATGGGCTGGTATCAACTCCCCTTCCCAGAGTGTTTCTGTTGTTTGGGTTAGGTACCTCCCTCTCTTCATTTGTGAATACTGAGCAAAATATTTGTTTACTATCTCTGCCTTTTCACAGTCACTCTCTGACCACCTCCCTCCCCTTTATTAAACCTCACTATCCTTCCCTTGGTCTTCCTTCACTCCCTGATGTTGACTATCTTTTCCTCAGTTTGGGCCTTTGCTGTTCTGATCACCTTCCCTGCTTTCTTTTGCTTTAACGGATACAGTTCTCTGTCCTGCTCCTTCTGTGATTCCTTATACTTCCTGAATGCTTTCTTTTTCTCCCTAACCTTCCCTGCCACCTCCTTTGAGAACCATAGCAGTTTCTTACATCATTTTGTTTTGTTTATTTGGTTCACACAAAGGCTTGTTGCCTCTCTGATGTCAGCTTTGATTATTCCCCATTATTCTTCCACACCTCCTTCCTGCCCATTTGCTAGTGCATTCCTTAGGCACGCACCCATTTTGGCAAAGTCAGCCCTCCTAAAGTCCAGTACCTTTACCTTTGTATGACTTGACTCTACTGCTAT